>JASDQU010736375.1:0-35075 GCA_032191745.1 Picea mariana | reverse complement strand
TTTAAAGAAGTAATGAGTAAATTACCGCCAACAAAGGTGGTAACAACAATGGCCGAAAAAAGGAAGCTATATTAAGAAATAAATCAAGTAAGGGTGGAACAACAGGCTCACACACAAAAGATTTAGGTATTGCAAGAAGAAGCCTATAAGGTAACAACATAGTTAGAAACCACTCAAGGCGTGTTCAATCAAGTAGCGATCAAACCGCTAAAAAATTGAACACTCACTTAACTATATAAATGACCAAGGAAACTGTATAAAAGGAAGCACAAGTCAAGGAAAAAGTTGCAACGTCCAGCAATACACTACAAAAGTTCTTGGAAACCTAGAAGTAGCCTGAAGTGGATTGGGATAAGCCACATGTTAGTGTTGGGGGCATGTTGGATCAGGCTATTTTGGATGACTTTTGGAATCGCACATAGGCAGATCACGTGACATTTTGGAAAAGGAGAAGTGCACATCGAAAGTAGCTAGCGCATTATCAGAATTCAACGCACAAAAGGGGGAAAGTAGTTAGGATTTTTGGGACATTATGTCCACTTTGTAACCATTTTTAACAGGCTTATCCCTATTGTAAGATTATAAATTGTAATGGGTTTTTGGGTAGAAGTAGTTCTCTTGAGTGATAATAGAGAGAGAGCTTGAGTGAAGAATTGGCTAAGTGTTTGGGTATGTTGAGTTAGAACTGAGGTTTTCAAGAGTTAGGATCGCATTGCAACACATTGACTAGGGTAGGTTTGGGTAATATTAATTGATACACCTTTTCACAAGCATAGTGCGCAACTGTAAGGAGATTGCAATGAATAAAATAAGAAGCCAATCATTGTGGACATAGACTACTTTGGGGTGAACCACTTCAAAACCTTGTGTCTTGATGTGATTGTGTATTTATTGTTACTATGCAATGCTTTGTATTCTGACTATGTCACTGCTATATGCTAATATGATTCTGCACACTTAATTTAATGGTGAATGAATTAATGTTAAGTGGAGTAATGTCATAGAAAGGGTATATTGAATGATAATTAAATGTTAAGTAATAGAAATTGTGTACATGGTAGATGAATGGATAATGCATAGTATGGTTATGTTGAATGCATCACTTCCCCCCACTATAGAAGCTTATTTCTTCCAGCCCCTCTAGATGCCTCGGGTGAGAGTTCACTTTCTTGCAGGTGATGCCAAAAGGGACAACGTCTAAGGGTTTTTTGGTTTATTAATGATTAATCATGGTTGTTCCCACTGGACGTTGAGAAATGGTTTTGTTTCCTTGTCAGAGAAGATGAAGGAAAAAATTTGTACGTTCGGAGAAGTGTGAGGACTCAACGTAGCAAGTATCAATGATGAATGCGTCAATTTTTCAATGCAAGTGCTAGCTTGCAAATTTATTAGAAAGTGTCGCAGACATCAAGTGCCAGTAGGAGTGATAGAAATGGTAAAAAAGTGTGTCGAAGGTGTGAATTTGAACTGATAGACTTTCCTAGTCAACCAATTTCAGCTAGAATACAAGGAAGCACAAGACTGAGGTATGGAATTTCACTATGCATGGTTACTGATGTTTATAGAACTAGCAGCATGGAGGGAACTTAAGGACTCACAATTTTTTTCAATGAAAAATAACCATGTTTGGTCGTGTGGTATGTGAACTTGTGGCATACTGTGCACAAGGAGAGTCAACTATACAACAATATTCACTTCTACATGTATAATGAATCCATTAGGGAAAGCATTGAGAGGACACAGTGCATATGACCAAAAGTGGTGAAATCATATAGGCTAGTTGCACACTTTAAGGCTAGGTTCCATCACATGTATGTGCAATCCAAAACGGATCCAAGTCAAGAATGGGTTCCAACATGGTATAGATTAACTGAGGAAGAGATGGGACACATTATGGAAGACTGGGATGATGATTTTAAGATCCTGCCAACTAAGACATAGCCAGAGAAGCCAGAGATGAAGCCACTTGATACTGAAGAAATATCAAGAGAAGATGCAGATGAAGAAAAGGAAGGAAATGGTGTAGGAATAAAAACACAAAAAATAGTCCCTCACACAGGAGAGAAGATAAAATATCTTGACAAAGGAAAATTAGTGCCAAAACATAAGAAGTGGAAGGACATGAAGGTATTGAATCCAAAAGAACTTACAGAAGAGGACTTGGAAAATATTGCAAACCAAATTAAGGACACTACAGATGAAGCTTTTGAGAAAATGACAAAACAACAAGAGGAAATGAATTTAGATATGAAAACACAGATTGTTGCGTTGCGACAATTTTCGGAGACCATGAAACTTGCAACAGTACAACCGAGACAATAAGTGCAAGCAAAGAATGCATCGTGTACAATTGAAGTGAAATATATGACATCTATTGTATCTAGAGAAAGACGTGTAATGAAGATAGAGATGGGAGCCTTAGAGTTCCCCATGGCATAATTGAAAGAGAAATCTAAGGAACTAAGTCATATTGACTTAGTGGTATTTCACTTTCCTATAGAAATTTTGTATGGCTTACAATCGAGTGTGACAAAGGAACTTCAAGTGCGTGTAGTATTGACCTCGTTGGAGAGGAAAAAGATAGTCAAATATAAGGATATGTGGCAAGAAAAATATGACCAAAATAGAAAGGAGTG
Organism: Picea mariana; assembly: GCA_032191745.1. Taxonomy (NCBI): domain Eukaryota; kingdom Viridiplantae; phylum Streptophyta; class Pinopsida; order Pinales; family Pinaceae; genus Picea; species Picea mariana. The sequence continues at coordinate 32,439 of JASDQU010736375.1, read as the reverse complement.
GGATGAGGCAGCACAAAAGGCAGAGAGAGTCAAACAGGTGGTCGAACGAGTCTATAACATGATTCTAGAAGTGATAAGGGAGAAAGACGCCCCACAGGAGGAATAAGTGAAAAAGTTGAGTGAAGCCATCTAGGGCTTCTGGACAAAGATCACCGAATTAGAGGCAAGATAGATACTGGACACTCCCCAGGAGGAAAGGGAGAAAAGATATAAGTTGGTGACCACAAGCATAAAGAAAATCAAGAGTATGGAAGTAGAATGTGTTAAGTTGTATGCAGAAAGCACATGCATTTGGACACAATTGACTTAAAATGTGGAGCTTCAGGAGATTATCTAGAAGATACATGTTGTACATGATAAGGCACAGAAGTTCAAAGAAGTAATGAGTACATTATTTTCAACAGAGGTGGTAACAACAATGGTTAAAAAAAGGAATCTATATTCAGAAATAATTAAACTAACGGAAGAGTAGTAGGTTTGCRTGCAAAATATTGAGGTATTGCAAGATTAAGCCTATAAGGTAACCGCAGAGTTAGCAACAGCTCAAGGCATGATCAAGCATGTAGTGCTAAAAAATTGAATACTCACTTAACACAGAAATGGTCGATGAAATTGTACAGAAGGAAKCATAAGTCAGGGAAAAAGTTGCAACAACCAGTGATACACTACACAAATTCTTGGCAACCTAGAAGCAAGCATGAAGTGGCTCGGGATGAGCCACATGTTAGTGTTGGGGGAATGTTGGAGCAGGATACTTTGGGTGAGTTTTGGGAATCACATAGAGGCAGATCCTATGACATTTTGGAAAAGGAGAAGCATGCCCGGAAAGCATCTCACGCATTATCCGAAGTCAGTGCGTAAAAGATGGAAAGTAGTTAGGATTTTGGGGACATTATGTCCACTTTGTAACCATTTTGTAACAAGATTAGCCCTGTTGTCACATGCTAAATTTTGAAATTTGGCATAAAGATAGTTTTTAAAAATATTTGGTCTCTTAGGTTCTTTGGGGAAAAAATTTCATCAAATTGGGCAACTTTTTGTAAGTCTAGGAAAATCAAAATTGGTTTTACTAGCCAATTTTTGGATTTTATAGTCAATTTTATACCCTCGGGTTTATTATAGGGCCCAAGTTCATTTTACCAAAAATATTGGTCCCATAGGCCCAATATCCAATTATAAAAGACCTGTGCATCCTCCATAACCTCTCTAACAAGCTCCAAATCTCTCTGCTACGCAAACTCCAGTTGCTACGCAAAACCTCTGTGTTGATATTCACTACGCAAACCTTTCACTCTGTTTTTTGTTGTGCATTACCCATTTATTTCAATCATTGTTCAAGATACTTTCTTGGAACCCATTGCAACTTAGCCTCTGAAACGAATTTTCTTTTCACATAACCAACTTTACTTCATTTGAGCTAAACCATTTCCATCCTCATTGCTGCGTTGAGTTTCCCGATGTTGTTCGTTGCTGCGTCAAGTTTCCTGTTGTTGTTTGTTTGTTGTGTAGAGTTTTCTTCTTCTTTCATTTGCTTCACACTGCACAAAGGGTTACTCCTCTCATTTACTATGCACTACGCAGAGGATTGTGTTGTGCATAGGCTACAGGGAACGCTACGCAAATGACTGGTTTAGTGGTCAACTTCAAGATCACTTTCTGACCAACTCGAGATAAATTTTGAAAATCCCAGAGAGGTTTTTGTCAAGGAAAGAGAAAATAATAAAAAACTCTCATATTTGAAACAATTCTCATAGTTTGGGAGATTCAAATGAATATTTACAACCCATTTTTACATATTTAATCATTTAATGTTTTTTGCATCATCTTTGGGCGATGATCCMAAGACACGGGAGAGGAATTTTAGAAAATTGAGAGAGATTTTTATCAAAAACGGGTTCATATACAAAAACCTCTCTCATTTTTGAAAAATATATTTTTATTCTGGAGATATGATGTCATCTTTGACCCCTATTTTTTCATTCTATTGTGCAATCTACTGCATTTTTGTTGTAGGTTATTGTTGCGCAGCAGACTTGCTGCACAACTTTGACAGAGCTTCTAGAATGCCTCCAGATAAGCAAGGAAACGTAGGAAAGCATGGCATATCATATACAACAAATGATAGAGGTCAAAGATCATCAGGATATGGTTTCAAAGAAGATTTATCTATTATTATCTTGTAATTAGTTTGTCAACTTTGACTCCTCTTTTTCAACAGTTAGTTCATATTTTATTTCCAAGAGATTTGTAACTGTTTGTTAACCTAGGAAGGTTGTTTGGATTCTAATTTGGCTGCAGAGGAAGATATTTTTTGTCTATATTTGATGAAGCTATGAGCGCTAAATGGGGGACTTGTTTTGGGAAAAGAGGACTATTGTACTGCAGATAAAGACATGTTTATTCCTTTGAAGTTAATGGAACACCTTCTCCTCCTAGTCACCTAGTATTCAACATAGCCTGATAGCCATATAGGGGTAGGTTTTGGACTTACCCAACCCTCAATTATGATAGGTTTTTGTACCTTCTATAATATTCTTGAAATTACATACGTGGCTATCCACATATGCATGATTAATGGAATTTGATGTGCCATCTTCCCGTACCATGGCGATCAACAAGGTAGATCAACTTGTGAGGCGTAACATTTGCATACAAACTTTGATTGATGCATGGTCTACATCATTACAAAGGTATCATAGTGTAAAATACTTTCATGGGAGTGGATGTGATTTTAGGATGCCATAACCCCAAAAAATATCGTTTCATGGCTCAAAATGGCTTTGGAAGGTTTCGAGCCCCGATTTTCCAAACTCGGACCTACCATTAAAATGGCCCTACAAGATAAATCCTCTAATTTTTTCCATTCTAAAAGGATCAAAATAGATGAAAAAAATATAATGATCCAATCCTTCAATGGCCCTATAGCTACTAAAACAACTCCTTGAATTCCTCATCTTATATGTATGCCTCTTTGCATGCATCATGGGTAAAAGGCTTCATGTGCATCAAAGTTCCCAAATATAAAATATTGGATGTGGGTTGCCATGAAAGCATGTATGGAAACTTATTTTTGCTACCATTATTATAATTGATGACTAAATGAAATTGTTTTAAAACCTCCATCCATTTGTAATTCCTGGCTTGTTGTAGCTTACTCTAGGCCTGCAAATATTTTAGTGATGAGTGATCTGTGTGGATGATGGTCTCCTTTCCCATCAGAAAATGATTCCACTTTTTTATAGCTTGTACCAAGGCATAGAGCTCCTTGTCATAGGTATTGTAGTTGAGAACGTCCCCATGAAATACTTCATAAAGATAGAAGACATGCCTTCCTCCCTACATCTGTATTGCTCCCATGGAATACTCACTTGAATCTGTATTCGCTTTGAAGGAATATGAAGTTTGGTAGTGCGAGAACTGGTTCTTGACTAATCTTTATTTTCATCTCATCAAAGGCCTTTTGTTGATCCTTCCCCCACAAGAAAATCTTACCACTTACTGTTATGGCATGGATTTGTGCAACTACCATTGAAAATGAAGCTATGAAGTTCAACAAGTGTTGTGTTGTCCCAAACAAATCCTAACTTCAATGATATTTCTATCTTGATCTCCCCTCCAACGGTTGCATACCCCAAATACACCAAATATTGTTGAGTAATATCACATTTCTTGATATTTGCTAGTAGTTGGTTCTTTTTTAAATTCTATAACACCTCCATAAGATGTGAGATGTGCTCCTCCCAAGTAGCACTATAAAAAATTATATCCTCCAAATAAAATATAACAAATGAATCTAGATAAGTGTGTAAAACATCATCCATTAGTCTCACAAATGTATCCAATGCATTGCATAAAGAGAATGACATAACCAACCACTCATAAAAACCTTTCCTTGTCTTGAAGGAAGACTTCTAGGTATCTTCTTCTTGGACTCATACCTAGTGATATTTTAATTTCAAATCCATCTTAGTAAAGTACTTGGAATGATATAGCTGGTCTAGTAGATCATCGATCATTCATTAGTATAGGCTATTGATTCTTCAGTGTAGTATTGTTCATTGCCTTTTAATTGATACACATTCTCCAACTCCCATCCTTCTTAGGCACAATTATGATGGGTAACCCAAAAGGTGAGGTACTTGGTCGAATCACACCCTGCTCCAACAACTACTAGAATTGCTTCTTGACTTCATTAGCTTCTAGAACATACTATCTATACAATCCAATATCCGACAATGGAGATTCTGGAAATAATTGTATTGCATGTTCCACATCCCTCTTAGATGGTATCCCTTTAGGCTCCTTGAACACTCCCTTTTATTCTTGTAGAAAATTATTCAACTCGTGTTTTTTCTATTTATTAAACCTCTCCAAGTATGCCTTCACTATCATTGACTCATCATCAAACATATTTTCTCTTAACAAAAGAAAAACATATTTCTTACTAGAACTAATCAAATTCTTGGCTTGGTTGGCACTTACCARTGAGATATTTGACTTTTCTTTATGTGTGTTAATGATATAGGACTTCCCATCCTAGATTATTCAAAACTAGTTGGATATCTGCATGAATATTGAATCCCTCATATAAATGTAGGAGCTTCCAAACACTATTCCACATACATTAAGGGGTACTACATCCAATTCCACTTAATCAATAAAGTCAACACTTACACCAAATTTAATATTACACTATTTCAATACTTTATCTATGCATCCTTGTTTACCCAACCCAATGGACCAGGTCTAGGATGATTGTTAACCTGCAATCCAAGATTGTTGATTAGATTCACTACTATGAATTTATCTTGTGAACCAGAGTCGAACAAAGCATCTATCTTGGTCTTCTTGACCTGAATCTTGACGTCGAAAAGATTGGTCATCTCCTTCTCTTCCTGGTGATGAAGGCTACTCAGATTCACCTCCTTAGGCATATATGTGTAGAAAATATTCTCATCCACATACGATCTACTTCCAACCTTATTTCTTGAATATGTGGCTAGAAGGTTATTTTTCTTTCCATCCTTCTTGTGGTTCTTCGAGTTCAACTCTAGATGTGGTTTCCATCATTTTTCCTCAGTGTGGCCATCAATGTTTTAATTATTGAAATGGTTTCTAGTATCTTTACTATGATGTATAGTGGCTACTATTTTCCTATATTTCCCCCCTTTCCACTTCTTCTTCCCCTCCTTGGAATCTTATTGGTGTTCTTTCTACCTTGAACCACTTGGCTTCCATTTATTTTGGCCTACATTTTCCAAGTATCGTTCATGTACACATGCCTCATCCACTGTCCTTGGCTTGAAGAGGATCACCTACTTTCATAGATGATTGTGTAAACCCCCCAGATACTTGAGGAGTACATCTAGATTATTGGGAGAGATACCCATCATGATGGCCATCTTTCTGAACTCGGTGGTGTACTCCTATACACTCTACCCCTTTCTCTAAGTGAAGTAGTGAAATCGGATCCATTGGTTCTCTACATACCCAATAATGTATAATTTGGACTTCATGATGGTTTTGAAGTTCTCCCACCTAGTTACTATTATATCACCCTCCATCCTAACTTGTTTTTTGTGGCTTTCCCACCAGGTTAAAGCATGGCCCTTGAATGTCAATCTATCAAATGAAATATTCTACCCTTCATCTTTATGGTGAATTATAAAATAAACTTCTAGCTATTGCAACCAATGATTCAGTTTTAATGCATTGATATCACCCTGGTATGGATTTATGTCCAATTTAACTTCCATATTGAATATGGACTGTGAATGGTTAACAACACTCAACTTCAACTATTATTTCTGAAGTTATTTCTACGTCTCTTTTCTTGAGTCTTCCTAATCTCTCGATTTTCCCTTCGCTCTGATCCTCGAGTTAGAGAATCCAACATCTGCAAATGGTACGAGATTTATTTCGAGACCCTCCATGGGGAGGTTTATATTGCAATTGATGTCATCAATATATGCTTCCAACTTCTCAAATCTATCTTCTACTGCATCTGAAGGGTTATGTAATATCCCCAAGGATGAGCCCTATTGTAATCATGTTTATGAATTGTAAATCGTGTTTTGTAGGATGGTGAGACGAGTATTGATAAGATGGTACGCTTATGTGTTTATTAGGCCAGAGAGCCTAAGTATTAAGGCCAGAAGACTATTTTTGTATATGTATTATGCAGAACATTAATAAAGATATAAACATCGCAGCGTGTAGACTGATCAAGAAGAAAAGGTTATGGGGGACTAAGCTTCCACATAGTGGGTAAGGGAAAAGGGGTTGAAACGTTAGAAAGAGAGGCTAACTATTGAGCCTAGGGGATAATCTTGGGGACTTAAGTCCTTGGGAATAATAATTTATTATTATTCCAAAAGCTATGTGACAAAACATGTTTTTATCCTAATTTCCTGGAAGGGGAAACGTGCGCAAAAGGGAACACATGCAGCCTCATGGGCGACATGTGTCGACCCTGACACATGCAATTTAACCCAAAGATTGAGCCATGGAGGGGGTTCATCCCCCAGTCGTCCATGAGATGTATGAACCGTGAGAGTCTGGGAGGTCCTCTGTGGTTGCATCCATGCTGCCAGTTTCTAGATCCTCTATCTGAAAACCGTTTTCCTCAACTTGGAACCTCTATTGTTTTTACCTTCATGCAATTCTGAGAACCAAAACCAGTGAACTATTATGTGTCCTCTGTGGAACCTGACACTGGGGAAATCACTTGAGTGTGTTGTGTCTAGCATTTGGCCGTTGCCATTTTTGGACCTATTCCCATCTAGACTATCATCCTTGCATGAATGAGTGATGAACTGTGGTTGTGGTTGTTTCCTATTTCCCACACCCTATTTTCTTGTTGTTTCTTTCACCCTTGAGTTAGCTAAAAGTTGTTGTTGTTGTTGTCATCCTGAGCTTGTGGGAATTGAGTTGAATAATGGTTGAAGAATTGGGTTGTTAGGCCCGTGTTAGAAGAGGCGGGTTTTCAAGCTAGTGAGTATCTCTCTCCAGGTGAGAGACCTTGTTGGGAAGTGGTTTTCTCCTAGAGTGAGTTGAACACCATCTATGAAGCTCCAAAATTTTTTAATCCGACCTGTTGCTAAGGCCCAGAGAGGGAGGTGAAGCACCGATGGACTGTTCTTGTGAAGGTTTATACTTCCAAGTGGAACAGGCATTTGGGGAATGAGAGTCCGTTAGTAGTGGGCGTAAGAAGGCTCCTAGGGAGAATCCTTCTGGTTGCTTTGCGCAGTTTTGTTGTAACCTCAGCCTAGGATTCTCTTGGCTTGGGTTGAGCTTAGTCCCACCTTGGGGGTGACCCACTTCTGAGCATGATGAGCAGTGAGGTCTAAGGTTGGGAGGTTCATGGAAGGTCTGCACGTGGTTGGTGGAGTTACTACAGTTTCAAATATAAGTATATGCATGTGCTTAAATTCAATTTTTAAATGCATGTCTGTGATGCACACAATATTATAATGTATTCCGTTGCGATGATGTTTATTTTTGATTGAATTATTTCTATATGTTAGCAGTAACTATATGTTTACTCTATTAATCCATTTAATTTCATTTAAATGCATAATATATAAGTATGAGAATGTTTCCGCGTAGTAGCATTTCCCGGCAARGGGGTGGCGCTACAATATGGTATCCGAGCACCATGTTTTCAATGCTAATCCTAGATAGGTCGGATAAGTGGTCTTTGGACCCAAGKTTTTGAGAGGAAATTGTGTCTCAAGGACTAATTTCAAAACTTAGATTGTCTCTGAGTGCCAAGGAGTTACTCGGCTGTGCCACGAATCTCAGGAGGAATAGTAGTAGACTAAAATTGCATCCATATATTAGATGTGCGGAGAAGATCTCGATCGTCGAATCCACTTCTAGACACTAAGGAGAGCGCGCAGAAGAGATCATATATGGGTCATCATATATGAGCTTGTGAAGAAACAACCATTGGATCCAGGGAACATGCACAAGGTTTAAAACCCTTTAGAGATTCACATGAGTTTGGAAATCACGATACGCGAAGCCTTGACATAATTAGAACAGTCCATCGAGAGGGATGCATGGAGAGATATCAACCTTTCACTGACTCGTGACTTGAAATGGTGAAAGGGTGAGTCCGTGAGAACTCACGAAATGTGAATTCACGATTGGATCACAACCATTAATCAAGGAGAGATCTGGACCGTTAATTTTCCAGGAAGAATGTCGACATTTCAGGAGATCGACTGTCGAGAGAAGTGAGATGTGCGGACACAAAAACGCCCGAGGCCAAAAATTGTGAACTCTTGATGAGCCAAAGTATTGGGTCAGGCTGACATCACTAGGATGAATGAGGACACATGGGATATGTGCCATGAGTCAGTGGGTCCCAAAAGAAAAAGTAGAAGTAGTGGGGTCGGACGACGTCACCTAGAGTAACATGGACCTTCTTAACAACAAAACGTGTCACCGCCCTGGTTGGTGATAGTTGTGTTGTGGGACTAGTGGCTAGAAAGGTCAAAATTTTGAAAGTCAGGAGTTGGGGAGGGAAGCGAGGGTGATAGCCTCCAAGACTAAAATCGTGATACCTCAAAACCCGAAACCCCAAAGTTTCGATTAGAGAATCTTGAGACCTAGCGCTTGGTCATGCCCTTGGTTGCGTGGGTTTGGAAAATGAGAAAAAAGGACTAAGGCCCGAGTGCACTACAGAGCCGAGCAGAGCTCGGAAAATTTATGGAAACTAAACGTTTCTTGAATCAAGTTGTTTATGAATGTTGTGGGAATTGTTAAGGAATATTAACTTGACAAATTTTGGTTGTCTACACGTTGTGTTTGCAGAAGGTTAATGAGTGCCAAAACCATTTACAATTGCCACTGAGGGCAAAGAAATGGGGAAGGCACATAATGCTTCCAATTTAGAGAACGAAGCAAAAGGAATAGTTGTTCATTTGGGAGTTGAAGGATCGAACTCCAATGACCATGGTGAAGAGATAGATAAGGAAGGAAACATGAAGAATATCATTGAAGTATTGCAAAAGGATGCCCAAACTCGTCGAGCAGATAGCAGAAAGCTCATAAAAGTTAAGGAAAAACATGGTGAATTTAACATAAAGATGTTAAAGAGTTTGGAGAGAATAGAGAAGAAGTTAGAGAAGGAGAGAGACTCGATCAAAACATGGATTCACCTGACTTCTGAGGAAAGAAGGTTAAGGAATGCGGGTAGACACCATCATCACTCCCAAGGTCTCTCCAAGAGAAGGACACACAGTAGTTCAAGCCCATCTCCTACCAGAAAGCATAGGAGATCTGGAGTGGATGAATTGAAGGGAGAGATGAACAATATTAAGACTCCTACGTTTGATGGAGAACATCAGAAGAAGGAATATGTCGAGACATGGTTTATTGGCATGAGAAAATAGTTCTAACTGGAGAATTATTCCTCGCATGCAGAAGGAAGAATTGCAATGTATCAACTGAAGGGAAAGGCATCCATGTGGTGGGATCGGCCTATGCAGGTCTATCACCTTAGGGATAAAGATATCACTTGGAAGGAATTCAAGAGGTATTTCAAGAAGAAATACTTGACTAAAAGATACTACAATAGAAAGATGAAAGAGTTCTTTGATCTCAAGCTGGGCAACATGACCATGGATGAATACGAGGGAATATTTTTGGAATTACTGAAGTATGTTCCATTCATCAAGGATGAATCTGTCAATATTCAAAGGTAACTGAGTGGACTGCCTCCTTCCATTGGGGACAAGATCCAATATGATGACCCAAAAAATATGGAAAAAATGATAAGAAGAGCGAAATGATTATATGAACAACAGAGAGAGAAACCTACTTTCTAGAAGGATTGGGAAGACAAGAAGAAATTCCATATGGATCAGAGGAAGAAGGGAAACAAACCTCCCTTTTTCAAGAACAGACCTCAAGGACAGCCATTGTTTAGAGAGCCAAGAATGGTTGATGTAGGGGAAAAAAATCCAAGGCAGACGCCCATTCAGTGTTGGGGTTGTAAAGAGAACCACAAGTACATAGATTGTTCCCATAAAAATGTCAAAGTGAGAGTTGTCCATAATGTTCAACAAGATGAAATAGTGGAGGACATGGGCAGTAGAATGCCAAGGATATATGTATCCCTGGATAACAAGCAAGTTGAATATCAGTCACACATGATTGAAGTGTAAGATATGATTAACAATCAACCCTTTACTATTTTAATTGATTCAGGGGCTAGCCATAGTTATATAGATCCTAGAGTGGTGGAAAGTTTTCATTTGTCGAGAAGGAAACATGAAAAGTATTGGTTAGTGCAGCTGGCTACAGGAACCAAGAGGAAAGTCACTGAGTTGGTTAAGTCTTATCCTGTGGACATGAATGGAAGGAGCACAAAGGTTGAATTGAATGTTCTGCCTTTAGGTTCTTATGACTGTCTAATTGGGATGGATTGGTTGGATCAACACCATTCCATCTTGGACTATCATAACAAGGCATTCACTTGCCTGGATGAGAAAGAGAATCAGAAAACAATCCAAAGAATCCCCTGAGCTATCACTATTAGAGAAATCTCAACAATCTAGCTCAAGAAGTTCTACAGAAAATGCTCTCAATTATTTGCATCCCATGTGGAGGAAACACCTAAGGATAAGGTATCAAAGATCAAATACCATGTGGTACTAAAGGATTTTGAGGATATATTTCAAGAGATACCCAGACTACCTCTGAAAAGAGATATAGACTTCTCAGTAAATTTGATCCCTAGAGAAGCTCCAGTGTCAAAATCTCCCTACAGAATGAGTACGCTAGAGCTGAAAGAGTTGCAATTATAGCTTGAAGATCTTCTGAAGAAGGGGTACATATGACCAAGTGTGTCACATTGGGGTGCCCCGGTCCTGTTCATGAAGAAGAAGGATGGGACGTTGAGATTGTGTATTGATTTCAAACAATTGAACAAAGTAACTATAAAGAACAAATACCCTCTGTCGAGGATTGATGACTTCTTCGATCAATTGAAGGATGAAAAGATATTTTTGAAGATAGAACTCAAGTCAGGATATCACCAGGTAAGGATAAAATATGAAGACATCAACAAGACCGCCTTTAGAACAAGGTATGGTCATTACAAGTTCACAGTGGTGACTTTTGGGTTTTCGAATGCACCCTTTTTTTTATGTTCCTGATGAATGGTGTATTCAAGGGCTATCTAGATGTGTTTGTCATAGTCTTCCTGGATGGAATTCTGGTATATTCCAAGTTGGAGGAAGAGCATGAACAAATTCTTAGGATGGTTTTGCAAGTTCTAAGAGAACACCAATTGTATGCCAAGTTGAGCAAATGCTCTTTTTATCAAGAGAAAATCCATTACTTGGGGAATATTATTTCGAAGGAAGGGATAGTGACAAAAGTCAGATCCTTCATGGGTATAGCTGGATATTATAGAAGGTTTATCATAGGGTTCTCGAGGATAGCTCACCCTATCACTTCCTTGCAAAGGAAGGAGAAAACGTTTCAATGGACAGATGATTGTGAGAAAATATTTCAGCAATTGAAGCAACTGTTAACCAGTGGTCCAATATTAAGTATTGCATATCCAAACAAAGATTTCATGGTGTGCACTGATGCATGCAAAGAAGGAATAGAAGGAGTCCTCAGTCAGAATGGATTCGTAATCTGTTATGAATCCATAAAGTTGAAAGAGAACAAAAGGAACTATGAAACTCATGATTTGGTGTTGGCAACCATAGTTCACGCTTTAAAGAAATGGAGGCATTATCTCATGGGAAGGAGGTTCGAACTGAGAATAAACCATAATGGTCAGAAGTATTTGTTTGACCAGCCAACCTTGAATGCTAGGCAGAGTAGGTGGTTGGAGTTTCTCTGTGAATATGATTTTGATATCAAGCATATCCAAGGGAAGGAGAATAAATTGGTTGATGCACTCAGCAAGAGAGTACACGAATTACATGCTACAACCATTAGCATGTTCCGAACTGATATAAAGGGCAGAATTTCAGAGGTTGCAAATACAAATTTGCAGTACATGGAGTGGGTAGAAAAGCTACAACAAGGTGAGATGCCAGAGAAAGTGGAAAATTATAAATTGGAAACCGATGGAACACTTATGTACAAGAACATATTTTATATACCTAATTTCCAGGACTTGAAACGTATGAATTTGCATGAAGTGCATAATGTGCCTTATGCAGGGCACCCTGGATATTAGAAAACTATGGCAGTTGTCAAGAGCCATTAATTTTGGCTAGATATGAAGAAGGATATTATTGAATACATCACCAAATGTATGGAGTGCTAGAAGGTTAAGGTAGAGCACAGACACCTAAAAGGGTTACTGCAACCTTTACCCATTCCTGAGTGGAAGTGAGAAGTGGTAACAATGGACTTCATCACAAGATTTCCCAAGACCGGCAAGCAGTACGATTCAATTATGGTGGCGGTGGACAAGCTTATGAAAGCTTCCCATTTCATTCTGTTAAAGACTACTCACAAGGAAAAGGATGTTGTTGACATATTTATGAAGGAAGTGGCACGATTGCAGGGGATTCCCAAGACAATTGTGTCCGATAGAGACCCGAAATTCACCTCAATTTTCTAGAAAGAGTTATTCAAAGGGTTCAAAATGACTCTGAATTTCAGTACAACTTATCATCCTGAGTCTTATGGACAGATAGAGAGGGTGAATGGAGTAATATAAGACACGCTAAGGATGTATGTGATGGACAAACCATCAAAATGGGAAGACTACTTGCACTTGGTAGAATTCACCTACAACAATGGGTATCCAGCATCAATGAAGATGAGCCCATTTGAAGCACTTTATGGCAGAAAGGGAAATACTCTAGTAAGCTGGGATAATCCAACTGATAGGGTAGTAGTTCGGCAAGAGTTGCTCAAGGAAATGGAAGAACAAATGCTAAAAATCAAGTAGAATTTAAAGGCTTCCCAAGATAGGTAGAAAAGTTATGTTGATAAGAACATAACCCATAAGGAGTTTAAAGTGGGTGATGATGTTTTCCTGAAAGTGAAAGCCAATAGAAGTTCCCTAAAGCTGGGAAATTGCGCCAAGTTGATAGCCAGTTTTTGTGGGCCATTTGAAATCCTAGAAAGGATTGGGCTAGCTGCATATATGCTTGCATTGCTTGCATCCATGAGTGTACATAATGTGTTTCATGTTTCATTGCTTAAGAAATATATATTTGATGTTAATCATGTAATTGATTGGAATTTGATTCAGGTGGAGCAAGAAGGTGTCCTGAAAGTGCATCCTTTGCACATGTTGGACCAGAAAATAAAACAGCTCCAGAATTGAGCCATAGGGCTTGTAAAGGTTCACTGGACCTGGTACGGTCCTAAGGACACAAAATGGGAGCATGAAGATGCTATGTGGGAAAAATACTCGCACCTTTTTGAAGATTTTGAAAACTCTTGTTGATGCTATGTGAAAGTTGCACCGAGGATAGTGCAAAAATAAGGGGAGGGGATTGTAATATCCCCAAGGATGAGCCATGCTGTAATCATGATTATGAATTGTAAATCATTTTTTGTAGGCTAGTGAGCCGAGTATTGATAATATGGTAGGCTTATGTGTTTATTAGGCCAGAGAGCCTAAGTATTAAGGCCATAAGCCTTTTTTTGTATATGTATTCTGCAGAACATTACTAAAAATATAAACATCGTTGCGTGCAGACCGACCAGAAAGAAAGAGTGATGGGGGACTAAGCTTCCACAGAGTGGGTAAGGTAAAAGGGTCTGAAATGTTGGAAAGAGAAGCTAAGTGTTGAACCTAGGTTCTAAGCTCGGGGGCTTAAGTACTTGGGAATAATAATTTATTATTATTCCAAAAGCTATGTGACAAAACATGTTTTTATCCTAATTTCCTGGAAAGGGAAACATGCAAAAAAGGGAACACGGGATGATGGAGTGCATGCAGCCTCATGGGTGACATGTGTCAGCCCTGGAACATGCAATTTAACCGAAATATTAAGTTGTTGAGCGGGTTCATCCCCCAGTCGGTCGTGAGCTGTCTAAACTGTGAGAGTCTGGGAGGTCCTCTGTGGTTGCATATATGCTACTAGTTTCCATATCCTCTATCTAAAAACCATTTTCCTCTGCTTGGAACCTATGTTTTTTTTACCCTCACGCAATTCTGAGAACCAAAACCGATGAACTGTTATGTGTCTTCTGTGAAACCCGACACTGGGGAAATCGCCTGAGCGTGTTGTGTCTAGCGTCTGGTCGTTGCCATTTTCAGAACTATTCCCATCTACTGTTGCGACTGTCATCCTTGCATGAATGAGTGATGAACCGTAGTTGTGGTTGTTTCCTGTTTCCCACACCTTGTTTTCTTATTGCTTCTTTGACCCGTGAGTTAGCTAAAATTTGTTGTTGTTGTTGTCATCCTGAACTTGCGGGAACTGAGTTGAAGACTAGTGGAAGCCAGAGAAACCAGAGATGCAACCACCTGATACTGAAGAAATATCAAGAGAAGATGCATATGAAGAAAAGGAAGGAAATGGTGTAGGAATAAAAACACAAAAAATAGTCCTGCACATAGGAGAGAAGATAAAATATCTTGACGAAGGAAAATTAGTGCCAAAACATAAGAAGTGGAAGGATACGAAGGTATTGAATCCAAAAACACTTACAGAGGAGGACTTGGAAAATATTTCAAACCAAATTAAGGACACTACAGATGAAGCTTTTGAGCACATGACAAAACAACAAGAGGAAATGAATTTAGATATGCAAACATAGATTGTTGCGTTGCGAAATTTTTGGAGACTACGAAACTTGCAATAGTACAACCGAGACAATAAGTGAAAGCAAAGAATGCATCGTGGACAATTGAAGTGAAATATATGACATCTATTGTATCTAGAGAAAGACATGTAATGAAGATAGAGATGGGAGCCTTAGGGTTCCCCATGGCATAATTGAAAGAGAAATCTAAGGAACTAAGTCATATTGACTTAGTGGTATTTCATTTTCCTATAGAAATTTTGTATGGCTTACAATCGAGTGTGACAGAGGAACTTCAAGTGCATTCAGTATTGACCTCGTTGGATAGGAAAAAGATAGTCAAATATAAGGATATGTGGCAAGAAAAATATGACCAAAATAGCAAGGAGTGGGATGAGGCATCACAAAAGGCAGAGAGAGTCAAACAGGTGGTCGAACGAATCTATAACATGATTCTAGAAGTGATAAGGGAGAAAGACGCCCCACAAGAGGAATAAGTGACAAAGTTGAGTGAAGCCATCTAGGGATTCTGAACAAAGATCACCGAATTAGAGGCAAGATAGATACCGGAAACTCCCCATGAGGAAAGGGAGCAAAGAGATAAGTTGGTGACCATAAGCATAAAGAAAATCAAGAGTATGGAAGTATATTGTGTTAAGTTGTATGCAAAAAGGATATGCATTTGGACACAACTGACTTAAAATGTGGAGTTGCAGGAGATTATCTAGAAGATACATGTTGTACATGATAAGGAATAGAAGTTCAAAGAAGTAATGAGTACATTATCATCAACAGAGGTGGCAACAACAATGGTTAAAAAAAGGAATCTATATTAAGAAATAATTAAACTATGGGAAGAGCAGTAGGTTTGCGTGCAAAATATTGAGGTATTGCAAGAATAAGCTTATAAGGTAACCGCAGAGTTAGCAACCGCTCAAGGCACGGTCAAGAAGGTAGTGCTAAAAAATTGAAGACTCACTTAACTGCAGAAATGGTCGATGAAATTGTACAGAAGGAAGCACAAGTCAGGGAAAAAGTTGCAACAACTAGTGATACACTACACAAATTCTCGACAACCTAGAAGCAAGCATGAAGTGGTTCGGGATGAGCCACGTGTTAGTGTTGGGGGATTGTTGGAGCAAGAAACTTTGGATGAGTTTTGGGAATCACATAGAGGTAGATCCTATGACATTTTGGAAAAGGAGAAGCATGCACGGAAAGCATCTAACGCATTATCTGAAGTCAGTGTGCAAAAGATGGAAAGTAGTTAGGATTTTGAGGACATTATGTCCACTTTGTAACCATTTTGTAACAATATTAGCCCTGTTGTCACATGCTAAATTTTGAAATTTTGCATAAAGATAGTTTTGAAAAATATTTGGTCTCTTAGGTTCTTTGGGGAAAACATTTCATCAAATTGGGCAACTTTTTGTAGGTCTAGGAAAATCAAAATTGGTTTTACTAGCCAATTTTTGGCTTTTATAGTCAATTTTATACCCTCGGGTTTATTACAGGGCCCAAGTTCATTTTACCAAAAATATTGGGCCCATAGGCCCAATCTCCAATTATGCAAGACATGTGCATCCTCCATAACCTCTCCAACAAGCTCCAAATCTCTCTACTACGCAAACTCCAGTTGTGATGCAAAACCTGTGTGTTGATATTCACTACGCAAACCTTTCACTCTGTTTTTTGCTATGCATTCCCCATATATTTCAATCATTGTTCAATATCCTTTCTTGGAACCCATTGCAACTTAGCCTCTGAAACGAATTTTCTTTTCACATAACCAACTTTACTTCATTTGAGCTAAACCCTTTCCATCCTCATTGTTGCGCCGAGTTTCCCAATGTTGTTCGTTGCTGCGTCGAGTTTCCTATTGTTGTTTGTTTGTTGCGTAGAGTTTTCTTCTTCTTTCATTTGCTTCACACTGCACAAAGGGTTACTCCTCTCATTTACTATGCACTACACAGAGCATTTTTCTACGTAGAGGATTGTGTTGTGCATAGGCTACAGGGAACACTACGCAAATGACTGGTTTAGTGGTCAACTTCAAGATCACTTTCTGACCATCTCGAGATAAATTTTGAAAATCCTAGAGAGATTTTTGTCAAGGAAAGATAAAATAATAAAAAACTCTCATATTTGAAACAACTGTCATAGTTTGGGAGATTCAAATGAATATTTACAACCCATTTTTACATATTTAATCATTTAATTTTTTTGTCATCATCTTTGGGCGACGATCCCAAGACACGAGAGAGGAATTTTAGAAAATTGAGAGAGGTTTTTATCAAAAAAAAGTTCATATGAAAAAACCTCTCTCATTTTTGAAAAATTTATTTTTATTTTGGAGATATGATGTCATCTTTGACCCCTATTTTTTCATTATGTTGTGCAATCTGCGGCGTTTTTGTTGTAGGTTACTGTTGCGCAATAGACTTGTTGCGCAACTTTGACAGAGGTTTTGGAATTCCTCCAGATAAGCAAGGAAACGTAGGAAAGAATGACATATCATATACAACAAATGATAGAGGTCAAAGATCATCAGGATATGGTTTCAAAGCGGATTTATCTATTATTATCTTGTAATTAATGAGTCAACTTTGACTCCTCTTTTTCAATAGTTAGTTCATATTTTATTTTCAAGAGATTTGTAACTGTTTGTTAACCTAGGAAGGTTGTTGGGATTCGAATTTGGCAGCATAGGAAGATATTTTTTGTATATATTTGATGAAGCTATGAGCGCTAAATGGGGGAATCGTTTTGGGAAAAGAGGACTATTGTACTGTAGATTAAGACTTGTTTATTCCTTTGAAGTTAATGTAGAAGTTTCCTCTTTCTATAATTTGAGATTCATCACAGTGTTTGTGTTCAGTATGTGTTTGTTGTATATCATTTCCATGATTATGTTTTTCTTCTAGCATTGTATGAGAGTAAGTGGTAGGAATTCATCCATGTTTGATGCTCCATTCACACTAATGATGCTAGTTATGTGTTAATGGTTACTTTTACAAAATTCATCTTCAATTGATGCTCTGTTTAGTAATTAATCTTTGTTTCCTTTCTTCTAAATCTGCACTAGAGATTCATCCATTGATTGATGCATGTAGTGTAGTGGGATTTATTCTCCTTTCCATCTCTCATTTCATATAATTTATTTGTTGATCATAACACTTATTTTTCCTCAAATATGTAGAAAGAAACCAACCAGCTATTGACTGTAAAAACATTGATATTCATGCCTTGACTCCATTTCCCAATGGTACATTTTCCTTGTTTTTCCTACCAACCCTTTTATAAGAAAAAAAAAACCCGTCCTATTGCAGAATCTGACCTCTATGCATTTATTGATGAATCCTTTGATCTATTACCAGTCATTAGACATCTGAGAGAGCCCTCTCTAGTTGTACAGGTCAGAATATGATATAAAGTTGGTTGAAAGAGTTACCTTGGGTTTTATTTCATACAACACAAAGAAATTTCCGAGTGTTAACAAGCCCTATTGTAAAGTTATAAATTGTAATGGTTTTTGGGGTAGAAGTAGTTCTATTGAATGATAATAGAGAGAGATATTGAGAAAATAATTGGCTAAGTGTTCAGGTATGTTGAGTTAGGACTGAAGTTTTTGGGAGTTAGTCTCGCACTTTAGCAAAACTACTAGGGAGGGTTTGTGTAATGTTAACTAATACATATTTGTAAGCGTAGTGCGTATCTATAAGGAGATTGCAATGAATAAAATAAGAAGTCGGTCGTTGTGGAAGTATCTTAGTTTGGGGTGAACCACATTAAACCCTTTTGTCTTGATGTGTTTATGTGTTTACTGTTACTATGCAATGCTTAGTATTATGAATTTGTCACTGTTATATGTTGTAATGATTCTACAAACTTAAGTTACTGATGAATGAATGAATTTTAAGTGGAGTAATGTCACACACAAGGTATATCGAATAATAATTAAAGGTTAGGTAACAGAAACTGCACACACAGTAGATTAATCGATAATGCATAGTACGGTTATGTTGAATGCCTCACTTTACCCCACTATAGAAAATTGGTTCCTACAACCTCGCTAGATGCCTTGGGTGAGACTTAAATTGCTTTCAGGTGATGCCAAAATGGCTGATGTCTAAGGGTTTTGTTGGTTTATTAATGATTAACCGGGTCTTCCCACTATGCGCCAACAACTACAATGGTTGTTGGGATCTTTATGTTGATGTATAATTGTTATTGTCTTCTTATATTCCCCACCTTTCCACTTCTTCTTCCCCTCCTTGGAAGCTTCATAGTGCTCTTTCTGATTCGAGCCACTTGGTTTCCCTTTCTTTTGGCCTATATTTTCCAGGTATTTCTCCTGTACACATGCCTCAACCATTGTCCTTGGCTTGAAGAGTATCACCTAATTTTGTAGATGATTGTGTAAACCCCCAAGATACTTGAGGATTACATCTTGGTTCCTGGGATAGATACCCTATATGATGGCCATATTTTTAACTCGATGGTGTAATCTTGTACAATCTACCCTTGCCTCTGCCTAAAGAAGTACCACTAGATCCATTGGTCCTATTCATACCCGATAGGGTAGAATTGGGACTTGATGAGGGTTTTGAAGTCCTCCCACCTAGTTACTAGTGGATCTCCCTGCAGCCTAAGTGTTTCAGTGTGGCTTTCCCACTAATTTAAACCATATCCCTCTAACTTCAATCTAGCAAATGAAATCTTCTACCCTTTATTTATATGCTGAACGCTAAAATAAACTTCTATTTGTTGCAACTAATTATTTAGTTTTAATGCATCAATCTCACCTTGGTATGTTTTTATGTTCACTTTTCCTTCCATCTTGAATAGGGACCATGAAGGGTTAACGCCACTCAAACCCAACTAATCTTTATCAGATTCCTTCCATGACTCCTTTCCTAAGTCTTCCTGATCTTTCAATTTCCCCTCTGATTCGATATCAAAGTTAGAGCCTCCATTATCTCTGAACAATCAGAGCTTACTTGCTAGAGACATGATGAGGAGGTTCATATTGGGACTAATGTCAACAACTTGTTCTTTCAACTACTTAAATCTCTCTTCTGCTAGATCTCGAGGATTATTATTAATAAACTTGTTCTCTATGACTAGGGGTTTTGTGACTTCTTCTAAAGCCAGTTTCTAGATCTTGAAAATTCCCACAAATGACCAAAAAAAAAGTTTCTCTGATACGAATATGACCTATAACTATCCTAGATATTCCACTGGAACAATTTGTCAAAATAGATCTAGTAAGTAACTGAAATACTTATTATTAAGGTTATTTATTTCCTTTGGATTTATAGAATATTTAGTTACTAATTTTTCTTCTAATGAATGAAATAGATAAAATGCATAAACTAGAAAAAAATAAAATACAATCACACCATCCACAATTAAACACAAGATATGACTTGGGAATCCTAGTACAAGAGAAAAATCAGTTAGAAGGTGAGGTTTCTTTACTATATAAATGATGCAAGTACAAAGAAAACAACACTCTTTGTGGAGTTTCCTTTGACATGTGCCCTGTATGGCTGCTACAAAATCTCTCCTCCTTTGTTATTCACATAAAATACCATTATCAGATGTTTTTCTCAGCTATGGAACAATATACAATGAAAAATAATGGAACACCTTCTCCTCCTAGTCACCTAGTATTCAACATAACCCGATAGCCATATAGGGGTAGGTTTTGGACTTCCCCAACCCTCAATTGTGATAGGGTTTTGTACCTTCTATAATATTCTTGAAATTACATACGTGGCTATCCACATATGCATGATTAATGGAATTTGATGTGGCATCTTCCCGTGCCATGGTGATCAACATGGTAGATCAACTTGTGAGGCATAACATTTGCATACAAACTTTGATCGATGCACGGTCTATGTCATTGCAAAGGTATCATAGTGTAGAATAATCTCATGGGAGTGGATATGATTTTAGGATGCCATATCCCCAAAAACTATCGTTTGATGGCTCAAAATGGCTTTGGAAGGTTTTGAGCCCCGATTTTCCAAACTGGGACCTACCATTAAAATGGCCCTACAAGATAAATCCTCTTATTTTTTCCATTCTAAAAGGATCAAAATAGATGAAAAAAATATAATGATCCAATCCTTCAATGGCCCTATAGCTACTGAAACAACTCCTTGAATTCCTCATCTTATATGTATGCCTCTTTGCATGCATCATGGGTAAACAGATCCATGTGCATCAAAGTTACCAAATACAAAATATTGGATGTGGGTTGCCATGAAAGCATGTCTGAAAACTTATTTTTGCTACCATTATTATACTCGATGACTAAATGAAATTGTTTTAAAACCTCCATCCACTTGTAATTCCTGGTTTGTTGTAGCCTACTCTAGGCTTGGAAGTGTTTTAGTGATGAGTGATCTATGTGGATGATGGTATCCTTTCCCATTAGACAATGATTCCACTTTTTTATAGCTTGTACCAAGGCATAGAGCTCCTTGTCATAGGTACTGTAGTTGAGAACCTCCCCATGAAATACTTTAGAAAGATAGAAGACATGCCGTCATTCCTACATCTGTATTACTCCCATGGAATACTCACTTGAATATGTATTCACTTTGAAGGACTTGTGCAAATTTGGTAGTGAGAGCACTGGTTCTTGACTACTCTTTATTTTCATCTCATCAAAGGCCTTCTGTTGATCCTTTCCCCATAGGAAAATCTTACCACTTGTTGTTATGGCATGGATTTGTGCAACTACCATTGAAAATGAAGCTATGAACTTCCACAAGTGTTGTGTTGTCCCAAAAAAATCCTAACTTCAATAATATTTCTATCTTGATATCCCCTCCAACAGTTGCATACCCCAAATACACCAAATATTGTTGAGTAATATCACATTTCTTGATATTGGCCAGTAGTTGGTGCTTTTTTAAATTCTATAACACCTCCATAAGATGTGATATGTGCTCCTCCCAAGTAGTGCTATAAAATAGTATATCCTCCAAATAAAATATAACAAATGAATTTAGATAAGTGTGTAAAACATCATCCATTAGTCTCACAAATGTATCCAATGCATTGCATAAAGAGAATGGCATAACCAACCACTCATAAAAACCTTGCCTTGTCTTGAAGGAAGTCTTCTAGGTATCTTCTTCTTTGACTCATACCTAGTGATATCCTAATTTCAAATCCATCTTAGTAAAGTACTTGGCATGCTACAGTTGGTCTAGTAGATCATTGATCATTCATTAGTATAGGCTATTGATTCCTCGGTGTAATATTGTTCAATGCCTTTTAATTGATACACATTCTCCAAGTCCCATCCTTCTTAGGAACAATTATGATGGGTAACCCAAAAGGTGAGGTACTTGGTCGAATCACACCCTGCTCCAACAACTACTACAATTGCTTCTTGAATTCATTAGCTTCTAGAACATATTATGTATACAACCCAATATCCGACAATGGAGATTCTGGAAATAATTGTATTGCATGTTCCACATCCCTCTTAGATGGTATCCCTTTAGGATCCTTGAACACTCCCTTTTATTCTTGTGGAAAATTATTCAACTCATGTTTTTTCTCTTTATTAAACCTCTCCAAGTATGCCTTCACTATCATTGACTCATCATCAAACATATTTTCTCTTAACAAAAGAAAAACATATTTCTTACTAGAACTAATCAAATTCTTGGATTGGTTGGCACTTACCAATGAGACATTTAAATTTTCTTTATGTGTGTTAATGATATAGGACTTCCCATCCTAGATTATTCAGAACTGGTTGGATATATGCATGAATATTGAATCCCTCATATAAATGTAGGAGCTTCCAAACACTACTCCACATACATTAAGGGGTGCTACATCCAATTCCACTTAATCAATAAAGTCAACACTTACAACAAATTTAATATTACACTATTTCAATACTTTATCTATGCATCCTTGTTTACCCAACCCAATGGATCAGGTCTAGGATGATTGTTAACCTGCAATCCAAGATTGTTGATTAGATTCACTACTATGAATTTATCTTGTGAACCATAGTCGAACAAAGCATCTATCTTGGACTTCTTGACCTGAATCTTGATGTCGAAAAGATTGGTCATCTCCTTCTCTTCCTAGTGATGAAGGCTACTCAGATTCACCTCCTTAGGCATAGATGTGTAGAAAATATTCTCATCCACATATGATCTACTTCCAACCTTATTGCTTCAATATGTGGCTAGAAGGTTATTTTTCTTTCCATCCTTCTTGTGGTTCTTCCGGTTCGACTCTAGATGTGGTTTCCATCATTTTTCCTCAGTGTGGCCATTAATGTTTTAATTATTGAAATGGTTTCTAGTATCTTTACTATGATGTATAGTGGCTACTATTTTCCTATATTCCGCCCCTTTCCACTTCTTATTCCCCTCCTTGGAATCTTATTGGTGCTCTTTCTACCTTGAACCACTTGGCTTCCATTTATTTTTGCCTACATTTTCCAAGTATCGTTCATGTACACATGCCTCATCCATTGTCCTTGGCTTGAAGAGGATCACCTACTTTCATAGATGACTGTGTAAACCCCACAGATACTTGAGGAGTACATCTATATTATTGGTAGAGATACCCATCATGATGGGCATCTTTCTGAACTCGGTGCTGTACTCCTATACACTCTTCCCTTTCCTCTAACTGAAGTAGTGAAATCGGATCCATTGGTCCTCTACATACCCAATAAGGTATAATTGGGACTTCATGATGGTTTTGAAGTTCTCCCACCTAGTTACTATTATATCACCCTCCATCCTAACTTTTTTTCTGTGACTTTCCCACCAAGTTAAAGCATGGCCCTCGAACGTCAATCTATCAAATGAAATATTCTACCCTTCATCTTTATGTTTAATTATAAAATAAATTTCTAGCTATTGCAACCAATGATTCAGTTTTAATGCATCGATCTCACCCTGGTATGGATTTATGTCCAATTTAACTTCCATGTTGAATATGGACTGTGAAGGGTTAACAACACTCAACTTCAACTATTATTTCTGAAGTTATTTCCACGTCTCTTTTCCTGAGTCTTCCTAATATCTCGATTTTACTTTCTCTCTAATCCCCGAGTTAGAGAATCCATCATCTGTGAATGGTACGAGATTTCTTTCTAGACCCTACATGGGGAGGTTTATATTGGAATTGATGTCATCAATTTATGCTTCCAACTTCTCAAATCTATCTTCTACTGCATCTGAAGGGTTATGTAATATCCCCAAGAACAAGCCCTGTTGTAATTATGTTTATGAATTGTAAATCATGTTTTGTAGAATGGTGAGCCGAGTATTGATAAGATGGTATGCTTATGTGTTTATTAGGCTAGAGAGCCTAAGTATTAAGGCCAAAAGCCTGTTTTTGTATATGTATTATGCAGAACATTAATAAAAATATAAACATCGCTGCGTGCATACCGATCAAGAAGAAAAATTTATGGGGGACTAAGCTTCCACATAGTGGGTAAGGGAAAAGGGCTGAAACATTAGAAAGAGAGGCTAACTGTTGAGCCTAGGGGCTAATCTTGGTGGTTTAAGTCCTTGGGAATAATAGTTTATTATTATTCCAAAATCTATGTGAAAAAACATGTTTTTACCCTAAGTTCTTGGAAGGGGAAATATGTGCAAAAGGGAACACAGGCTGATGGATCACATGCAGCCTCATGGGCGACATGTGTCAGCCCTGACACATGCACTTTAACCCAAAGATTGAGCCGTGGAGGGGGTTCACCCCCCAGTCGGTCGTGAGATGTATGAACCATGAGAGTCTGGGAGGTCCTCCGTGGTTGCATCCATGCTGCCAGTTTCTAGATCCTCTATTTGAAAATCGTTTTCCTCTGCTTGGAACCTCTATTGTTTTTACCTTCACGCAATTCTGAGAACCAAAACCAGTGAACTGTGTTGTGTCTTCTATGGAACCTGACACTAAGAAAATCACTTGATTGTGTTGTTTCTAGCGTCTGGTCGTTGCCATTTTCGGACCTATTCCCATCTAGACTATCATCCTTGCATGAATGAGTGATGAACTGTGGTTGTGGTCGTTTCCTATTTCCCACACCCCTTTCTCTTGTTTTTGCTTTCACCCTTGAGTTAGCTAGAAGTTGTTGTTGTTGTTGTCATCCTGAACTTGCGAGAATTGAGTTGAATAATGGTTGAATAACTGGGTTGTCAAGCTCATGTTAGAAGAGGTGGGTTGTCAAGCCTGTGAGTATCTCTCTCCGGGTGAGAGAGCTTGTTGGGAAGTGGTTTTCTCCTAGAGTGAGTTGAGCACCAGCTATGAAGCTCCGAAAATTCCTAATCCGACCTGTTGCTAAGGCCCATAGAGGGAGGTGAAGCACCGATGGAATGTTCTTGTAAAGGTGTATACTCCCAGGCGAAACGGGCATGTGGGGAATGAGAGTCCATTAGTAGTGGGCGTAAGAAGGATCCTGGGGAGAATCCTGCCAGTTGCTCTATGCAGTTTTGTTGTAACCTCAGCCTAGCCTAGGATTCTCTTGCCTTGGGTCGAGCTTAGTCCTGGCTTGGGGGTGACCCACTTCTAAGAGTGATGACTAGTGAGGTTTAAGGCTGGGAGGTTCATGGAAGGTCTACACGTGGTTGGTGGAGTTACTACAATTTCAAGTATAAGTATATGCATGTGTTTAAATTCAATTTTTAAATGCATGTCTATGATGCACACAATATTATAATGTATTCCGCTGCGATGACGTTTACTATTGATTGAATTATTTCTATATGTTAGCAATAACTATATGTTTACTCTATTAAGCCATTTAATTTCATTTAAATGCATAATATATAAGTATGAGAATGATTCCGTGTAGTAGCATTTCTCGGCAAGGGGGTGGCATTACAATATGGTATCCGAGCACCATGTTTTCAATGCTAAGCCTAGATAGGTCAGATAAGTGGTCTTTGGACCCAAGTTTTTGAGAGGAAATTGTGTCTCAAGGACTAATTTCAAAACTTAGATTGTCTCTGAGTGCCAAGGAGTTACTTGGCTATGCCAAGAATCTCAGGAGGAATAGCGGAAGAATAAAATTGCAGCCATATATCAGATGTGCGGAGAATATCTGGACCATCAAATCCATGTCCATACACTAAGGAGAGCACGCAGAATAGATCATATATGGGCCATAATATATGAGCGTGTGAACCAACAACCGTTGGATCCAGGGAACGTGCACAAGGTTTAAAACCCTTTAGGGATGCACAGGAGTGTGGAAATCGTGATAGGCTAAGCCCCGACATAATCAGAACATTCCATCGAGAGGGATGCATGGAGAGCAATCAGCCTTTCGCTGACTCATGACTTTAAATGGTGAAAGGGTGAGTCCGTGAGAATTCGCGAAATGCGAATTCGTGATTGGATCACAACCATTGATCAAGGAGAGATCTGGACCGTTAATTATCCAGGAAGAATGTCGACATTTCAGGAGATCAACTATCAAGAGAAGTGAGAAGTGCAGATGCACAAACGCCAGAGGCCCAAAATTGTGAACTCTTGATAAGCCAAATTATTGGGTTGGGCTGACATCACTAGGATGGACGAGGACACATATGATATGTGCCACGAGCCAGTGGGTCCCAAAGGAAAAAGTATAAGTAGTGGGGTCGGATGGAATCACCTAGAGTAACGTGGACCTTCTTAACAACAAAGCGTGTCAACACCCTGGTTGGTGATAGTTGTGTTGTGGGACTGGTGGCTATAAAGGTTAGAATTTTGGAAGTTGGGAGTTGGAGAAGGAAGTGAGGGTGAAAGCCTCCAGGCCTAAAATAGTGAAACCCCGAAACCTGAAACCCCAAACTTTCGATTAGAGAACCTTGAGACCTAGTGCTTGGTCACGCCCTTGATCGCATGGGTTTGGAAAATGAGAAAAAAGGACTAAGGCCTGAGTTCACTAAAGAGCCGAAAAGATCTCGGAAAATTCATCGAAACTAAACGTTTCTTGAATCAAGTTGTTTATGAATGTTGTGGGAATTGTTAAGGAATATTGACTTGAAAAATTCAGGTTGTTTTCATGTTGTGTTTGCAGAAGGTTAACGAGTGMCAAAACTGTTTAGAGTTGCCACTGAGGCCAAAGAAATGGGGAAGGCACRTAATGCTTCCAATTTAGAGAACAAAGAAAAAGGAATGGTTATTCATTTGGGAGTTGAAGGATCGAACTCCAATGACCATGGTGAAGAGATAGATAAGGAAGGAAACATGAAGAATATCATTGAAGTATTGCAAAAGGATGCCCAAAMTCGGCGAGCAGATAGCAGAAAGCTSAGAAAATTTAAGGAAAAACAAGGTGAATTTAACATAAAGATGTTAAAGAGTTTGGAGAGAATAGAGAAGAAGTTAGAGAAMAAGAGAGACTCAATCAGAACAAGGAGTCACCTGACTTATGAGGAAAGAATGTCAAGGAGTGCAGGTAGACACCATCATCACTCCCAAGGTCCCTCCAAGAAAAGCACACACAGTAGTTCAAGCCCATCTCCTACCAGAAAGCACAAGAGATCTGGAGTGGATGAATTGAAGGGAGAGATGAACAAGATTAAGACTCCTACATTTGATGGAGAACATAAAAAGTAGGAATATTTCGAGACATGGTTTCTTGGCATGAGAAAATAGTTCCAACTATAGAATTATTTCTCTCATGCAGAAGGAAGAATTGCAATGTATCAACTGAAGGGAAAGGCACCCATGTGGTGGGATCRGCTTGTGTAGGTCTAGCACCTTAAGGAGAAAGATATCACTTGGAAGGAATTCAAGAGGTATTTTGAGAAGAAATACTTGACTAAAAGATACTACGACAGAAAGATGAAAGAGTTATTTGAGCTCAAGCTAGGCAGCATGACCATGGATGAATATGAGGGAAGATTTTTGGAATTACTTAAGTATGTTCCATTCATCAAGGATGAATCTGTCAAGATTCAAAGGTACCTGAGTGAACTACCTCCTTCCATTGGGGACAAGATCCAATATGATGACCCAAAAAATATGGAAGAAATGATAAGAAGAGAGAAATGATTATATGAACAACAGAGAGAGAAGGCTACTTTCCAGAAGGATTGGGAAGACAAGAATAAATTCCAGATGGATCAAAGGAAGAAGGGAAACAAACCTCCCTTTTTTAAGAACAGACCTCAAGGAAAGCCATTGTTTAGAGAGCCAAGAATGGTTGATGTAGGGGAACAAAATCCAAGGAAGATGCCCATTCAGTGTTGGGGTTGTAAAGAGAACCACAAGTACAAAGATTGTCCCCATAAAAATGTCAAAGTGAGAGTTGTCCATAATGTTCAACAGGATGAAATAGTGGAGGACATGAGTAGTAGAATGCCAAGGATATATGTATCCTTGGATAACAAGCAAGTTGAATATCAGTCACACATGATTAAACTGGAAGGTATGATTAACAATCAGCCCTTTACTATTTTAATTGATTCAGGGGCTAGCCATAGTTATATAGATCCTAGAGTGGTGGAAAGTTTTCATTTTTCGAGAAGGAAACATGAAAAGTCTTGATTATTATAGTTGGATATAGGAACCAAGAGGAAAGTCACTCAGTTGGTTAAGTCCTATCCTGTGGACATGAATGGACTGAGCACAAAGGCTGAATTGAATGTTCTGCCTTTAGGTTCTTATGACTGTCTAATTGGGATGGATTGGTTGGATCAACACCAAGCCATCTTGGACTATCGTAACAAGGCATTCACTTGCCTGGATGAGAAAGAGAATCATAAAACAATCCAAGGAATCCCCAGAACTGTTTCTATTAGAGAAATCTCAACAATGTAGCTCAAGAAGTGCTACAGAAAAGGCTCTCAATTATTTGCATCCCATGTGGAGGAAACACCTAAGGATAAGGTATCAAAGATCAAAGACCATGTGGTACTAAAGGATTTTGAGGATATATTTTAGCAGATACCTAGACTGCCTCTGAAAATAGATATAGACTTCTCAGTAAATTTGATCCCTACAGAAGCTCCAGTGTCAAAATCTCCCTACAGAATGAGTACGCCAAAGCTGAAAGAGTTGCAATTATAGGTTGAAGATCTTCTAAATAAGGGATACATATGCCCAAGTGTGTCACATTGGGGTGCCCCGGTCCTGTTCATGAAGAAGAAGGATGGGACATTGAGATTCTGTATTGATTTCAGACAATTGAACAAAGTAACTGTAAAGAACAAATAAACTCTGTCAAGGATTGATGACTTCTTCGATCAATTAAAGGATGCGAAGATATTTTTGAAGATAGAACTCAGGTCAGGATATCACCAGGTAAGGATAAAATATGGAGACATCAACAAGACCACCTTTAGAACAAGGTATGGTCATTACGATTTCATAGTGGTGCCTTTTGGGTTTTCGAATGCACCCGTTGTTTTTATGTTCCTGATGAATGGTGTATTCAAGGACTATCTAGACGTGTTTGTCATAGTCTTCCTAGATGACATTCTGGTATATTCCAAGTTAGAAGAAGAGRATGAACAACTTCTTAGGATGGTTTTGCAAGTGCTAAGAGAACACCGATTCKATGCCAAGTTGAAAAAATGCTCKTTTTATCAGGAGAAGATCCATTATTGGGGAATATTATTTCAAAGGAAGGGATAGTTGTAGATCCTGAGAAGATTGAGACCATTAGGGAATGGTCAGTTCCAAAGAATGTGACAAAAKTCGGATCCTTCATGGGTATAGATGGATATTACAAAAKA
Source organism: Picea mariana (assembly GCA_032191745.1). Classification (NCBI taxonomy): domain Eukaryota; kingdom Viridiplantae; phylum Streptophyta; class Pinopsida; order Pinales; family Pinaceae; genus Picea; species Picea mariana. Next base: position 2,959 of record JASDQU010736375.1, on the reverse strand, counting down.
TTTATCGCAGGGTTCTCGAGGATATCTCACCCTATCACTTCCTTGCAAAGGAAGGAGAAAATGTTTCAATGGACAGATGATTGTGAGAAAAGATTTCAGCAATTGAAGAAACTATTAACCAATGCTCCACTATTAAGGATTGCATATCCAAACAAATATTTCATGGTGTGCACTGATGCATGCAAAGAAGGATAGAGAGGAGTCCTCAGTCAGAATGGATTTGTAATCTGTTATGAATCCATAAAGTTGAAAGAGCACGAAATGAACTATGCAACTCATGATTTGGAGTTGGAAACCATAGTTCATGATTTAAAGAAATGGAGGCATTACCTCATGGGAAGGAGGTTTGAACTGAGAATAAACCATAATGATCTGAAGTATTTGTTTGACCAACCAACCTTGAATGCTAGGCAGAATACGTAGTTGGAGTTTCTCTATGAATATGATTTTGATATCAAGCATATCAAAGGGAAGGAGAATAAAGTGGTTGATGCACTCAGCAGGAGAGTACACGAATTACATGCTACAACCATTAGCATGTGCCAAAATGATATAAAGGGTAGAATTTCAGAGGCTGCAAATACAGATTTGCAATACATGGAGTGGGTAGAAAAGCAACAACAAGGTGATATGCCATAGAAAGTGGAAAATTATAAATTGGAAACCGATGGAATGCTTCTGTACAAGAACAAAATTTATGCACCTAATGTCTAGGACTTGAAACGTATGATTTTGCGTGAAATGCATAATGTGCCTTATGCAAGGCACCCTGGATATCAGAAAACTATGGCAGTTGTCAAGAGCCATTAATTTTGACCAGATATGAAGAAGGATATTGTTGAATACATCACCAGATGTATGGAGTTCCAGATGGTTAAAGTAGAGCAAAGACACCCAACATGGTTACTACAACCTTTACCCATTCCTAAGTGGAAGTGGGAAGTGGTAACAATGGACTTCATCACAAGATTTCCCAAGATCGACAAGTAGCATGATTCAATTATGGTGGTGGTGGACAAGCTTACGAAAGATTCCCTTTTCATTTCGTTAAAGACTACTCACAAGGCGACGGATGTTGTCGACATCTTTATGAATGAAGTGGCATGATTGAAGGGGATTCCCAAGACAATTGTGTCCAACAGAGATCAGGAATTCACCTCAAATTTCTGGAAAGAGTTATTCAAATGGTTCAAAATGAATCTAAATTTCAGTACATCTTATCATCCTGAGTCTTATGGACAGATAGAGAGGGTGAATGGAGTAATAGAAGACATGCTAACGATGTATGTGATGGACAAACCATCAAAATGGAAATACTACCTTCACTTGGTAGAATTCACCTACAACAATGGGTATGAATCATCATTAAAGATGAGCCCATTTGAAGCACTTTATGGAAGAAAGTGCAATACTCTAGTAAGCTGGGATAATCCAGCTGACAGGGCAATACTTCGGCAAGAATTGCTCAAGGAAATGGAACTACAAATGCTAAAAATCAAGTAGAATTTAAAGGCTTCCCGAGATAGGTAGAAAAGTTATGTTAATAAGAACAGAACCCATAAGGAGTTTAAAGTGGGTGATCATGTTTTCCTGAAAGTGAAAGCCAAGAAAAGTTCCCTGAAGCTGGTAAACTACACCAAGTTGGTAGCCAGATTTTGTGGGCCATTTGAAATCCTAGAAAGGATTGGGCCAGTTGCATATATGCTTGCATTACCTGCATCCATGAGTGTACATAATGTGTTTCGTGTTTCATTGCTTAAGAAATGTATACCTGATGCTAATCATGTAATTGATTGGAATTTGATTCAGGTGGAGCAAGAAGGTGTCCTGAAAGTGCATCCTGTGCGCATATTGGACCGAAAAAGAAAATAGCTCCAGAATCGAGCCATAGGGCTTGTAAGGGTCCAGTGGACCTAGTACGGTCCTAAGGACATGACATGGGAGCATGAAGATGCTATGTGGGCAAAATACTCGCACCTTTTTGAAGATTTTGAAAAATCTTGTTGATGCTATGTGAAAGTTGCACTGAGGACAGTGCAAAAATAAGGGGAGGGGATTGTAATATCCCCAAGGACGAGTCGTGGCGTAATCATGCTTATGAATTGTAAATAATTTTTTGTAGGCTAGTGAGCTGAGTATTGATAATATGGTAGGCTTATGTGTTTATTAGGCCAGAGAGCCTAAGTATTAAGGCCATAAGGCTTTTTTTTTATATGTATTCTGCAGAACATTAATAAAAATATAAACATCATTGTGTGCAGACCGACCACAAAGAAAGAGTGATGGGCGACTAAGCTTCCACAGAGTGGGTAAGGTAAAAGGGTCTAAAATATTGGAAAGAGAGGCTAAGTGTTGAGCCTAGGTTCTATGCTTGGGGGCTTAAGTACTCGGGAATAATAATTTATTATTATTGCAAAAGCTATGTGACAGAACATGTTTTTATCCTAAGTTCCTAGAAGGGGAAATGTGCACAAAAGGGAACACAGGCTGATGGAGTGCATGTAGCCTCATGGGTGACATGTGTCGGCCCTGGCACATGAAATTTAACCCAAAGATTGAGTTGTGGAGGGGGTTCATCTCCAAGTCGACCGTGAGCTGTCTAAACTATGAGAGTCTAGGAGATCCTCCATGGTTGCATCTGTGCTACTAGTTTCCATATCCTCTATCTGAAAACCATTTTCCTCTTCTTGGAACCTATGTTGTTTTTACCCTCATGCAATTCTGAGAACCAAAACCGGTGAATTGTTTTGTGTTTTTTGTGAAACCCGACACCGGGGAATCGTCTGAGGGTGTTGTGTCTAGTGTCTGGTTGTTTCCATTTTCAGACCTATTCCCATCTACTGTTGTGAATGTCATCCTTGCATGAATGAGTGATGAACCGTGGTTGTGGTTGTTTCTTGTTTCCCACACCTCATTTTCTTATTGTTGCTTTCACCCGTGAGTTAGCTAAAATTTGTTG
>JASDQU010736374.1:110511-128018 GCA_032191745.1 Picea mariana | reverse complement strand
GCAGAGAATTAGTAGGTACAGTCACGGATCGGTTCATACAAGAGCCACCAAGAGCGTTGTACACGGGCCACAGGTACAGCAAGGTGTGTACATACATGGACCACAAATGAAGAAAGGCGCATACATATGTGGTTTGCAGGTGTATAAGGGTGCATACATACATGGGTCGTAGGTGCATAAGGGTACATACATACACGAGCTGGAGGCTCAAAATGACACATACATACGCATTGTACAGGTCACGACAGGTGCATACAGTTCATACATATCGCAGTTGCAGGGACGTAGAACGATGGCAGAGTTGTTGGGTTGCAAGTGTTTGTTGTATATTTCTATTTATATTCTCAATGGGAAGTTTTCCCGGTTTTGGAGCCCCTTGTAAGCTTGGAATTTATTTGAATGAAAATTTGATTTTGAAGGGGCAAATTTTCTATGTGTTGTGTGAAGTTTGGTTTTCTAATTTTTGCATCTGTTGTTTTATTTCCAACCAATATATGTTACTATGTGTGTTGTAATTTGATTATAAGCAAGGAAATACACAAGGTAGTAAAGTATCTAGGTGTTGGGAATTGATATTTTTAATAGAACCAGCATGTTCCATCTCTCGCGCGAGATACTTGGGCACATTCTTGAGCCAAGTATCGAACAGGTCATCACTCAACCAACTCATGGAAGCATAATTAACCAATGATTTCATTGCAACAGCCTTTGAATGTGTGATCTACCACACAATGGCTTCCAAGTACTAGATTCTCCTTTCCCTTACGATGCCATACATAATTCATTCAATGCTTCAATGGGTCGATACAATAGTAAGTTGTTTTGTCATAAATAGATTTGGTGTGCACGATCCAACCAGAGATCGCATCAATTTATTAGTTGTTGAACTGAAAAACTATATGCCCTGAATTGGAGGGTTCCTGTCACTCCATTTTTGGAGTGGGAAGATGATCTATTTTCATATAAATATTAATTCTCCCTCCAGAGGACAGGTAATGAGTGTGTGTATAGAAAATTATTACTCTGCAAAAAATTATTTTAAATTTCATATGTTGAATATAATATTGATGTGCATGGTCGTGAGCTTAATCCGTTCTAGTGATTACATAGATAACGCACAGGTCACGCCTTGAGGGGTTCCACTCAAGATATGGTTAGGTGCTAACACATATGGTTGTATAGTGTTTATAACTTTCCTTTCTACATTTTTTTTAGTTATCATTTACTTTCCAGTTTTATTCATTTTATTTCCTATAGATAACATTTCTTGTAGAAGTAGTGTGTTATAGAACCAGAGTACTCTTAGGTTTTAGTTTAATATGATAGAGCTAAAATGTCAGAAGCGTAATTTTTAATTATTAATGGTTTTGGCATATGTGGTGTCATCGATTGAGCTTGAATCTAAGAAGTAATAGGAGTATTTCTTAAGTTTCAAATGTTAACTTGGATTTGTGATAGTATAGATTTACTTTACATTTTCACTTCTTGTAAACTCGTCCTTAGTTCTCTCAACATATCATATCAATCAAAACAAAACCTCGCCTTGTGTATACTCCACACAGTGCATTGTGATCCTAGATGACCCCAAGTTGATAAATTAAATGATTGAGTGGTTGAGGTTATCCTCGACAATAGGAAGATAAACAAAAACATCGTCATTTTTTGTGTTGTTGTCGGGAAGCCACTAAAAGGACTAAGATCTTTCTTTTACACTAATTTTAGGAAAGAATACTAGAGGAAACCTTAGGGAACTATTGACTACCCCTTCAATAACCTTTGTCCAGGATATCATGCACTAGGCCATATTAGAATGCATGACTAGAGGAATCAAGAACATTCGGGTACGTTGCCCGAGAGGATCCACTCACAACAATATGGCAAGTAGATCTGGAGGATGAGGAACCCAACCTAGAGTCCTAATTGAGAAAATAACATATAATATCCCAGACAATCCCTTTAGGATTGACTCTACAACTAATGCAATTATAGACTCTTCTGCTTTTGAAACTCCCAATCCAAAGATCAAAGTGACCTAGGGAATCTTATTGAGGAGTCTGAATGCTCGATTGAATCAAGTGAATATTTAGCATTTTGGAAGACTAATATTCTCAACATGGGTGAGGAAGTGGAGGCACCAAAACCAAAAGACTATGTAACCTTTGAGTTTCATATCTAGGACTTAGATGGCATGACTCAAATGAAAAGCATTCCACCCTATGCCTTGCCCAATTTTTGAGGCATGGCTAATGAGGATATAGATACCTTTATTTTCGAATTTGATGTCTTATGCCAGAGTTATGACTACTCCATGGATGCCCAGAAAGTTAAACTCTTACTAGCCACTTTAAAAGAGGCAACACTTTGTTCGTTCATGGGGCTTGGGGGGAACTCCATTAGAACCTGGGATGAAATGAGGGAAAAAACCCTAAATAAGTATCAGGGTTATTGCAAAGTGAGGGACTTCAGGGAGGAAATATTTAAAATGACACAACGAGATGAAGAGAACTTAGAAGAATATGTTAAGAGGTTCCATTACAATTTGCAAAGGACAAAACAAAGTGTACTAGACCTTGAGACTCTGTGTACCATTCTCCTTCAAGGTATTAGGGATGATTATATGGATGCACTAAATCTTATGGGATCTAGAGATGTCTCACAACTAACGTACAATGAGATTTGTGAGTTTTGTAGATCCTACTCATGAAGCACTACAAAATATGGGAGGGGCCCTGGGGATATAATCTTAAAGGTCACCAGGTCATATAACGGAGGAGGAATTACTAGGGATGAGATAGGAAATCTATTGGACAAATTTAAACTAACATCCTTAGCTCACTTAGCTCCCATATGGACACCTTGCAAGCTAGGAAGAAGAAAGAAGAAACGAACCTAGCCTTAGCCATATTCTAATCTAAATGTAGAAAGAAGCATCCTCTTCAGGAATTCTCTTTGGAAAACATAGAAATGTGTTCCATCTATAATCAGAAGCATGCAACCAAATATTTCCCTTCCTTGCCTAAGCTAAAGGTAGTACAAATGTGCTAGTGAAGAAACCGAACAAATCTATTTTGTATCCCAAAATAAACCATGGCCACCACAACCACCTGGTATGGCACAAGACCAGTATATTGTTCCATACTAGTACCCATCTCAAAACTAGTACCCACCTGCGCCATGGAAACAATGGCATGCCTAAGGTCAAAACTAGTCCTATCAATAGGGATGGCGAGGGCTTACACCCTTTGGGAGCTTACTTTCTCAAAACCAACAATATTATCCTCAATCTCACCCACCACAAATGTAGTTACCATCCAACCAACCTCCCTAGAGACCATCACAATTACCTGTCCAACCTATACCTAACCCAATTAATAAGTTAGTACAACYAACYTGCAATGTTGAACTACTCCATTTTCCAACATATATCATTTCTCCCGCAGATTGTAAATATATTCATCTACGTTCAGGAAAAATGATTCATGATCAGACTACCCCCATCATCTAAGAGAAATATGATGAGGAAATTCTTACCGAACTGGATAATCAGATTGTTAATCCCTCTTTAGAAAAACACTCTAATACTCTTGAACAACCACATACAAGAGAATCAGTCATGATTTCCCCATATCTGGAAACATTGTGTATAGAGAAGTTTCCCACATGGCCAGAGTTTGATTTTCTAGGGGAACTTAGAAATGTGTGTGTAAAAATTCCTTTGTTCCAAGCCATCAAGGATGTTTATCTATGCTAAGGTTGTCCGAGAATTTTGCTTGAGGAGGCCAAGAAGGAAAACAAAGGACCCCAAATCTACTCATGTAATAGGAAAACCTGTTGATCTAATGCTAGGGAAGGTATTTGTTTCCAAATCCATGGACCCAGAAAGTATGGTTGTTAATGTCAACATCAATACTACCTCCATTTCCAACACCTTGATCAAATTGGGGGAAGCTACAAATGTTATGGCCAAGGAGACAATGGAAAATCTTCAGTTGCCTAGTCTATGACCAACCCCTACAGTCCTTCAACTAGCAAGTACATCTACGGTAAATCCCAAGGGAATGCTTGAAGATATAGTTGTTTATGTAGATCCATGGGAATATCCAATTAACTTTATGGTCCTACATCCAAAAGCTAATCTGGGGGGATATCCATTGATTTTGAGTAGACCCTAGTTGGCCACTATTGATGTATATATTAGCTACAGATCTGGAGATATGACCAACTCTCTTGGAAGTTCCACTAAAAATATTACCATCTATCCCCATGGTAAACCTTCTCTTGATTTGGAAAACTCCCCTTGGATTGAGGACAGTGATGAGGAAATCACCCAACCTATTTTGACTCTTTACCAAGCATCAACCTTTAGAGAACACACTAAGGATGATCTTATTTTCACTTTCATAGCACATCCTCATACAACCAACCATTAAACTCTTGAGCATATTTTGGGAAAATATTCCCAAGAAACATGTTCATCGACTAAATTGACACAACAACTTGACACAATGGTCCCTTTAGATGTTATATCTAAAAACCAAATCCTATATGTTGAAATCCATCCTGAGAAAACTTTGAACATCAATGTTGAACTAGAGCCCTCTTAGCAAGACAAACTTATCAAGATGTTACACAAGCATAGTAATGCATTCGTGTGGGACTAAACTGATATGAAGGGGGTCCATCCTAACTTGTGTGCCCATCATATCTATATTAAGGAGGATTATTGACCCATCAAGAAGCCCTAGCGAAGGATGAATCTTGTTTTCAAGGACATAGCAAAAGAAGAGATTCAAAAGCTCCTTGGTGTAATTTTCATTTACCCAATTTTCGATACTAAGTGGGTTTCACCCCTAGTTATTTTTCCCAAGAAGAATGTTAAATGGCATGTGTGTGTTTACTACAGATAATTAAATAAGGATACCTTAAAGGATTACTTTCCCTTATCATTTATTGACGAAGTTCTTAACACCCTAGCAAGAAAGAAGTTTTTTTTTTTCTCTTTTCTTGATGGAATTAGTGGCTACAATCCAATACAGGTCGCCCATGAAGACCAAGAGAAAACCACCTTCACCTACCCTTGAGGAACTTTTTCTTATCGAGTACTACCATTTGGATTTTGTAATGATCTCTCTACCTTCCAAAGAGTTGTCCTCGGGATATTTTCTAACTTGACCAATGATTGCATAGAAATCTTTATGGATGATTTTACTATGTATGGAGACACCTTCGAGGAAGCCTTAGATAACCTCGAGAAAGTTTTGATCAAATTTCGAGAGACGAGACTCTCTCTCAATAATGTGAAATTTCACATGCTTTGCACATACGGAGTTGTGCTAGGCCACCACATATCACTTGCAGGAATCCAAGTGGACCCCACCAAAAATAGAAGTCATCATCAGGCTTCCAAATCCAACAACCCAGAAAGATGTTCATAGTTTCTTCGGACATGCAAGATACTATTGGAGGTTCATTAAAAAATTTACTAAGATAGCATCACCCCTATTTCAATTACTTACAAAAACTGAAGAATTCAACTGGATTGATCCATCTCAAGTTTCACTTGAAGCCTTGAAGGAAAAATTGTCAATTGCACTAGTCTTGCAAGGTCCAAATTGGTCCCTACCTTTCCACATCTCTATGGATGCTTTGGATACGTCTATTGGAGATATGTTGGGGAAAAAGGAGGAACAATGACCTTATGCCATCTATTACAATTGTAAGAATCTCACTCTTGCTAAACAAAATTATATTGTAACTGAGAAAGAGTTTATTGTTGTTGTACATGCCATTAACAAGTTTCTTAACTACGTTACTAGGTACTTTTTATTTGTGCATACTGACCACTCTGTCAGTTTCTATCTCATGAATAAGCCTATCACCAATGGCAGGGTGACCAGATGGTTGCTTTTATTGTAATAATTTGACATTACAATTATCGATAAGCCAGGGAGGGAAAATGTGCTTGTTGATTTCCTCTTTAGGCTTACCAATGAAGGAGAAGTTATTCCTACGAAAGACACTTTCCCGGATAAATGTCTATTTTCTTTGTCTACTAACACACCTTGGTTTGTAGACATCGCTAAATAGTTGGCTGCAGAAAAAATTCCACAACACTTGTCACCAAGAGAGCGCCAAATGATTGTCCGACGGAGTGCTATGTACTCATGGATCAAAGGATACCTCTTCCACACTAGGTCGGATCATATTATCTAGTGCTATGTTAGAGAGGACGAGATCTATGATATTAGGAAGGCTTGCCACAATGAACCTTGCGGAGGACACTTCGCTAACAAAAGAATTGTTGATAAACTATTGCATCTAGGGTATTATTGGCCTACCAACTTTCAGGATGCCAAGAAGTACGTCAGGAGCTGTGACAAGTGCCAAAGGATGGGTTGTCCAGTTCAATCTAATGAGATGCCACTCCAACGTCAGATCTTGGTGGATCCATTTGAAAAATGGACCCTCTACTTTGTAGGGCCAATCAACCCACCATCAAGACAGAAGGTGTACATTCTAGTGTGCACTTTATATATAACTGAATGGGTTGAAGCTAAAGCCCTGCCAAAGGCAATTGAGGAAGCAGTGGCTAACTTCTTGTATGAGGAATTTTTTGTTCGTGTCAGAGTCCCTCGAGAAATTTTTACCGACCAAGGGACCCAATTCACTTCTCAGGCTATTTGGTCCATTACTAATCAATTCAATATCAAGCACCAGATGTCTACTCCATGCACCCTTATGAAAATGGATAGGTGGCGGTTAGTAACAAAGTATTGGAAGCCATTTTGACCACGATAGTCCAACATCATCACAAGGAATACGGTGATAGGCTTCTAGAAGCCCTTTGGGCTTACCAAACTACCTGGAGGAACACTATAGGATTCACCCCCTATGAGCTTGTGTATGGAAAGCAAGTGGTTTTCCTATAGAATTTGAGATCAAAACATTGAGAATCGTGCTACAAGTGGGATTGGATCTCTCATAGGCCCAACAACATCGACTCAACCAAATCAATGAACTTGAAAAAATCTGTCAAGCCGCCTTGCAGAAAACAACTCTAGTCCAACAACAAAGAGCCAAGTAGCATGATGGATTCATCAAAAAGAAGAAGATTGTGCCCTTCTGTTTGATTCAATGTATAAATATTTCAAAGGAAAGTTCTACGCTTGATTGTTAAGGCCTTATGAAATAGACAATGTTTACGATAATGGCTTTGTCAAGCTCTATACCATTGATGACAAGAGGACTCTATTGATGGACAATGGTCATCGATTGAGTCTATACTAGAAGCCCAAGTCTAGGGGGGGATTTATTCAAGATTTATTCAAGAAAGCATATCTAGAGATTGTGAGTAAGGTGGCTATGCCAGCCACACCCATAGCTTCCTGATCCCTCTTCCAATTCCAAATTAAAAAAAAAAAAAAAAATGTATAATAAATATTTGGTAGTGAAAACCTGGTCTCAAGCTCTACCAACCTTGATGGTATTAGAAAACCAATTCTTGGTTGATACCACCAAGAAAAAAAAAAACAGTTGTGACAACCTTATTGGAGGCATAGTTGGACATACCTTTATTTGAAAATCGGGTTTCCGACAAATAAGGTCTGAAAAAAAAAAGGAAAAAAGCAAACCGACCAACTTCCAAAGGATGGTCCCTATTCTTCCAAGAAATAAGAACAAGGGATGTCTCCTTCTGTCAGCATCCACATGAGCATTAGTGGGACTATCCAACAAAAATTTCATTTTGTGTTTGTTAAATTTATTTTGTTCAAAAAGTGTAAAGTTATTGTAGCACCATGAGCATTTTTAACAACTTTTGATGAAGGAAGAAGTAAACAGTTTTCCATGTTATCTTTTTGGAACTAGCTTCATTATATGTTCCCCTTACAGGAGCAAGGTGATAATCATATTCACTTGGGAATCTAGAAGTATTCTACAAAGAGACTCGAGATCAATCTCCTTCTACTCCAATCATCAAACTCACCAAGGAGATTCATCAGCATCAACATAGCACCTGTGTTTCTGACTTCTCGCAATAGCTCCAAGTTTTCTCTAACTCATCTTTAAATTTTCCATGCATATGACTTAGGAGATTATGGACAAGCCAAGTACCAAGAGCTATTTTTTTTTTTAATCATAAGGCCCATGTACATTCTGAAAACAATTCAGTAGAAAAATTCCCTAAAACTCCATGAATCATGTCACTTAGTACTATCCTGGTCATATTGAAAAACATTCAGTGGAATCTTAGCCAAAGTTATAACTATGTCAAAACTTCCCCAAGGACACATCTGTGTGAAAACAATGGTTTATACACTCAGATTTTGTGACTACATCGAATAGATTCCATTATTGCTCCATCATTACTAATTTGTGTGTAATCACTTACCGTACCAAGACCTCGTTCACCATAACTCCAAGCCATTTGGTAGCATGCTAATCATGTCATGTCATTTGGTAGCATCTTGCTTAACTTTTCATACAATTAAAAATCGTGACATGGTGTTCGGTAGCATAAAACTAAAATTTTGAATGGTTGAATCCATGAACATAACTCCAACACATGTGTCGAAATAAGTGATCTAATTTCCCCACCATGACCATTTCGTGTCTTGACTGAACCATCAAATGCCATTGTCCCCGTTTCTGAGCTCGAATGAGACCATCCACTCCTTTCTAAAATCCATGTTAAAATAATTGATGTGCTCATTTTACCAAAGACAATATCATTATTTTCAACCAACTATAGGCACACAACCACCCCCTAGCACCTTAACCTTTGACAAAATTGTTTTGGAATTTCATACTAGAACCAACAGATAAACCTAGTTGTTAACTGCAACAACAACTCAAGACAAGTAGAGAGTGACTTCTCCAAGGGTAGCGCACAAGAGAGAATCTCCATATCCACAGAACAAGTACCATACACAACTACAGCAGTTGTAGCTACACTACTCTCTCAAACTTGAGCCATACTTAGCAAGAATATCACCAAGAGTATTCCCAATAATATCACCAAGAGTTTCACCAAGAATATCACTTAGAGACAAACCAAGACCAAGAGATAACCATACACCCTTATTCCCCTTTCCAACTGCAATTGGAGCTCTCCATAAGACTTGTGCTCTGTCTGGGTTTACAAATGAGATAAAATTTCCTCTATTTATACTAATTTGTCCAATGACTTTTCTGGTTGGTCCGACCTCACTTTCTGGTAAATTATATTTTATGTTTATCTTTTTCATGTGGAGTCGGCTTATCTTTCTGGAAGATAATATTCTAATATTATTTATTCTGTTAGGCCGACTTGTCTTTTAGGATTTTCACACATCTGTTTAGGGTTTCCCTTGCTTCTGTAATATTCCATTGAAGTCAAACGTTACATGTAGAGGCTAATACCTCCCACAACTACAGTAACATCAACAATCCAATCATTCGCTCTCTAAGCTTGAAACCACTCCTCTTTCCATAAAACTCATTTGATAGACCTCGACCAATTTCGGTGCATTAAGATGGGAGGCTCGATAAATTTAGAAGAGCCTGAAGGAATTGACATCATAAAATATAACCCACATGCAATGGAAATATTCATGCGATTAGGTTGGATCCCATTCCTGGAAATATTCCAAGGCTCGGATGCAAGCATTGCCCTAGCATTTGACAAAACCTTTAAAGAGAATCGGGCTCTAGTATGACAATTAACAATAATAGTTTCATAGGATTTCATCAGTATGGTCATAGGAATTCCATAACAGGGAGAAAGGTGGTCCAAGAATTTTAAGATACCAAATGATAGTTGGGCTCAATTCCCTGAGGAACCCTCCCCATTGCCAGATCTCAGGCGAGGAATTCGACGAGATGCATTATTGCCTCCATGTAGAAAAGCTGTTTTTTGTACAAAAATTTATTATATGCGAAGGCAGTTTTAGCATGGCATATCATTATCACATCAAAATTCTAATGCACCTCATGGAGGAAAAGTCTCTCAACATGCCTTTTTGTTTACCTAAAATCTTGACTAAAATGGCTGCAAATGTGAGGAAGATGCAAAACCCTGAGTCGGGGCTATATCATCAAGGTCTTATCAAAAAGTTAATTTCAGCTGAACTCGACAAACTCAGCATTCCATGGGATGTGTTCTCTAGAGGAATCAGGACCAAACCCCTTGCTATGGTTCTTCCACCAAAAATTCAATCAGCTCAGAATCAGTGACATGCACCTATTCCAACCTCGACCTCAAGGCTCGCTACAAAATCAAGCCACCATTATGGAACGAGAGTCTCAAAGTAACCAAAGGCTTCAGGAGAAAAGGAGTTCACAATGCCTATGATAGATGTTGCTATGATATTATCATTAGAGCATGGGGATACAAAGAATGTCAAAGATGCAATGGATCGAAAAGTATCCTCTCTCGATCACCAACAAGACTTTCCCAGTGACAAAGAGCATTCTCAAGACCCATGTGAGAAATATGACCAAGCCACAAGTCAAGAGGAGGAGTAATTAGAAGAAGAACTCAGAGGTTTATCATCTCAAAAACCCTTGTCACCACAGGATATCCCATTAGAAACATCTCAGTGATTGTTGCCAATGCAACAGGTCCAATACACAAATGATATGGTTGAATAGTTCCAACCCAAAAAATTTGTTCGAGGACCAGACTCGACAGAGCCAAGAAAGAGAAGAAAAGTTGAGACCAGGAAAGGTAAGCCTCGTCCAGTCTCTAAGTCATTTCACTTCCACAACCCAAGTTATCAAGTTTTATTAAAAGAAAACAAGAAATTGAGGTTGCAGAATCGAAAACTTAAGATAAAACTTGAGAAAAGCAAGCCCAAAATTCCAAGTAATATAGGAACCATGTTGGATGTTATTGGCCATGAGGAAGTTTCAGAACCTAGTGTAAATTCTTACTTAGAAGAATGGATGAAGGATGTTTGCAAGGTGGTCAACCATATCCTTGATGGTATCGTGACCAACACTTATGCATTCATACAATTGAATTCAAATCTTCTATAATGGAGGAATAAGGTTGGGATCTTCGACCTCAGTATTATTAACCAATAAATCCATCGTCGAATTATTGAGCAGTTAAAACAAAAATGGTTTTCCATGGGTCTTACCCAAGAAGAGAAATGGAGGGAAAATATCGAGGGGTATAAAGACCAATTATCACAAGCCTAGAATGTGAGAAGCAGACATGTGAACTAGCAGTGGAAGTGGTCTCTGGTCGAACCCCTTATAGGGTCTATTCCATATTTTTACACGATCAGTGGACCTCCTTCAAATTGAGACAATTGGCAGCAGGGAAGGTACACGAGGTAAGGTAGCCTTAGTATTTTATTGGCATGTTCTTCTTTATTGAGACTGAGGATCAAAATTTGTTATGTGAGTTTTACATGTTCAATTTTCTTCTTCAAGACAATGTCCACTAGAACCCCAATCCCTAGGTAGGGAACATCCAATTGCGAGCTTTTTCTTATACATCCTCAACCACATCAAATGGAAGAAATCCATTGATTTCTACATTGAGATCGAATCAGAAGCAAGAATGATGGTGAAGGATGAATATCCCTTGAAAAATGTGATCATGGACAACTACCAAAGATTGAAAGGAGACCCCGGGGATGTTATAACAATTAGATATCATCATAAATGTGCTATTATAGACTATCAAGAAGTCGGCAGAGCACATTCCCTATAGTAATTGTTGGTCTCTCATGATGTGTGGGAGGGACTCCTAAACTACTTGAGGAAGAGAAACCCAATTGGATTCCCCTATTTTAGTTTGTCCCTTAATCGAGCATCATTTTATGCTAATTCATTGTTGATACATGGAGCCAGATGGATTGGGCTAAGGTTCCACTACCCTATTATTTGGTGTCCAAGCCACTGAACCTAAAAAATGGGTGGAGCAGGACAAGTTGACATATTGGACATGAGTTGATAAAACCATGGGATATTATGAACTAGGAGAATATGGGCACCCCACTTTCAACTAGGGGATATTCACACAGGAATACCAAAGTAGGAATAGTTGGGGTTGCATAAGGGACATGCAACCAAAGAAATTGGGGGAAGTTGATGAGACATAATTTTGACATCTTTTTGGAAATTGAATACCCTTTTTGACTTATTAAACTCTTGTCAAGTTTACCTCTTATGTGACAACTAAAGTCATTATCTTATCCTCATTACAAAGTCTTCTCAAAGGTAACCATGGTCCAACATTGACCTTATATTTGAGGCATATATTCCAGGTCATCATAGGGGTTTTGATGCCAAGTATATTCCAGGATCGAGAGGTTTCAAGGTTTTGCACCAGCGTGATCTAGCTCCCGCACAAGATACCTGGGCACATGGCCAAGCCGAGTACCGAAAAGGGCATCACTCAACCAACTCATGGAAACATAATTAACCAAAGATGTCATTGCAACAGCCTTTGAACGCAATGATCCAGCACGCAGTGGCTTCCAAGTACCAGATTCACCTTTCCCTTATGATGGCATACAAAAGTCATTCAATGCTTCAATGGGTTGAGACAGTAGCAAGTTGTTTTATCTTAAATAGATTTGGTGTGGGCGATCCAACCAGAGATCGCATCAATTTATTAGTTGTTGAACTGAAAAAACTATATGCCTCGAATTGGAGGGTTCCTGCCACTCCATTTCTAGAGTGGGAAGATGCTCTATTTTCATATAAATATTAAGTCGCCCTCTAAAGGATGGGTAACATGTGTGTGTAGACAAGTATTACTCTACAAAAACTTCTTTTAAATTTCATATGTTGAATACAATATTTTTGTGCATGGTCGTGAGTTGAATCTATTTGGGTGATTACATAGATAATGCCCAAGCCACTCCTTGAGGGGGGCCACTCGAGGTATGGTTATGTGCTAACACATATGGTTGTAAAGTGTTTTCTTTCTTTTCTACATTTGTTTTAGTTGTCATTTACTTTCCATTGTTATTCATTTTATTTCCTATAGATTACATTTGTTGTAGAATCAATGTGCTACATAATCAAATTACTCTTGGGTTTGAGTTTAATATGTCAGAGTTAAAATGTCAGAAGCATAAGTTTAAATTCTTAATGGTTTTGGCATATGTGGTGTCATCAATTAAGCTTGAATCTAAGAAGTAATAAGAGTTTTTTTCAAGTTTTGGATGTTAACTTGGATTTGAGATAGTATAGATTTACTTTACATTTTCACTTCTTGTAAACTCAGCCTTAATTCTCTCAACATATCATATCGGTCAAAACATAACCTTGCCCTGTGTATACTGCATATGGTGCCTCGCAAGCCTAGATGACCCTAAGTTGATAAATTAAATAATTGAGTGGTCTAGCTTATCCCCAACAATATGAAGATAAACAAAAACACCATCGGTAGGTAAGAAGAAGAATATGTAACACCCCAATTTTTAACCCCTAGATTAGCAATGTATATTTGTAACTACGATGAATTGTTGTAGGCCAAGCGATTTAATATGTCAACATTGTATACAAAAAATAACAAAATACAATACATCACCGACTGCAGATGGATAAGGGAAAAGTCACGGGGGCTAAGTTTCCACAAGAGAGAGGGGCTAAAGAAGGTTCCAAGGGGAAATTCCACATGCCTAATAAACCCAAGCAACTTTTCTAAATCATTTTATTATTAATATTTATCTCCTTTGACTTATCCAACCAATCGTTGGGTGCATGTAAGAGGTTGGTGGGAAAAGTAATCTCACCTAGTTATTGAAGAATGGGCAAAAGTACATGCATGTAAAAAGTGGGTGAAAGAGCCATCTCACCTTGTTATTAGAGCATGAGTTGGGTATAGTCTATTTGGGGAAATGTGAGAGTCAACATGCATGGAGAAGAAGAAAATGAAATTTGAATAGAGGGAGAAGGAAGCTTTTACAGTTGGATAGAAGAGAGGAAAAGAGAGTGGGGTGCTGGAAAAAGGAGAGACAACCATAGTGGGTATTGAAGACAACCTGTTGGAGCTAGAAAATGCATGGAAATTTAGGTGGTTAGGATTAAAAGTGAAATGTTTGTGGAGGAAATTGCTCCAGAGCGTGGGAGATTGTTGCAATGAGAAATCATGTTATAGTTGAGATTCCTAGAGTCCCCAATTGAGACATTTCATGGCTCACTTGTATTAGAGCCCTAGAGGGAAGTGGCACAGCCTGAGGGGAATGTGTAGCACAGAAGGCGATCCCATTCCTTGGGTTGTACAGATTGAGGGGAAAGAGAGCTGGTGGATTGGAACTTTTGTAGGAGTATCTTGTTGGGTATTGGGTTTTTTAGTGGATAATAGCTAGCCATAAGAGCCATCCTTCTTGTGGATGCATAGCCCCAACTCAGGGGTGACCTGCTTCTGAGAGAGATGGAGCAGCGAGTTCTATGGTTGGGTGGAACGTCTATCGTTTGCATCCAGTTGTGTAATTTCTCATAAGATGAGTTTTCTTATCTCTACTTTTATTTATTGTTAATTGATGTGTTTTATTGTTGCATTTTAACATGTGTTTATATGTTTAATTGATGTTTTGTATAGTTAAATAATTTTCATTTATGAATTTTAAAATGTTGGTAGTTGCATGAGTGTTTTTGGCATGTTGCACACATCTAAAATAGATTGGTATCGGATTATTTTGCTAAGTTTAGTAGTAGGTATGCTACAGTGTGGTATCAAATCCATGGTTGCAACACTAGGCCTGTATGGGTATGATGGAGAACAACAAAGTTTCTTGTCTTAAAATGGGAAAAAAAACCCAAATTTTGATTTTGTATAGAATTATCTAGTGTGGGGGTCAATTTGGTATCTGAGTGGTCGAACTTATCTCATAACGTCGAGTCATTAGGTTCTGTGACAACCAAAAACTCAAAATTTCGGAAAAATGACTAAGTGTTGAAAAAGACTTGTAAATTTTATGTGTATCGCATGAAAATATTTTTCATGCGATGTAGTGTATATTGCATGAAAATATTTATCATGTGATACATCACTCTCGCCCAAGAAGATGGGCTAAAAAATTAGAAAAATTTCTTGAAAGTTTGAAGAAGTTCATATATTGCATAAAAATAATTTTGTTGTGATGTGATGTATCACACCTAAATATTTTTGGTGTGATACACCATAAAGGAGGAACGAAGATTTTTTACTTAGAAAATTTTTGAGAAAATTGTGTATCACATGAAAATATTTGTCGTGCGATACAACGTATATCATATGAAAATAATTTTCATGTGACACAATGTTATAGAAAGGAAGTGGACTCGAGACATAGGAAAATTTTGAGAAAAAAATGCATATTGCAAAAAAAAAAAAAATTGGAGCGGTGTAATGTATCGCACCAAAATAATTTTGGTACGATACACTACACAAGAATAAGTTTCAGGAGATGCAATGAAGAAAAGAGCATTATCGCGATAAAGAAAAGTTCAAAGGGTGTGACATATCGCACCGTAAAATTTTAACGTGTGATACGTCACAAAGAATATAGTTTTTTGAAGTGTGAAAGATACTCCAAGACAAAAAAGAATTAGAATTTTTTGAGGAATTTTGAGGAATTATTGTGTGTCACACAAAAATATTGTTGGTGCAATGCAATGTATTTCATCATAAAAATGATTGGTGCGATACACCACAACGGAGAAAATTTGTAGTGATGCGATAAAGGAAAGAAACAAAAAGTTATTGCGAGAAATGATTTTAGTGTTATGCAACACACCGCAGATGGAGAAAGTTTGGGGAGTATGATACTATAAGAAGACAAGTTTTGGTGATGCGACATGTCACATCAAAAAAATATTTGTGTGTGACAAAAATATTTCAATCCAAGCAACATATTGCATCAAAAAAAACTATGCTTGTAATAAAGAAATGTTACTACAAAGAAGAGAACTTTGCGGCAATGTGACAAAGGTGGAGAAAATTACCTATTGTCATGAGAAAATAAAATGGTGCGACACAATAAGGAATGGAAGAAAATCTTGTTGAGGAAAAAAATAAGAGAGGAAGGTGACATGCCACATCAGTGAAGAGAAAGATAAAAAATGCACACACACACACACACACACACAATAAATATGGAGCCAAAACATTGTTTTGGCTATAACAAGAGTAGAAAAATTTATAACCAGATGAAATTTTAAGGGCATGTCCCCACTAAGGAGGACTACAAAAGTGTCAGTGAGAGTCACTAACCAATTCTAC
Source organism: Picea mariana (assembly GCA_032191745.1). Taxonomy (NCBI): domain Eukaryota; kingdom Viridiplantae; phylum Streptophyta; class Pinopsida; order Pinales; family Pinaceae; genus Picea; species Picea mariana. Next base: position 111,811 of record JASDQU010736374.1, on the reverse strand, counting down.
TCTAAATTTCCAAAAAATGTAAATTAGTGGTTTTTCAAGAATAAGGTGGTACTACTTGACAAAGGCCTCGTTGCTAATTAAAATTTTGTAGTGAGCCAAGGAAGCGGACATGGTGAAACCCAATGGATATTTTGGCCAGATTCCAAGGTGTTTGGGATACGAGTGCATAAACATACCAAAATCCATTATTCCTGGCCACTTTTGGGGATTATTGAGATCTTCAGAGGAGGAAAAGGGACCACAAATCGCAAATATGGAAAAAATTATTAACTCAACATTTAACCTCCTCAACAAGCTAGACAACTTTTTCTTACTAAAATTTTCCCTATTTTTCTCCATTTGGGAGATATAATCTTTTGCTAATTCTAAGTCTAGAATAAACATAAAAATGACACAGTTGGTAAATCCATATTGGTATAGAATTTGAAGGGAGCATCATATTACCAATTTGGAAGTTTCTATGTACTCATAATCAGGGATACTATCAGCGCCCAATATAAAAAAATTATTGGTTCCTAACATATTTTTCTCTATCACTGGCAAAAGATAGCCTCTAAGTTAGATGGCACCGATGAAAATGGGCACAATTGAGTAGAAGTGGCGAATTCAGAAAGCCATAACTTTTATCTTAGAACCCAGAATGAGGCACAATTACAATAAGTGGAAAGCTAATTCAAAGGAGACTACATCTAAAGGCTCTGAATCTAGATTATTACATCGGTATTCTTCATAGATTGAGATGAATAAGAATCTGTAACCTAATTAATGTAAAAAATTCAATATGCATAATATTTAACAATAATTGTTGCATGCTCATTTTTGCAGAATGAGGGGTATAGGTAGAACATATCAAGTCTAGAAATGAGGACTAGAAAGATGGATAATGCACAAGGTTCTTACAACCATGAAGATGAAATCAGAGGGTTACATATAAGCCTGGGCATTGCAGAAACATAGTCCAATGGACATAGAAGCAAGGTGAATCCTGTTATAACCCTATAATTCATAGGATCATTTTTTGACTGGAAATTTTTCACTCTGGGTGTATAGGTTTGCAAATAATATTCCACCTCTGCAAATTATTTTCAAGGGAAGCAGCGCACCAAACCCTCAAAAAGTCATTAAGCCTAAGTTTTACCTCATATACTGCATTCGCGCCTGGAGAATAAAGAACGCGCTTAGATTGACGGTCAATCTAGCGGCACGTAGATCAACGGCTGACAGTGGATTTCGGACCCCCTCGACTGTTATGTTTTTAACGGTGGGGGGGGGGTCCGGAATGGTGATTAAAAAATGCGCA
>JASDQU010736374.1:93988-109604 GCA_032191745.1 Picea mariana | reverse complement strand
CCTTTTTCAATTTTTTTTTGCCTATTTTTTCATGTTCAGAATGTCTTCGTCCAAGGCCATTTTTGGGAAAATTAAAACTAATTTTAAGAAACCGAGAGAGGTTTTTCTCCGTAACGGGATGAAGAACAAAAACCTCTCTCATTTTTTTCACAGGTGCGACGAGTATGGAGAACCAAAGCCATCTTCGGGGCCCTTTTTTCCAGATTTTCACTTTTCCGTTACAGTCCTGATTTTGCGGGAGCTGTTACGGCCAGATGGAGACGAATTTCGCAAAACCGAAGGAGGTTTTTGTCCAGAACATGCCCATATCCAATAAATTCCTTCAGTGTTTTCCCAGGTGTCAGCGTTAAAGAGAAAAAGACGTCTGTTCGGACCCCTTTTTCGCAGAAAACCGATCCGTCTTTCATGGCGGACAGTTCCAGATTTTGTGGGATTTGTGGCTATTTTTGACCGAGGCGGTTAAAACCGACTCTCAAAACTTATTGGGGGATCTCCCTTATTTATTCAGGGATTATTTTTAATGTAAAGGTTGATCATTTGAGGACCAGGGATTAAAAATTTTGTAAAACAGCTCGCTGAGCATTCGGTGTTTTTTCATCAATTCAATGAGACAGTGCTATGATGCAGGATTCTTGTGACTATTTAGACTGGTGATTTGCATCCCTCTATGTTAATTTGTTTCTCTGTTATCATAATTAATGTTTTCCTCTGAATTATTCCAAGAAGATTAAGAATAGAATTAGTTTTAATGCACCCTCTGTCTCTGGCTTGGTATAGTTTTTTGTGTTTTCCACTGAAAATTAAACTCAGAATTCTTAGTTTCTCTATGTTTAATTGGATTTATTGACCTTTTTTCCTCTCACCCATTTCATTTAAATTGAAGGATTCAGTGAGTTGTCTACCTTGCCCTGCAAATATTAGCCTATTGACATGGATTTTTGATCATTCGTTTCAGTGACTCCATAGCCCATGTTTTCTCTTCTCTGCCTATACCCAATTTCATAAACAAACCCATGTTCTTCATAGCTAGCCTAATATTCTCTTCAAACAAAGCTATATCAGACAGAGAGATCCCTCTCTGAGTCTTGGAGGGCTAGATCCAAGACTCGAAGCGTTTTTGATGTTGCCTATGTGACTTCCATCACAGCCTTGGGAAAATTACAGAGTGCTAACAAATCCTATAGAGTTGGTTGAGAGCATGAAGAGCTTGCAGATAGAATTGCAGAGCTACAGAGAAGATAATGAAAGGATGATAAGAGCTAAGGAGGATCATAACCACATTAATACTCAGTTTCTATAGAGTTTGAATAATTTGCAAAGACAAACCAATGATTATTTTGGCACAAAAGATGCATCTAGTGCAAGACATGCAGCAACATACAGATATCATGATAGGAGGAATAACCACAAGGGATATAGGAATTCAAGAAGTAATAGTAGACATAATCATTCACTCAGACATTCAACTAGAAGAGAACATGCATTTTCAAGATCATAGAGTATACTAAGTGTGTCTTATGTCAGACATCAGAGGAGGAAACTAGAGTTGGAGAGATTAGGAAGGGTGAAGATGTTGAATCCTAGTTGTTGAGCATGAGAAAATATTTTCAGTTGCATAATTATCCATCAAATCTGGAAGCAAGGACTGTCATATATCATCTTCAATGGAGAGCATCCATGTGGTGTCACCAGCCGAATCAAGTCAGGCATGTTGATGAGAAGAAAATTTCTTGGAAGAAGTTCAAGAAATAATTCTAGTAGTAGTACTTGTCATAACACTCTTATGACAAGAAAATGCAAGAATTCTTTGAGTTCAAGCTAGGAATCATGACTATGGAGGAGTTTGAGAGGAAATTCTTGGATTTGTTAAGGTATGTGGATTTCATCAGGGATGAGAAGGTTAAAATTCAGAGGTTTTTGAGCGGTTTGCCATCATTCTATAAGGATAAAATTCTATTTGATGAGCCCAAGGCCTTGGAGGAATCCATAAGGAAAGATAAATGTTTGTATGAGTAGAACAAGGTAAGTCCAGCTTTTAGAAAATGATGGGATGACAAGAAGAAAAGCAAGATGGATCAAAGGAAGAAAGGATTCAAGCCACCTTTCTTCGGGAACAACGCACAGTCATATTAGCAAGGGAATCGAACACAAGGTGAACATAGGACAACAAATTCATTGGGGAAGAGGCCAAGATAGAATCCCATTAAGTGTTGGGGATGTGAGGGCAACCACATGTATAAAGATTGTCTTCACAAGGGAGAAAGGATGAGATTGTTCACAAAATCCAAAAGGAGGATACAGTGGAATACATGGGTAGGAGTATTGTGCCAAGGATTTATGAAACCTTGGACAATAGAAGATGAGACTATCAATACCACATGATTAAGGTGGAAGGTAAGATTGATAATCAACCCATAGATATTTTGATTTATTTTGAAGCTAGTCATAGCTATATAAATCATAATTTGGTTGACATATTTAAATTGAAGAGATGTAAGCATGAAAAGTCTTGGTTGGTACAACTAGCCACCAGAACCAAGAGAAGAATCAATGAGCTTCTCAAGTATTTTCCAATGAACATGAATGGAGTCAGCACTAAGGAAAATATAAACATCATACCACTTTGTTTATATGATTGCTTGATTGGTATGAATTGGTTGGATGAGCATCATGTTGTCCTAGAATGCTAAAACAAGGCTTTCACATGCCTTGATGAGGAAGGGATATACAAGACAATTTGAGGTATTCCAAGACCTATATCCATTAGATATATTTCAGCATTGCAGCTAAAAAGTAGTTTTAGGAAAGAGTTTCAAGTATATGCAACACATATGGAAGAGCCAGTGAAGGATAAAGTACCAAATATTGAAGATTATCCAGTCTTGAAAGAATATGAAGATGTGTTTGGGGAATTTCTAGGATTGCCACCAAAAATAGACATTGACTTCTCTATTGACTTTGTGTCTGGAGTTTCCCTAGTGTCCAAGAATCCCTACATAATGAGCACACTAGAGCTAAAAGAGTTGCAAATGCAGCTACAGGATTTGTTGAAGAAGGGGCACATACACCCAAATGTTTCACCTTGGGGTGCCCCAGTGTTTTTTGTGAAGAAAATGATGGAACTCTAAGGTTGTATATTGACTTCATACAGTTGAATAAGATTACTATAAAGAACAAGTATCCTCTGCCAAGAATCAATGATCTTTTTGATTAACTAAAAGGAGAAAATATATTTTCCAATATTAACCCAAGGTCAAGATACAATCAGGTGAGAATCAAAGAAGAAGATACTAGCAAGACAGCGTTTTAGACAAGGTATGGCCATTATGAGTTTGTATTAGTGCCATTTGGGTTGAAAAATGCGCTAGCAATTTTATGTGTCTAATGAATGGAGTGTTTAGAGATTACCTAGACAAATTTGGTATTGTTTTCTTGGATGATATTCTTATCTACTCCAAGACAGAGGAGGAGAGTGAACAACATTTTACGATGGTGTTATAGGTGTTGAGAAAACACCAATTGTATGAAAAGTTGAGCAAGTGCATCTTCTATCATAGTAAGATCCACTATTTAGGACAAATTATAGTAGAAGAGAGCAAAGCAGTAGACCCAAAAAAAACTAAGGCAATCAGAAAATGGTTAGCACCAAAGAACATTTCAAAGGTCAGATATTTCATGGGGTTGGTTGGTTACTACAAGAGATTCATCAAAGGTTTCTCCAAGATTTCACATCCAATCTCTTCATTGCAAAAGAAAGAGGTGAGATTTGAATGGACTGCCAAGTGTGAAGATAATTTCGAACACTTTCAAGGAATTATTAACTAGGGCACCAATTTTGAAGATTACATATCTAGATGAGGATTTTGTTGTGTGCATAGATGCATGTAAAGAAGGACTTGGTGGAGTCCTTAACAAAATGGGCATGTCATTTTCTATGAATTAAGGAAGCTTAAAGAGAATTAAAGACATTATGATAATTGTGACTTGGAGCTTGCAGTTATTGTTCATGCATTGAGAATCTGGAGGCATTATCTCATGGTCGGAAGAAAATTTGAGTCGAGGACAGACCATAGTGGTCTAAAATACTTGTTTGAGTAGCCAACATTAAATGGTAGACAAACTAGATGGTTGAAATTTCTCAACGAATATGACTTTGAAATCAAGCACATCAAGGGAAAGGAGAGTAAAGTAGCTAGTGAATTCTACAGGAGGGTGCATGAAATGCATGCTACAACCATTAGTATCTATAGTTCAGATTTTAAAAGCAGAATTTTGGAAGTGTAAATTATATGAAAGTTAAAGAAGGCTTACAATATAGCAATGTACATCTAAAATTTAAATACTATGGGTTGGAAGAGGATGGGATCCTCTTGTATAAGAACAAAGTTTATGTTCCTAATTCTCCATAGTTGAGAAATTTAGTGTTGAAAGAAATGCACAATGTATTGTACGCTAAACATCCAGGGAACTAGAAGACAATTACAACTACAAGAGGCCAATATTTTTTTCCTGGAATGAAAAAAGATGTGGTTGATAATATAACCAGATGTATGGAATGTCAGAAGGTAAAGGTTGAGCACAGGAATCCAACAACAATGTTATGTTCATTGCCCATTACTGAATAGAAATGGAAGTAGTTACAATAAATTTCATCACTAAACTGCCCAAAACAACAAGACAACATGATTCCATCATGGTAGTGGTGGACAAGCTTACAAAGGCTTCACATTTTATTCCAGTCAAGATGACTCACAAGGAAGCCAGCATTACAGAAATTTATATGAAAGAAATTGCCATGCTACATGGGGTCCCTAAGGAAATAGTGTCCGACAAAGATCTCAAATTCACATCCAATTTTTGGAAAGGATTTGGGATAAATCTGAATTTCAACACATCATATCATCTAGATTCAAATGGGAAAACAAAGGGATTCAACCAAATAATTAAAGATATGCTTAGAATGTATGTCATGGACACGCCTTCCAAGTGGGAAGACTATCTTCATTCAATTTAGTTTGCATACAACAATGGGTATCGAGCATCATTGAAGATGAGCTCTTTAAAATCCTTGTATGGAAAAAAAATGCAACATGTCAGTGAGTTGGGATAACTTTGCAAATATAGTTGTTATTGGGATATAACTACTAAGGGAAATGGAAGAGCATATGGTAAAGATCATGCAGAATTTAAAGGTTGCACAAGACAGGAAAAAGAGTTATGTTGAAAAAGGAAGCATACACAAGGAATTCAGAGTGGGAAAGAATGTGCTTTTAAAATTAAAGGCTAAAAGGAGCTCATTGAGATTGGGAAGATACCTAAAATTGGCAGCCAAATATTGTGGGTCATTTGAAGTTCTGGGGAGAATAGGCCTAGTTCCATACATGCTTACATTTCCTACATCCATGAAAATTCATAATGTGTTTCCTTTATTAAAGTAGTTTTTGTTTGATCCTAACCACATGATTAATTAGACTGTGATCCAGGTGGAGAATGAAGGGGAATTTCGAGTGGAGCTAGTGTGCATCCTAGACTAGAAAGTCAAAGTACTAAGAAAGTGAGCCATCGGCATGGTAAAGGTCTAGTGGACCTGCTATGGTCCTAAAGATGCCACATGGGACCATGAGGATTCCATGCAGGAGGAGTACCCACATCCTTTTGAAAATTTCAAAATAAATATGAATGTACATTTGTATATAAGTGTACAAAGACTCCATTTTGGCAGCTAGAATTCCTAAAGCCACAACTCTGAGACTTCCTATTCAACCTGTGTTGGAGCCCTAGAAGGGAAGTGGAACAACTTGAGGGATTGTGATGCAGAGAAGGGAGTAAACTTCCTTGGGTTGTGGAGGTTGAGGGGAATGAGAGATTGCTAGTTGGAATTGCTACAGAAGTCATTAAATTGCAAAGTTGTCAAGTATTGTGATGTACATTGAGGACGATGAAAAATGTAGGGGGAGGGGAATGTTGTTATTTTTATTATTGGATTATCATTTTGGGTCATTTTGAAGCTTATTCAAGGCATTGATTGTGAATCTATCGTCTTGTATACATTGTTGTTATATAATTTTTGCTTGCTTCATCTTGTATCAACTTATTTCTTTCATTGACAAGCCCAAGGTTTTATGAACCACTAATTGTACTTGCAAAAAATAGTGTTTTCTTGTTCCTTTGTTCTGTGCAAGTACGCTCAAGCATATCATTGCTTCATTTGCTAAAAATTTGGGACATTCTTATCAGTGTGACTTGTGAGAGGGGATATCTTTCTTGATACTTCAACCTTTTCCTTCTCAAACCCCCAGGTCACCCGGGACGTCTCTCATGAGCTATCGTCCCTAAATAGAAAGAGGTATCTTATTAAGGTGATAGTGATAGGACAACCTACTATTACGCAAATTCTCCCTCCTTTAGCCTTTCTCTTTGGGACAAGTAAAAATTGAGAAATAGCATTTTGGCGTCGTTGTCGGGGAACACTAAGTCAATTCTCCTCAAAGACAACACTTTTCGGTAAGCCTTTCCTCAAAATCCTTTACTGTGCAAAGCTTACCTGGCGACTCCATTGAGGATGATCCCCTCTTTTCTTTTTGATGATCCTTAGAAGGATTATCTAGTGACTCCACTAATGACAAAGCCAACCATGGCTTCTCAATGGGACTCAAGTAATTTTAAACCTTAGACATGAGTAAAGTCTCGGGATACCCTCAACAAATGCCCCTGAGGTACGAAAAAAGGCTCCCTAGATTCACTGGTTGTGATGGGGCTAAATTCGACAATCACATGAATGATTTTTGGGCTTTCTTTCAACTCCTCTCTATCAGTGATGATGCTGAAGATTTGGTAATGAAACTTTTCTCTGCCACTCTTCATGGTGATGCTAGGAAATGGTATGATGATCTCCCTGATTCTAGCATCACATCTATGGACCAATTAGAAGAGACCTTTTTCAAGAGATGGGATATTAAATTAGAATATATCCAAATGCTACTAAAAATACTCGAGTATATAAAACAAACTAAGAATGAGATGATTAGGGAATTCCAGGATACGTTTGAAAATTTCCTATGGAAAATTCCTAAAAACCATCGTCATGAAGATAGATACCTCGTTTACCTATATACCAATGCACTCCTAGTGAATTTAGGGTTTCTCCTCAATAAAAAGGGGCCAAAAACACTCCATGAAGCTCATAACATGGCTAGAGAAATCAAGGAAAATATCTCCTTGACCAATGAATGACACCCCTTTACCCCAAATGCTCTTAGTTTGGAGAGATTAGTTTCCCTTCGGACCTTTACTGATAATTTATGAGAAGAAGGGGAAAAAATCATCCACCAATAATAGTTTGAGGAGAAGGATCCTAATGAGGTCTTCCAATCCCATGAGGAAGATCAGGGAATTACTCATTATTCTTACGAGGAGGATGAAGACTTGGTTGAAGAGCGAGAGCCTGAAGATATCAAACATAATGGTGAGGCATTGATGTGCGCTCCTCCCTCTGATGAAGCCATCCAAAATCCCATATTTCCTACACAAGAAGAAGAGGATGATGTTAGTCACTTTCCTTTTCAAGTTTTTTATAATGCCTTATTCTATGATTCAGAGAATGAAGAAGAAATGGAACCCTTGAACAAGCTAGATCCTCTATGTTATAAAGTTGAAGATGTAGAAACAAGTCTTCCATTTGATGAAGTTATCCAAATACTTGAAGCTCATGCACAAGAAGAAGTAAGTAAGGTGAGTTATTTCCATTTCCAAATTTTTAATGATTCTTTATCTTATGATGTGGAAAGTGAAGAAGTGTTGGATGCTTTTACCCCTTCATGAGATGATGAAGATGATGAATTTGTTGATAATATTGAAGAATTCATACATGTCGGGAAGCATAATTGGGATGTGATTGGATATGATGGGGATCCCATTTACGACATTGAGGGTTATGTCCAAAAGTTTCCCTTACCATTATCACATGAAGTTACTAATAAATTTGGCATTTGGCAACAAGGACATGACATGATTACAATTTTTTTTTAGACACCCAAGGATGACCTAATGCTATGCTCTCCTAATAATTTTCAGTCATACCTTGAGGACTTTGATGATTGTTCCTTTGAGCCCTTGGATTTATTCTCTGAATAAAATTATCAACCATCATTGTGCTCAGATCTTTATAAGAGTGAGGAAGTTGCTTGCCTGAAGTGGGATGCTTGTGATAAGATTCTCCACCTCCCTTTGATTACTTTACCTCGCTATGTCATTGAGGGTATGGTTTGGAAACATGTCCCTTATCCCAAGTCTTATGTAGGACAAAACCTCCTTTTAGAATTTAGGGGAAGGTTGAGTACCTTAAGAACAATCTTATCATCACAGTCTTCCAGCTTCCCCTTAATAAATTGTCAGTCGTCCTCTAGGTTCTTGATAGTCCCTTCCCAGGCCTCAGATTGTGAAGACGTCTGAGGTAGCCAACCTTCAGACTCTTTGAGTCAGTCTATTGAACCTTTGACTTTTCATGATCCCTTTCTGAGATGGATTGAGAACTTTCCTGAGAGTATGACTTGGCACCATTTTGTCCCTCCCACCCACCTCCATGAGCTAGACTTTACGATTTCCAATGATACAATACATTTTCTAAATCATGTTATTTTTGTGCTTGACTTATCATTGTTTTGGTTTATGATGAAGCAAAGAGGTAGGTATTATGAAACATTTCTAGGATGGTTCCAATGGATATTTGACTACACCTAGCATTCAATCGACAGGTGAGTACAAGTAAGTAGGTAGGCATTTGCATTCATTGTATATACCATCTGCATTTCATGCTAGAATAGTTGTATTTCCATTTATATATATGTTTGCTTATTTTTCATTGAATTATATCATATATGAGCCAAGGGTAATATCACCACCCCAGATGATTACTAATAAATTTTGTTGGGATATAGTAGGTCATCGGTCATGCTAGAGATGTTGAGGTTCTCATGCGCTCTACGGTGATCACATGTCCCCGAGTTAGAGCCAAATGTTATTCCCTAGCCTAGGGATAACTAAGGAGATTATATCTCGAGGCCCATAGGTCCTAAACATAGAGTACCAAGAGCCATATTGACTTGAGCCTGGCCCTGGAGGGCCCATCCTTCTTCTTCAGTGCCTCCATCTTGTCAGCAGCAGCAACATCCATCCCATCAACCCGGTCCTAAAGTAGCAGTGGGTCTTTCTCCATGAGGTAATGAGTCTGGGTATCATGGTATGTGTCACTATGATTCTCAAAACATTTGAATATGTGAATTTAATTCTCTTTTTCTTTATGACGTGTGCTTGGACTTTATGCCTTTTGACTTGTCCATACCTCGGGGGGGTCATAGAATTCCCTAGCAAGTTGGTTCCCTTAGGAATGAATTGCTACTGGGTGGGTTCATGAAAGGCCATTGTCCGTTCCCACCATACTTATCACTTTTCATCATCTTCCCACTCATCTATCCCCTGCATTGGTTCAGGCATTGGGTTTGCCAAACTAGTTAAGGGTTGTACCTTTCCTTGTGGGAAGAAGGGGATAAAGGCCCAGAGGGTAAAAGTAGTTGGAAAAATATAAAATCCAAAAGAAGAAAACCTTCATATGCTTCACCCAAGGATCCCCGAGAAAGAAATAAAAGGCTTCTCAATAAGAAAAAGGAGGGACACATAAAATAAATAAACTCAAGACCTATTTGAAGGATAGGGGGTCTCATCATGATCCAGCCTATTAGGTCCATGGTAATGTAGCGGTATGACACTACCATTCAGTTGTTCACCATGCCAGGGTAGTGAATCTTGGTAGCACAGCCAAGAGAAAGGGGGTCTCATCATGAGTCAGCCTTCTCATATCCGTGAAATGCTTGTGGATAACACTGTCACCACTGGATACCATGCCAACGTAGTGTCCCCCGGCTATTCTCTTGAAATAAAAAGCAATAAAACAAAGATAAAAAAAAAGGCATTGAATGGGCTAGGAAACATTTTCATCCAGAACAAGGTGCATCTCACCCTCTTCAGAGGCACCCACAGGCAAGCCCTACATTTCCATGTCATCACTACACCCATTGCCCAAACATCCCCATGCCATCTCATGCACTTACATGACCTAGATTGGTCTTCACCCAAGGACGCCCCACACTTAAGGATAATTATCCCAATAGGATGTCCTGAGATCCTCCCCAAACCTGGCTTGTAGAATAGCATAACGTCTTTGAGCACTTGTCTGGGAAAAGGAGGGTTTTATGCACATGTTTGGGAAACTTGATTATTAGATGTGATTGGCATTGCTATAATCCATGTGACTTATGAGCCCATGGAGGGCGTACTTGTTGTTGTTGCAGGACCACACCCAACAGACAGGTACATATGAGGAGATGATTAGCTTGGGCATCCATAGGGATAAAATCCCACCAGATGGATGTTGAGACTCCAGCCAGGGGCAGACATATACCATAGGCTTACACCAGAGAGAGAGTAGGACATTCCGCTAGAGACAACCTGGCAGGCCTGGACCCAGGGGGGTCTTTCCCTCCCACCATGATGTTGTCCCTTGAAGGCCCTTGATGTCATCATTCAGAGCCTTGACGTCACCTAATTGAGGTGTCCAGCTTGAGGACGATTTGGGTTGGCATGTGTGGCAGTTCCTGAGGGGTTTTGAGCCCCAACGTTCCACTTGGAGGGCTAACGTTCCAGCAAAGAGGCTAACGTCACCCTAGGAGGGGCATGGTGTCACCCTAAAAAGCCAAAATTATGGTTTTATTGGATAATTTTATGTAAAATTGGATTTCTCACGTAAATTGGCCATGTCAGCCTTTTTGACCTAATTTTGTAATTAAAGGTCATTTTCATTGTATAAATAGGGGATTTTCCCCTTGTATTTTATCATCATTATTTCACTCACTAAGTGAGGTCTGAAATTCGGCTCCTTTAAGGCTCTTTAGCTAAAATTAAGTGGTGTGCAACTCTTGGAGAAGGCTTATATTGGTGTTTTTGGCATTTTTCTTGGTGGAAAGTCTTCAACTAAGCTAATTGCTAGATTATTCTTGGTGAATGTAAGTGAATTTCTGAAATTATTCTTTACTTTGAATGGTTATAGTACATTTACTTTGCATTTTTTCCAAGATTATGAAATTACTAGCTTAAAACCCTAGGAGATCAAGCACATGTTATTATCCTTGTCTTAATAGCTTTTCACCTACTAGATTGTGCTAGAAAGCCTACCTTTTTAAATCATTATGCAATAGCCCTACCATTGTAGCACTCTAGCATCATTTGCTTCATCAAGCCATTATTTACTTCAAGCTTGAGCTAAAGAAGAAGGAAAATTGCTAGGGCCTAGGGTTACCTACTTCCTAGTAATCATTTTTCTTCTAGGGATTGTTGATTGAGGCCTTGGGTTACCAGCACCTCAACCATCATCCCTCTTTGTCCTTAGATCACACATTATTATTTGATTCCTTCAATATTGTTGCTGCAAAAAGTGACTCCATTAGCCCTAAAAACACTGATCTAGACCTTCTATTTGATTGATAGATGAGAACAACCCTTAAAACTTTTACCTCAAGCTATTTACTAACCTTTCCTAACCCTATATTAGACAGATTCACTAACCTTCTTGCTTATGCTACAAAAGTAAGCTACAACCAATTATTACAGCAGTAAAATCTCTTAAAAGAAATTGCAAAAGTTGATTTTTACATTGCCTCATTAGCTTCTGACAAGTGCTAGTATATTGCTATTGTTGAAGCCATCATCTTATATACATTGTTGTTATAGAATTTATGTTTGCTTCATCTTGTATCAACTTATTGCTTTCATTGACAAGCCCAAGGTTTTATGAAGCACTAACATCAAATTGTACTTGCAAAAACTAATGTTTTCTTGTTATGGGCAGGTACACTCAAGCATATCATTGCTTCATTTGCTAAAACTTTGGGACTTTCTGATCAATGTGACTTGTGAGAGGGGATATATTTCTTGATACTTCAACCTTTGCCTTCTCAAATCCCCAGATCATCGGGGACGTCTCCCCTGGGCTATCATCCCTAAATAGAAAGAGGTGTCTTATTAATGTGACAATGATAGGACAACCTCATGTTACACCAATTTTCCCTCCTTTAGCCTTTCTCTTTGCGACAAGTACAAATTGTGTGATAACAGGGCCTGAAAGGATTCACCAACGACTAGATAGGCCCATACTATCATAGAAAAAATATTTATTTTTGGATGCAACAAGTGGTCGGAGAATCCATGTACATGACACAACAATTCTCTCAAACCTCCAATACATCTAGGTTTCTATCTGATGGGGAGCAGTGTGGGTGTGGATGCTAAAACTTGGTATTAAATGTCTCCCATCTCTAGAACCCATGTTACCTAATGTGGATTCACAATGTAGGGAATCTCATTCCTCAACCATGTAAGGGTACTTGTTGAGTTTCTTGGTGGGAGCATGTTATATCCCAAAATCCAGAGCAGTCAATGGAACAAATAGAACCCATACAAGCAAAGCCAACAACATATCTAGCAAAATATCCAATAACCTCAATAGAAAACATAACATATCCAACTAAATGATTGGCCTCATTATTTTTCTCTGACTTCTGCAAAATTTTGTAATCTCGCTCTCTAAAAAATTTGTAATTGTAAAAGTCGCAATCTCCCTCTTACTTGAGATGAACAAGGATTTTAGGTGGAGGGAGATGTTACAGGGGATAGTCAACTTTGTCGACTAGACCCAACAATTGACGAAGTTAATTATGCAATTCAGTTGGTTGTCTAATCAAATATGTAAGTCGGTCGACTGACTAAGGTAGTTAGGAAGTTGCAATTTCCATGTAACTAACTCCACAAATATAAATATGTGACAATGTAATAAAGAGAGTTGTTATTGTGATATAATAATAAAGTGCATATTGTTGGTTCTTCCATTAATTTGGTTATTCTCCTTCTCTCTTCTATGTGTGTCTATATAATATTGTATATATTGTTGAATATTGCTCCATTCCAGGATATTACTAGTAAATACTCTCTACAAGTCCCTAGATTACAACAACCTCCTTCCTTCTCTTTTTATCACTTTTGTAAATCCTTAAATCATATCCCAATTTGTTCTTAAGAGGGGATGTTAGGATATTTTGACATTAGGAGCTAGGTTAAGTTTAACTTAGTCTAAAGTGATTTTAGGTTAGAGTATGCTTGAAGTGTGTTTCCTTGATGTGCTTTTGTACTTTATTAATCCAACAATCACAGTCAAGTCCTAGACATAAATGACCTGATGGTTCATCTTCTCCTCGATATCAATGACTCTTGATTTGTGGCTTAGCACCTGATTAGTCCATGATATGATTTTAAAGAGCATGTAGGGCCACTTGTTGATGTTCGAAGTGAGAGATTTGTGTACTCTATTTTTCTTACTTAATAATTTACCTCTAATGAAGTCAATTTTTTTCCCTTTTTGACAATTTTTAACCTTGTAAAACATTGGCATACTATCTTTACCTTTGTGTGAGTGATTGTCTTAAGGTGTTCAACTTGTGTGGATATACCATAGTTTTTGAACTTCTCATCAAGCCTCAGAATCATAAAGGTTTCACTCTATAATCCTTCGAAATAATTCTCTTTTGAGCATTCTCCCATAAGGCTTTTAAGTTTGATTGGGCCTTAAACTCATGACATGAGTAATTTGATGGTTCATCTTCTCCTAGGTATTAATGACACTTGATTTGTGGATTATCACCCAATCTATGTGATTGGTCCATGATATATATTCAAAGAGCATGGAGGGTCACTTGTTGATGCTCAAAGTGAGAGATTTGTGTACTCTATTTTTCTTGCCTAAGAAATTGTCTTTAGTGGCATCGGTTGTTTTCCCTCTTTGACAATGTTGATCCTCATAAAACACTAGTGTCCTATCTTTATCTTTGTGTGAGTGATTGTCTTAAGGTGTTCAAATTGTGTGGATACACCCTATTTTAAAACCTCCTGTCGAGCCTTAGGATAAAAAAGGTTCGACTATGTAATCCTTTGGATTATATCTCTTTCGGTTGTTCTCCCAACAAGGCTTTCAAGCTTGATTGGGCCTTAGATTCACAACCTTTTCCATGCCTAAAACACTTTTATTTCTAACACCTTAATAAACATTTCAATTCGTTGATCTTTCATTGACCAAAGACCGTTTATATTTGAAGTTGAAAGATTTGCTATGAGGTGGTTCCCATCCCATTGTCAAGCTTCAAGCAACAAAGGATTTTACATCTTCAAAGTTAAATCATTTTGTTCCCTAATGATCGATCAATATTAAGTTCATTGAGGCTTTGGGCTCATAATGATGTTATGGCTCCCAAGGAGTTAATCAAACACTACCCAAAGGCTGAATTTTGATATCCAAAATTCCCAAAGGGTTTTGAAAGATGGACTCTACTTTAGCATTGGAGGTCGGTATCATGAAGGATCTCGAGCATTGAGAGTTCATACTTCAAAGTATTTCAATGTCTGATTCATAGCCATTGAAAAGAATGCTTCAAATAATGGTGGCTCCACTTTGGGATATATGAAATGAAGGTTTACAACAAATATTACTTGGTCATTAACCTTGAAAACTTGAACAACTTCAAGACTTGGCAATATTTTGCAGGATATAACAACAAAATTCCCTAAGGTCCGATAACAAATCCATTGGGATTTTAGATGGTGAAAGTCTAATGAGATCCTTGACTTAAAAAAAAGGGAAGGAGAAATGATCGAGCTCCAAAGTGGTGCTACCAAAGTCATTCAAAGCCTTTTTTATCACTTAGAACAAGAAACAAATAAACAATTATAATGAAACTTTGCCTAGATAAACCATTTGATTTGCAACTTAAAGTGCAAATATTAAAGACTATGCAATAAAGTATTAATCTCAAATCCCTAGGAGCTAAAAAGAAAAATTAGGGTGGATCCATATTCAAGTATGAGAACATAGAGGGCTCCATAGGACTAAATAGTGAGGAAATTATGACATTTAGTAAGTGACAAGTGGCTCGTGTGTTAACAAGTCAATAAGATACATTGTAAACATATGCTACTAATCACTTGACCATTCCATCACTCCACATACCATTAGACTAATCACTCTGCTCATTATTAATTCATTTCATTTTTGGATGATATGTGTTATTATATATTATATAATATTATGTGTTATTAGTCCCTGCCGAAGGCGTAGAGGGACTATAGCGATCGATAATTCGTTGACTTTATATTAGTTTTTCATTTGACTACAAATTTTTGCATACTTTCTATTGTTTGAACTACAGAACTAAAAACATTTTTTTATATATAATAAAAAAACCCATATATATCATTATCTTATTGGATAATAGATTTGAGGTCTTATTGCCAGCTTCGCTATTCCCAATGATTTATATGTTGCCATATCCAAAGTTTTTATCATCTACGGTATTTTTGAATTTGTACTATTCATACTGAAATGTTTAGATATCCAAAGTTTATAGCGATCGATAATTCGTTGACTTTATATTAGTTTGTCGTTTGACTACAAATTTTTGCATAATTTCTATTGTTTGAACTACAGAACTAAAAACATTATTTTTATATAATAAAAAAATCC
>JASDQU010736374.1:59089-93947 GCA_032191745.1 Picea mariana | reverse complement strand
GCCAGCTTTGCTATTCCCAATGATTTATATGTTGGCATATCCAAAGTTTTTATCATCTATAGTGTTTTTGAATTTGTACTATTCATATTGAAATGTTTGGATATCCAAAGTTTTGAGCATGGATAGTCATTTTTCATATTACTTTGTTCTCTGAGTAAATTGTTTTAGCATAGTCTCCAGTGTTCGAACTATTGTTATTATTGTTATTATTTTTTATTATTATTACTATTAGTAAGTTTGATTTTTCTTTATTGTTATGTACTTGGAGAGGCTTTTTCATTATTGTGTACGTAAACAAGCCTACCACACTACATTATTTCTTAAATGTTTGCACAGTGTGACGCCCTTCGACGGTTCTAACAGCCTTAAGTATTTACCTATCAGGCCTCACGGCCTTAAATGTTTACTCTACATGTGTGTTACAATACAATTTCCTCCGATTTTTTGATACAGTGTTGTCTGTAGTGAATTTGGGCAATATTTTTCTTCACCGGAATTATTGGTTCACTAGTTGATGCTTGTTCATTGGTTCGTTCAATACTGCTTGTTGTTGTTTGATTCAACTTTGCAAAGTTGAGGTCCTGCAGATGCAGTTGGACCTCTTCCTGGTTGTTCACTAGTTTGTTGTTCTTCAACTTTGCAAGCAGTTGGACCTATTGTTGCAGTTTTCAGGTTTTGGAGTTGCGCTTATGTCGTCCCTCATTGATGGGTAAGTTTACGTGCCATGGTTTCATTGCTATTCCTTGTTTGTTGCTTGCTATTTGCATCTTGCAAGCAAGTATTTTGAATGCTAGGAATCCCTGGATCGAAATCCTTTTGCAGAACATCTTTCTGTGTGGCTGTTGTGACCAAAATATTTTCCTTGTTCTTGAATGTCAATGTTCTATACAGAACCCGCCTTTGTCACAACCATAGTGACATATAAAAAAGAAAACTCCTCATTTTTTGTGCTCCTGAAAACCATACGTTTGGTGCATTTTTCTCAATGTTCTAAACATATTTTCTATTCCTGGAAACCATACGTTTCATGCATTTTTCCTAGTTTGTTCCCTTCCAAACGTCTTGTTCCGCTTTGAATGTTGATGTTGGACACATAACCCACATATGTCGTAGTTACAATGAAATATAAAAAAGAAAACTGGATGTTCTCCTCTTATTTTTTGTTCCTGAAAACCATGCGTTTGGTGCATTTTTTCCAGGTTGTTCCCTTCCAATCACATATGCCAACTTCCACGTCCTGGATATCGTGCCATATATTTTTCGAAAATAGCAATGCAAAGGGGTTTAGAAAACAAATTCGGATTTGTCAGGGGGCAAGCATCTACCAGGGTCTTGTAATAGGGTATGCTTTTATTCTCTGAATCAAAAACTTTGTCCACCTGTTGCCTTTATGTTGTCCTTTGTGTCTTGCAAAGAATCTTCTGCCACTGAAAATCTTGTAGGATGCACGCCAAGAATAGGTTCAAAAATGATATACCTTGAATACTCGGTCTTTGTGCTCAGCAAATTTATAGTGTTATTTATTTGCATTGTCTCTTCTGTTTGGTTCAGTGTTCATTGTATGTTTGTTTGCTTGTAATATGTTGTAGCGACTAGGGGGATTGAATTTGACAAGAAGAAGGTTGAAGGATACATAGCAGAATTGGTATGTAGTTCTGCACTTATAATTTTCTATTTGTCTTTTTTTCAGTTTTTTTTTCCCTATTTGCATATAAATTAAATATAGCTAAGAAACATCTTGAAAATCACAGCTTAAGAGATGAAACAAGTAATAGATGTTGAGTCCTATGAAATATATACATACTCCATTGTACATGACAGCATCGACCAGGTATAGCATAGCAATGGGATTTTTAGATTGGATGCATTCTCGTATACTGTAGGAGATTGGATGCATTCTCGTATACTGTAGGAGATTGCCTTTTCGATGCATTTCAGGTTCTATTGCATTTTCGTTATTCTTCGACCGACTTGTGCAATGGATTGATAGTTTATTTCTTGGGCTGTTTAAAAAATGGCGATGTTGAGGCATTGGAGTCAGATCAATACGAATTGGCATCTGATTTTCTTTGGCAGTTGCATGGAATACATGATGTCACTATGTATTTTTCAAAGATGTGGTTGTTTGCATCTACAATTTTTCTTGCACATGAGAGGGGACTTTAAGGAGATACATTTTGTATACGGTGGTTGTCCAAGTGGCTCAATATATCAATTGGAATATGGTCATTGGCAAGAAAAACAAGATATCTGCTATTCAACAAAACTGCATCTAGCAATCGTATTGCATCTTGTTCCATGATGCCAATCCTATCAATGGTCATTATGAACCACTACTGTATAGAAAATTATCCATATGCAATCTTGGAGGACCTCATATTTACTTGTCCCTCATTTGCAAAGACCTTGAATCGCAATGGAAACGAATTATGCATCGTATACACTGTCATGGCTTGCAGATAGCGACAATTGTTGCATCTAGTTGTGGAGATAGTCTGTTCAATGCAATTTTCTATTTGGTAGCAACAGATTTCGATGTGCAGTCATTGTGGCTTTACACTGTACAATTCTTTTGCAATGCAATTATAGGCAGAAACCAACAGGATTTTAGTTGCTTGCATCAACACCTTTCGAAATATCTCCTAGAAAATATGTCGACAATTGGAAGTTGGAAAGAATACCTTGTAAACATGGCACTGCCATATGAAAAAGGAAATGTAGAGGGTGGCAAATTCTATTTGCAATGGATATCTATCATATTCGGAGTAAATATCAAGGTCTGGTCGTCCCTGCCATATGGAACTGTCCATTCTTGGTGTATTGATTCAAACTACGATCGAACAATTGACATCATCTCGTTGAAAACAAATATGCCACATATCCATTATCAACCTTTGACGGGAAATACTATTGGTTCAGGGTCCACTGTCCATGCCACCTAAACTGCATCGAATCTGCATATGTGTGGCATGTTATTTAATGAGAATAAAACTCGTCCCAGTTGTGATGAGGCCATACAGGACTTAAACAAAAAACGTAGACTAACTTATCACAACTTGAAAAAGGTCATACGTGAGAGAAAAACATATATTGGTGGTATAGGAAATACTACCAGTTCAAGGTCCAGTGTCAATGCCAGCCAACCCACATCGAATATGCATAAGCATCGCATGCTATTTAATCGGAATGAAACTCATCCCAGTTGCCATGATATCATCCTGGCCTTCAACAAAAAATGTAGACTAACTTATCACAACTTGAAAAAGGTCATATGTGAGAGAAAAAAATACATTACTACGCTTCCTTCTAGACAGAAATTGACATATCACAACCTAAAAAAAATTGTCCATGCACAACACAATCACATTTTCTCTTTTTCTGCTGAGCAAAAACATCACATGTCGAATGACAAAGAACATAATAGTTTGCATCATCGAGATGGTGAGGATGCAATGCTCATAAGAAATGTCGCTTCCACCCCCAACATGGCTTCTCAACAAGTGGAACTAGTTTCCAGTGGCAAGCATAAGTTAACCTACCACATCTTGAAAAAACAGATGTGTGAGAGAAACAAGTATGGTCACATATCCCACAATGGTCATGGCACTGACCGAGAGAAAAAAATCACATTTTGTGGGCTAGAACCAACACCATGCACTGCTACCATTGAAAACCAACAAACACTTTCTATGCATAGTTCCCTACGGAAGAAAGATGCAAAACATATATATATATATATATATATGAAACAAATCAAAGACACTCCTTCCATTGCATGTGCAATTTGCGATCAATTGAATTTCGCAAAAAACACCAAGTCTTTCACGCCTGATTTGGAAGCAGAATACCTCCGCTTGACACTAAATGATAAAACATTTTCCAGTGGCACTATTTGTCTTCCATGCAAACGGTCGCTTGAAAATGAAAAACTGCCACACTTTGCAATGCCTGACCAAATAAGTTGTAATACACCACTACCAGTTGTAAGTGCACTTACAGAACTTGAAGAGAGACTTGTGTCTCTGCGAATTGCATTTGCACAAATCAGACCATGGGACTATAAACGACCACAAATGGGCTAAACGGGATCAATTGTTAATGTGCTTAACTAGATGTTGTGCAAAAATCCTTGCCACAATTCATTAGCGATACAATGAAAATTGTTGTGGCTCTCAAAATACGCTTGCAATAGAAGAATGCATACCAGACATGTAAAGTGCGTGTGCATGTTGTCATGAAAGCATTAAAAGAATTATGTTCCAGGGCCCTATACAAAGCACAGAACATTTGTATAAATGAGAACTGGAACAGTGTTCTTGGAGAAGGGGATGATAGCTCTACACAGACTCTCGAAACTTCTAGTGGATTTGATACAAGCGATGAATCAAAGAATGAAACACTCGTTGAAACATTGATACATGGATTCACTAACTCAAAGCGCATTTGTGACTTGCAAGACAAGATTGTCGAAATTGCACCTGCTAAGGGGCAACGTCCACTTGGAATATTCAAGGAAAAATTTGCTGAGGAAATGAACTTCCCAACATTGTTCTATGGAGATCCACATCCCAATGACATTAGGAAATGATTGAGTTACCATAAAATAGTTCGATGGGAGTTGCTACATTCAAGTGATGACTTCTTCTGTCACATAACAAATTTGTTTTTCAAAACAATGAGCATAATAATAGAGAAAGTGTTGTCTTGCATGTGGGTGCAAATAAGAAAAGGCCAGCTACAAGGAAGAAAGTTGTTGGCCAAAGCTGTCAAGTACAAACTAAACCTAAAAAAAATCTTGAAATCTGATATTGGATACATAGATTGCAAAAACATTCACATCTCTCCTAACTATTTGCAAAAAAACAAGAAAACTAATTTTGCAATGATCTGACAATTGGGACCGCCAACATTTTTCATCACATTTACAAGTGCAGAGCATCATTGGGATCAGTTGGTGGCTACGGTATCTGACTTGCATAGGAATAGGAAACGGAAAAAACAAACTGATACATTGGAAAATGATGACATTGACTACCTCATAAGAAAAGACCCAGTGACATGTACTTGCTACTATAGACATAGAATAAATGATTTGAGACAATTGATATGCCCTGATGAAACGTTTTTCAGAAAAATATTGGACTACTTTTTTGTGATTGAATTCCATAATGGGGGGAGTGAGCATGACCACGCATTGTTGTGGATAGAGGGTGCACCAGTCTATGGAACTGACAACAACTCACAAATCGAACAGTTTGTGGACAAATACATAACATGCAACACAGATCATTTGGATCCAAAACTTGCCAAAGTTCATAGCCATTATCATACAAAAAGTTGTAAAAAACAAAAAAACTCACATGGAAGATACAACTTCCCTGTGCCGCCAATGAGAACAACAAGAATCATAGAGCCACTTAGTTTAGAGGACAATGTTGTCATTGAGAAATCTAAATCCTTGTTTGAATTTATGGAACAACGAGACTTTGATGAGTTAATGAGCTTCGACGAATTCTTGACAGAGATAAATCTAACAGAAGATGAGTACATCCAAGCCATACAATGTACGCTTAAACAACCAATAGTTTTCCTTAAATGAAAACTTTCCCATATTTGGAACAACAGTTTCTCCAAGGACATGCCAGTTATGTGGAATGCAAATATAGATGCGCAGTATGTCCTCATTGCATATGCTACAGCATCGTATTGTACCTCGTATATGACAAAGGTTGACAAATCTATGACAAGTACATTTATAAGAATACACAAAGAACATGAAAGAAGTCATATTGATGCTATGCAAATGATACGTATGCTTGGAAATACATTACTTAATCTTCAACAAATGTCTTCTCAACAAGCAGTCCACATTACACTTTCCTTGCCCCTCAATTGTAGTTCAAGGAAATGTGTCTTCATAAACACATCTCCACTTGAGAAACACACATTTTTTCTTAAACCATCGTCTTCGCTAGAACAAGAGCCTGAAAATTCAGAGGACATGCTATGTCGCTCTATTATTGATTATTACCTCCAGCGTCCATCTCCCATTAAGCATATCTTGTTAGCAAAATTCGTATCGCATTACAAAAAAAATGGTGCACCCATATCAAAAAGAAAAAATCCCTCTATGATACGCTTTGTCAAATACAACAAACATACTGACTATGAAAACTATTGTTATACATTCTGTTTGATGAAATCGAAAACACATTAAAATATAACTTCCCTACATGGGAAGCTACGTATATTGCCTCTGAGACTATAGTGCAAACCAATGAATCTAGATTTACATACAATGTTAATCCAACATGGGGTGATCGAGAAAGTGCAGTTAATGAACTAGAAAACCCGAACAATATTGATGAGACATTCACAAACTGTAAAACAACTAGAACTCTCTGCGAGTCCTATGAATTGCAAGCAGATTTTCCTCGTCCTCGAGCAAGCGGCATTGAAAAACGTATCAATCTTGGTTTTCAAGTTACAAAACATCCTTTCCTTGTTGAAAATAATGAATACCATAGAATCAGACGTATGTTGAATCGAGAACAACAAACAATTATAAAGGACATTGCGCTTAAAAAATGCTTGAACATGCACACTCTTGTACACTTGTTTCTTACATGCGGAGCATGAACATGCAAGACATTCATAAAGAGAGCACTATTCCAAATGCTTATACGAATCTATGATTCAAACAATCCCTCTGATCCTATGAAACCAAAGGTCCTAATAGTTGCATACATGGGAAAAGCTGTATATAATGCAGGTGGAACAACAATCCACTCTGCATTTTTTATGCCTTTTAACAAGTCACGGTTTCTTCCACTCAGCAAGGAAATGTTAGATACCTTGTCTAAGCTTTATGACGAACTGCAACTTGTCTTCATAGATGAGGCATCTTTGAATGGAAGTCGCTTCTTGTATTCCATTGACAACCGACTAAGAAACATAAAACATGTGCACATGAAATACTTTGGAAACATTGACATGATATTTTGTGGGGATCTTTACTAGGCACAGCCCATCCAAGATTCTTTGATATTTGAACAACCTACGGTCAGCATGCAAATAGTGACGCATGAATTCTAGAAAGACAATATAAAATTCCTTGAATTACATACTACAATGTGCCAGACAAATGAAACATTTATTGCATTTCTGAATAGAATGCGGACAAACAGCCAAACACATGATGACTTAACATATATCAATTCAAGGTGCATGCGACCTACACCAACAGACCCAGCCTTCCCTTACATGTTCTAAGCAAATAGGGATGTTTCAATGCATAACAGGTGCATGCTATCGCTCATGCCTGGCGATGATATCATCATCAATTCAATTGACCTCGAAGAAGACAACCATGGAAATGTGCCACGTCATGAACATACAACCACTTTGCCTTTGCAACTTGTCCTGAAATTAGACATGTTGGTTGAAATATATGCTTGCAACTATGATTCACAGGATGGCTTGGTCAATGGTGCAGATGGAATACTCAAAGGTTATACCAAAATAGAAAAACTTCATGTCCTCTAGATTAAGTTCCATGAACCGCATATAGGCCATCGACAAGCAAACAAGTTGGCTTATCTATATAATTCAAACATTGCAAGCGATTGGACACCTATCTTGTGAATATCAAAACCAATATCGACATCGGCAAAGATAGGTCGACCGAAGATTCGAAAACAGTTTCCAATTAAACTTGCATGTGTACGTACAGTCCACAGATCGCAAGGACTAACACTTGATAGTGTTGCATTTGACCCTGTTGGAATTCAAATACATGGACTTGTATATACAACACTGTCCCATGTTAGAAGTATACACTCATTGTATTTACTAAGTCCTCTTACAAAAGATAACTTCAAAGTCAAACACAAAGTTGATATTGAGATGCAACACTTTAGGACTACCGCAAAGTGGCATCTCTAGTATGATTACCAATCCATACAAACAAACTCATATGTATCAATTCTCTCACTTAACACACGCAGCCTACATGCACATCTGGATGATATACTCAATGACTATGACACAATGCAATCCGATATTCTGTGCTTGCAGGAAACATACATGACATTATGCATGCAAAACAAGCAACTTCCAAATCACAATTGCATATCGAGTTACATTACACATGGGTTGATGATATTGGTGAAAAAACATGTAACAATTTTGGAGCATATACATTTCGAAGAAAACAATGTTGAGATGGTGCTTGCAAAAGTATTTCTCCATTAATCAGAAATCGCAATATTGAATCTCTATGTTGCTCTGCATGCAACATTCTCCAACATACTAAATGTTCTTTCCAATGCATTAGATCATTTGCATCTGAACAAAACCATTGTCATTGTAGGAGACTTCAATATTGACATGCTACAAAACAATGCCAGAACAAAAGAATTGGAAAACTACATGTGCAAATATAGTCTTCACTTTCTTTTGAATAACATAAACCATGTACAAAACGCACTTATTGACCATGTATGGTAGAATGTGCTCATTTCTCAATACAGTGTCTTTATCTTAGACACATACTGATCTGATCACGATACAATTGGTATTGCACTTGAATTATGAGATATACATCAAACATATTGCAAAATCATATTTCTATGTTTCAAAGCATATCTGACTAGCTTTTTGCAAAAAACCAAGTTATCCAACTAATCAGAATCTGGACCAGGGGTCAAATTTTAGCCAAAAAATAAAAGTGTTTGGAATCACCTCAAAACAAACAGGTGCATAGCCCTCATCGTCACGAACCCAACTCACTTTGAACGGGGTTAAACAGACATAGGATGAGTGAGATATCGCGATCTGTTCGATTTCCCAAACAGGCAAAAACAAATGTGATTGTACAGTACGTACAGGTGATGACGTGGCATGATCGTACGTTGATGTGGCAGTGATGACGTGTTTGATGCTGACGTGGAAGATTCTAAGTTGGCAAGCATTGATTGGATGACATGGGCGAATTAAATTGAGACACGTGGCATTTTATAGGCCAATCAGGTGGTGCCACGTGGCCCAGACATGGGCTTCCATGTGGCACCATGTGTTGTTTTATGGTAAAAGGTTTATGGAGTCTGTGGGGTTTGAACCCTGGACCTCCCACCATAGGCGCAAATCTTTAGTGAAGGCTGCCATGCCAACGCGCCACATAAGTATTTCTTGACCATGTACATGTTTGTTTTTATTTAAAGTTGCTCTTTGAATTGTTTGGGGCGTGTCAGGGCTAGAGCGTAGCCCCAACCCCCGACTATATGTGCTCCCATGTGACCCAACTCCATAGAATTATGCGCAGGATTTTTAAATGGGTTTTTAACCCACGCGCCTAAACACTTGTCGCACACACGTTGATTCTTGAAACGAGGGCCAAAAATTGCGTTGAGACGTGCCCATATGGCCCCCATGCGCCCAACACATCCGTGATTCGAGGGCTTAGTTCGCTAACTATTCTACATTTTTGCACATGTTATAGGTTTAGGCACAGGAAACGCCCAGAAGCCAGGTTATTCACACAGGAGGTGTGAATTGGCGAACCAGAGAAAGCAAGCTTGAAGGAGAAAAATGGCAGGAGGCCTAACTTCTTCATCTTTTGGCCAAATGAGGTACCGAAAAAGCCCAGCTAGGGGTTTTTGGATGTTCTGAATCCATTGGTATTGTTTTCAAAGTCATTAGGAGACTTATTTTGCAGGTTTTACACCATTGAAGTTTCAGGAGCTCCAGGGAGCTTAGGGCCACCATTGATGGAGGTCATGCTCAGATGAGCCCAAGTCTATTTTTTGTGACTGAATAGTCATTTTTGACTAATTGTTATGCTCT
The DNA here is from genome assembly GCA_032191745.1 of Picea mariana. Taxonomy (NCBI): domain Eukaryota; kingdom Viridiplantae; phylum Streptophyta; class Pinopsida; order Pinales; family Pinaceae; genus Picea; species Picea mariana. Next base: position 84,104 of record JASDQU010736374.1, on the reverse strand, counting down.
TAACACATTGGGACAGGTTTCAGAGGAATTTGAGGACTTTTATAGGTGTTTTTTCCACAAGGAAGCTCAGGGAAGCTCAAGGCCACAAGTAGAAGAGGTCATGCCCATATGAGCCATGGTCTGTTTTCAGAGTTCTATTAGTCATTTTTGGGGTTTTTATGTATTCTGAACCCAATGGTACAGTCAGTAAATCCATTGGAGTTGAAAAACAGCTTGTAAAAGAATCTTTGACAAACTAATCCCAGAGAGCCTAGTACATTGATGGAGGCTCAAGGAGATGTAGCCCAGTTGGGGGTGAACTCCTTTATCATCTTGTTGTTGTTGTGAGTTTGTTGGTTATTATTGCGGCAATTTATGTTTGTTGTTGTATTCTTTAAACAACACAATTAACCTTTCAAGAACCTCACACATAAACACCTAAAAGATGCATAAACTTGACGCATAAAATATCTTGCACAACTAAGACATTAGGCAAGGTCCTGAAGTTTATTTTAATGGAGTAGAGGGTGTTTGCATAGAAAAACAAGTCAGCCCCCTATTTTCATATCAGGTGGTATCAAAGCAGAGTTTTGCTCATGTGATTTCCATTGATCGCTAGAGATTTAGTTGTTGGTATTATTGTGCAAGTTTTGTGTTGAAGTTTGATACCTTGCAAGGATGGAGGAAGCTTCAAACAGTAAGAGTTCTCATACATCTTCATTGGCCAAGTTCTTTGACAAAGAGATGTTGAAGGAGTTTGTAACCATGAGAGATACGGTACAAGAGTTGTGGGAAGATAGAAAAGAGAGAATTGTCCTTCAAGAGCAGTTGAAGGCCATGAAGGAGGAGAAGCACCAACTTCTTGAAAAGTTGCATGAGATGGAGACTCAACTCCATGAGGCAAAGGAAACCCTTACCAAGTACATGCATGAACATGAGGTATGTAGTGCTATTTTTTCTTCAAATTCCTCTCAAGATAAATGCTTTCTTGTTTTTGAAAATCACACTAGAGGAAAAAGGTCCAAGTTATTGTTAAAAATGGGCTATGAAGGTAGAGGGTTAGGCAAGCATTCACAAGGCATTGTTGAGCCTATTATTGTTGAGGAGAGGCCCAAGTATAGGGGTTTTGGATATGAACAAAAAGATGGAGCATATTCCAAAGTTGAGGAGAAGAGGGAAACAGTTCCAAGAACAAATTTTGTTGCAAGTTCAATCCCTCAAGCATGCAAAGTGTGTGTTCAAGATGAATTCACATGTGTGAAACAAGAGATTTTTGATAGCCATGAGGACAAAAACAATGTTGTTGATCTTTAAAAGAGAGTTAGTAACTCTTCAAATTCACCTCCTCAAGAAGGCGATAAAGGTGAATGTTCAAGAACTTTTGTTGCAAGTTCAATCCTTCAAGCATGCAAAGTGTGTGTTCAAGATGAATGCAAATGTATGAAACAAGAGATTTGTGATAGCCATGAGGACAAGAACAGATTTTTTGGTCTTCAAAAGAGACCCATGAGGACAAGAACAGATTTGTTGGTCTTCAAAAGAGAGTTGGTAACTCTTCAAATTCACCTCTTCAAGAAGGCGATAAAGGTGAATGTTCAAGGTATATTTCTGCATATAACTCGGTTGCTTTTGATTATGTTAAGCATGGTAAATTTGCATGTAAAAATGAAAGAAAAATTCCATGTACATATTGTGGTTAGTATAACCATCATGTTTCAAGATGTTGGAAAAGATTGACCACATTCAGGAAACTTTTCAAGCAAAGGAAACTTGAAAAGAAGATGCAAAAGATTTGCACGCATTGCCAGAAGAGAGGTCATCTCATTGACCAATGTTGGACATTGCATCCAACCACTCATCCACAACACAAGAAGAAAATGGATAAAGAGACTGGCAAGAATGGAAGAGGAGATTCCATCATCGATGTGAGTCAAGATGATTCGCAAGACGACGATGTTTAACAAAAAAAGTCATCATTGAATTGGCTTGATAAGAAATGGTTAGATTTATTGAAAAAGTAAGGCTTGCTTTTCTTTGTTTGTAGATGCACATTTCAGCCTTATGTATCCATTTCTGTTGAAAGTTTTACAAGTTGTAGCATTTTATCATAACTTGTATGATGCAAGTTTGCATGTGAATGCAATTCATTTGAAGGCATTCTTATTGTTGCATGACTTCGCCAGGAGGATGTAAAAGATGGGTATGATACTCATTTGTTGCAGCCATATAGCTTTTCATTTTCAGCTCTTATGTACCCACATGTTTTGGTTTTATGTACTTATGTTTTTACTTGAAGAAGAGTTGAAGAGCTATGCACATGAATGTGATTTTGTATGTGTGTAAACAGTGAACTTGGTGACAGTTCATTATGAGTGACTCATGAATGTAACATGGTTGTGTATCATGAATGTCAACTTTTGGGAATGTCGATATGTTTCAAATGAGTCTTGACTTGTGTCGATGTTGTCTTGACAACTATGTTGTGTCGATCATGTTTTTCGACTTATGTTTAGTCAATGGTGTTTGTTGGCTTGTAAGTCAATATTGGTTACACCAAGATGCAGGAAAACGCCATGTACTTTGATGAAGCACAAGATGCGACCGTTTGCTTGAAGAGAAAAAAAGATTTTGTTGGCATCATTTTCAGTCTTGTATAAAGTTTGTTTTCAAGATTGATGGTTTTCTTGGTTTGTGACAAGATGTCGCAGAAAAAAAATTTGCAGCCATTGTAGAGCGGATTGTGTTGACGTCAAAGAGTTCACAAGAGGGACTTGATTCTCGATGGGAAGGCTGGCAGTCTTCTAAGCACAAAGAGAACAATGGGTCAGCAGCAACCAGAGAACAGTGGTTGAGGGACATAGCCAGTTGCAGTGCAAGGCATGTCAAGGTACCCAGGTGATTGCGAAAAAGACTTTTCAAGTAGAATCAGTTGATAGAAATTGGAAGCAGAAGAGTATTGAAGCTCAGGCAAATAATCATCAGCTTTTGTGGGTCCAAAATCCTTTCAGTGGGAAGGTGTGATCAGAATCTGGACCACGGGTCAAATTTTAGCCCAAAAATAAAATTGTTCAAAATCACCTCAAAACAAACAGGTGTGTATCCCTCATCGTCATGAACCCAACGCACTTCGAACGGGGTCAAACGGACATCGGATGAGTGAGATATCGCGATCTGTTCGATTTGCCAAACAGGTAAAAAAAAATGTTGACTATACAATCCGTACAGGTGATGGCGTGGCATTACTGTCTGCTGACATGGTAGTGATGATGTGTCTGATGCTGACATGGCAGATGTTGAGTTGGCAAGCATTGATTGGATGACGTGGGCGAATTAAATTGAAACATGTGGCATTTTATAGGCCAATTGGGTGGTGCCACATGGCTCAGAGATGGGTTGCCACGTGGCACCATGTTTTGCTTTATGGTAAAAGGTTTATGCAGTCTGTGGGGTTTGAACCCTGGACCTGCCACCATAGGCGAAAATCTTTAGCAAAGGTTGCCATGCCAATGCGCCACACAAGTATTTCTTAACCATATAAATGTTTGTTTTTATTTAAAGTTGCTCTTTGAATGGTTTGGGGCGTGTTAGGGTTGGGGCTTAGCCCCAGCCCTGGACTATATGTGCTCCCATGTGACCCAACTCCATGGAATTATGCGCGGGAGTTTTAAACAGAATTTTAAACCATGAGCCTGGACACTTGTCACGCACACGTTGATTCTTGAAACGAGGGCCAAAAATCGCATTGAGACGTGGCCATATGGCCCCCATGCGCCCGACAACTCCGTGATTCGGGGGCTTAGTTCACTAATAGTTATACATTTTTGCATGTGTTCTAGATTTAGGCATGGAAAATTCCCAGAAGCCAGGTTACTCACACAGGAGATGCGAATTGGTGAACCAGAGACAGCAAGTTTGAAGGAGAAAAATGGCAGGAGGCCTAACTTCTTCATCTTTTGGCCAAATGAGGTGCCAAAAAATCCTAGCTAAGGGTTTTTGGATGTTCTGAATCCATTGGTACTGTTTTCAAATTCATTTGGAGACTTATTTTTCAGGTTTTACACCATTGAAGTTTCAGGAGCTCCAGGGAGCTTAGGGCCACAATTGATGGAGCTCATGCTCAGATGAGCCCAAGTATATTTTTTGTGAATGAATAGTCATTTTTGACTAATTGTTATGCTTTGAACACATTGGGACAGGTTTCAGAGGCATTTGAGGACTTTTACAGGTTGTTTTTCCACAAGGAAGCTCAGGGAAGCTCAAGGCCACAAGTAGAAGAGGTCATGCCCATATGAGCCATGGTCTGTTTTCAGAGTTCTATTAGTCATTTTTGGGGTTTTTATGTATTCTGAACCCAATGGTATAGTCATTAAATCCATTGGAGTTGAGAAATAGCTTGTAAAAGAATCTTTGACAAACTAATCCCAGAGAACCTAGTCCATTGATGGAGGCTCAAGGGGATGTAGCCCAGTTGGGGGTGAACTCCTTTATCATCTTGTTGTTGTTGTGAGTTTTATGGTTATTATTGTTGCAATTTATGTTTGTTGTTGTATTCTTTAAACAACACATTTAACCTTTCAAGAACCTCACACATAAACACCTAAAAGATGCATAAACTCGACACATAAAATCTCTTGCACAACTAAGACATTGAGCAAGGTCCTGAAGTTTATTTTAATGGAGTAGAGGGTGCTTGCATAGCAAAACAAGTCAGCCCCCTATTTTCAGATCAGGTGGTATCAGAGCAGAGTTTTGCCCATGTGATTGCCATTGATCGCTAGAGATTTAGCTGTTGGTATTATTGTACAAGTTTTGTGCTGAAGTTTGATACCTTGCAAGGATGGAGGAAGCTTCAAACAGTAAGAGTTCTCATACATCTTCATTAGCCAAGTTCTTTGACAAAGAGATGTTGAAGGAGTTTGTAACCATGAGAGATACGGTACAAGAGTTGTGGGAAGATAGAAAAGAGAGCATTGTCCTTCAAGAGCAGTTGAAGGCCATGAAGGAGGAGAAGCACCAGCTTCTTGAAAAGTTGCATGAGATGGAGACTCAACTCCATGAGGCAAAGGAAACCCTTACCAAGTACATGCATGAACATGAGGTATGTAGTGCTATTTTTTCTTCAAATTCCTCTCAAGATGAATGCTTTGGTGTTTTTGAAAATCACACTAGAGGAATAGGGTCAAAGTTATTGTTAAAAATGGGCTATGAAGGTAGAGGGTTAGGCAACCATGCACAAGGAATTGTTGAGCCTATTATTTTTTAGGAGAGGCTCAAGTATAGGGGTCTTGGATATGAACAAAAAGATGGAGCATATTCCAAAGTTCAGGAGACAAGGGAAACAGTTCCAAGAACAACTTTTGTTGCAATTTCAATCCCTCAAACGTGCAAAGTGTGTGTTCAAGATGAATGCACATGTGTGAAACAATAGAGTTGTGACAACCATGAGGAAAAAAACAATGTTGTTGGTCTTCAAAAGAGAGCTAGTAACTCTTCAAATTCACCTCCTCAAGAAGGCGATAAAGGTGAATGTTCAAGAACTTTTGTTGCAAGTTCAATCCCTCAAGCATGCAAAGTGTGTGTCCAAGACAAATGCAAATGTATGAAACAAGAGAGTTGTGATAGCCATGAGGACAAGAACATATTTGTTGGTCTTCAAAAGAGAGCCACGAGGACAAGAACAGATTTGTTGGTCTTCAAAAGAGAGTTGGTAACTCTTCAAATTCACCTCTTCAAGAAGGCGATAAAGGTGAATGTTCAAGGTATATTTCTGCCTATAACTCGGTTCCTTTTGATTATGTTAAGCATGGTAAATTTTCATGTAAAAATGGAAGAAAAATTCCATGTACATATTGTGGTTTGTATAACCATCATGTTTCAAGATGTTGGAAAAGATTGACCACATTCAGGAAAATTTCCAAGCAAAGGCAACTTGAAAAGAAGATGCAAAAGATTTGCACTCACTGCCAGAAGAGAGGTCATCTCATTGACCAATGTTGGACATTACATCCAACCACTCATCCACAACACAAGAAGCAAATGGATAAAGAGACTGACAAGAATGGAAGAGGAGATTCCATCATCGATGTGAGTCAAAATGATTCTCAAGAAGACAATATTCAACAGAAAAAGTCATCATTGAATTGGCTTGGTAAGAAATGGTTAGATTTCTTGAACAAGTAAGGCTTGCTTTTCTTTGTTTGTAGATGCACATTTCAGCCTTATGTATCCATTTCTGTTGAAAGTTTGACAATTTGTAGCAGTTTATCTAACTTGTATGATGCAAGTTTGCATGTGAATGCAATTCATTTGAAGGCATTCTTGTTGTTGCACGACTTCGCCAGGAGGATGTAAAAGATGGGTATGATACTCACTTGTATATAGCTTTTCATTTTCATCTCTTATGTACCCACATGGTTTGGGTTTATGTACTTATGTTTGTACTTGAAGAAGAGTTGAAGAGCTATGCACATGCATGTGATTTTGTATGTGTGTAAACAGTGAACTTGGTGACAGTTCATTACGAGTGACTCATGAATGTAACATGGTTGTGTATCATGAATGTCGACTTTTGGGAATGTTGATATGTTTCAAATGAGTCTCGACTTGTGTCGATGTTGTCTTGACGACTATGTTGTGTCGATCATGTTTTTCGACTTATGTTTAGTCGATGGTGTTTGTTGGCTTGTAAGTCAATATTGGTTACACCAAGATGCAGAAACGCCATGTACTTTGATGAAGTACAAGATGCAATTGTTTGCTTGAAGAGCAAAAAAGATTTTGTTGGCATCATTTTCAGTCTTCTATAAAGTTTGTTTTCAAGATTGATGGTTTTCTTGGTTTGTGACAAGATGTCGCAGGAAAAATTTTTGTAGCTATTGTAGAGCGGATTGTGTTGATGTCAAAGAGTTCACAAGAGGGACTTGATTCTCAGTGGGAAGTCTGGCATTCTTCCAAGCATAAAGAGAACAGTGGGTCAGCAGCAGCCAGAGAACAGTGGTTGAGGGACATAGCCAGTTGCAGTGCAAGGCATGTCAAGGTATCCAGGTGATTGCCAAAAAGACTTTTCAAGTAGAATCAGTTGATAGAACTTGGAAGAAGAAGAGTATTGAAGCTCAGGCAGATAATCATCAGCTTTTTTGGGTCCAAAATCCTTACAGTGGGAAGGTGTGATCAGAATCTGGACCACGGGTCAAATTTTAGCCCAAAAATCAAAGTGTTCGGAATCACCTCAAAAAGAACAGGTGCGTTACCCTCATTGTCACGAACCCAACGCACTTCAAACTGGGTCAAATGGACATTGGATGAGTGAGATATCATGATCTGTTCGATTTGCCAAACAGGCAAAAAAAAATGTTGACTGTACAATCCGTACAGGTGATGACATGGCATGACCGTACGTTGATGTGGCAGTGATGATGTGTTTGATGCTGACATGGCAGATGCTGAGTTGGAAAGCATTGATTGGATGACCTGGGTGAATTAAATTGAGACATGTGGCATTTTATAGGCCAATTGGGTGGTGCCACGTGACCTAGACATGGGTTGCCACGTGGCACCATGTTTTTTTTTATGGTAAAAGGTTTATGGAGTCCGTGGGGTTTGAACCCTGGACCTCCCACCATAGGCCCAAAGCTTTAGCGAAGGTTGCCATGCCAACGCGCCACACAAGTATTTATTAGCCATATACATGTTTGCTTTTATTTAAAGTTGCTCTTTGAATGGTTTGGGTCGTGTCAGGGCTGGGGCTTAGCCCCAACCCTCGACTATATGTGCTCCCATGTGACCCGACTCCACAGAATTATGCATGGGGATTTTAAATGGGTTTTTAAACAACGCGCCTGGACACTTGTCGCGCACATGTTGATTCTTGAAACGAGGGCCAAAAATCGCGCTGAGACGTGGCCATATGGCCCCCATGCGCCCAACACCTCCGCGATTCGAGCGCTTAGTTCGCTAATCGTTCTACATTTTTGCATGTTTTGTGGAAATGGGTGTGTGTGCTAGGTTTAGGCACGGGAAATGCTCAGAAGCCTGGTTTCTCACACAGGAGGTGTGAATTGGCGAACCAGAGACAGCAAGCTTGAAGGAGAAAAATGGAAGGAGGCCTAACTTCTTCATCTTTTGGCCAAATGACGTGCCGAAAAAGCCTAGCTAGGGGTTTTTGGATGTTCTGAATCCATTGGTACTGTTTTCAAAGTCATTTGGAGACTTCTTTTTTAGGTTTTACACCATTGAAGTTTCAGGAGCTCCAAGGAGCTTAGGGCCACCATTGATGGAGGTCATGCTCAAATGAGCCCAAGTCTATTTTTTGTGACTGAATAGTCATTTTTGACTAATTGTTATGCTCTTAACACATTGGAATTTTACAGGTGTTTTTCCACAAGGAAGCTCAGTGAAGCTCAAGGCCACAAGTAGAAGAGGTCGTGCCCAGATGAGCGATGGTCTGTTTTCAGAGTTCTATTAGTCATTTTTGGGGTTTTTATGTATTCTGCACCCAATGGTACAGTCATTAAATCCATTGGAGTTGAGAAATATCTTGTAAAAGGATCTTTGACAAACTAATCCCAGAGAGCCTAGTCCATTGATGGAGGCTCAAGGAGATGTAGCCCAGTTGGGGGTGAACTTCTTTATCATCTTGTTGTTGTTGTGAGTTTTCTGGTTATTATTGTTGCAATTTATGTTTGTTGTTGTATTCTTTAAACAACACATTTAACCTTTCAACAACCTCACACATAAACACCTAAAAGATTTCTAAACTTGACACATAAAATCTCTTGCACAACTAAGACATTGAGCAAGGTCCTGAAGTTTATTTTAATGGAGTAGAGGGTGCTTGCATAGAAAAACAAGTCAGCCCCCTATTTTCAGATCATCAACTTCTTAGTTTTCCCTGGTTTGTACACATACTGGTCTGATCACGATACAATTGGTATTGCACTTGAATTATGAAATATACATCAAACATATTGCAAAATCGTATTTCTATGTTTCAAATCATATATGTCTAGCTTGTTGTAGAAAACCAAGTTATCCAACTTCTTAGTTTTCCCTGGTTTGTAATTCGTTTTGGACACAAAATAAATTTACACAATTTTTTATATATACACAAACATGGATGAACAAAAAAAAAAAAACGATACTTTCTTCTAAACGATACTTTTCATAGAAACAAACAGGAAATCTGGACAAGGCAAAGAACTCTTAACCAGAAATGTAGAAGAATCCATGCAAAGGTGCATACTTCTAGTTTTTCATCTACTCTATCTATATTTGTTGCATTGGTTTGCAGTTCTGGTATTTTTTCCTTGGATACTCCATATTTTCCTGTATATTAACTTATCTTCATGTTAATTGTATTTTTTGTGCTGCTATCTTGAAATAAATAAATTTGTACTCCATCTTTTTTTCATGTGTTCCTACGTAGAAACTTGCTTTCATGTCCATTGTATTCTCTGTATTGCTTCATTGAAACAAGAACACAGTAATTGAGCACAAGGATGGAGCTTTATGTGCCACATCTGAAAAAGATGGAGTACAATGTGCCACAGCAAATACAATGTGTATGCATGATGCACATCCATAACAAGTATGAACAATATACACATGTTCATGGCCATTGTCTCAGAAGTAACATGGACATGGGCAGTTAATCGTCGCAAACATCGGCACAATGACAATGCCAAAGGTAAGGATTCATAGATTACGCCCTTGCTATGTTTACGAAACAAATATCTGCGGTTATTTATTCAGCTATGACATGGTAAAAATGTTTATTTCGTTTACACCACATGTTTTTTAGTTCACAAGAACTATCGCCAAGTAGAAGTGAAACCTCCATCATAGTACAAGGTCTAGAGACTAAGAGGTATGGTTACAAAAAATCTGATCTGCATACGTTGTCCAATTTGTCCAGCTATATTCCATGGCTAGGAATTTTTTTCCCATAGTTGATGTGTTTCTATCGCTTGATAATTATCACACTAAGTGTTGTTTTGTGAGGCATACAGTTCTTTGCTCCCTTTCTTTTTCCTCTTCTATACTTATTTGTTTTCCCTTTTCTTCTTCCCCTCTATTATTTGTTTCTGGTTCTATACTTAGTCCCATGTCTATGCTCACGAGTTCTCGGGATGGAGGAGTGAGAAATTCTATGTCCCTCTATATCTTTACATCACGAGTCCGACCGACCGCTATTCATTTTCATACTTGGTCAATTTTATGGCTGCGGGTTCCTGCGTAGGTGCCATTGAACTCTCATGCCCCGTGTTCGCAGTATACATCTTGCACCTGAAACTTCAGTGATCTACAATTCGACCCCGGACTCAAACCCCCAAGCCTCACTCTACCTACGATGACTCTGTCTAAATGCTTGCATATAAATGTGCCAAGTCATATATTTTGTCTATTGCTTGTTGAGATATATATAAACAACATATATTTTGTCTTGAACCATGGTCTATTGAGCTCCAGCTATATTCCATGGCTGAAAATGTTTTTCCCATAGTTGATGTGTTTCTATAGCTTGATAATTATCAGACTAAGTGTTCTTGTGTGACGCATACAGTTCTTTGTTCCCTTTATTTTTCCTATTCTATACTTACTTGTTCTTCCCTTTTCTTCTTTCCCTGTATTATCTGTTTTTTGTTCTATACTCAGTGGCATATTTATGTCTGCGGGTTCCCGGGGTGGCGGAGTGAGAAATTCTACATTCGCCTATATCTTCACATCACGTGTCTGACTGACCGTCGTTCGTTTCCATACATAGCCAATTTTATGGCCGTGGATTTCCGCATAGGCAGTGTCGAATTTCCATGCCCCGTGTTCAAATATACATCTTGCACCCAAAACTCTAGTTATCTACAATTCGATCATGGACTCCTTGAACGCGCAAGCCTCACTCTACCTATGATAACTTCGGTTGATCGCCCCGCCTTTCCATACTTAAGACCAAGTGTTGTTGTGTGACACATAAAGTTCTTTACTCCCTTTGTTTTTGTCTTCTATACTTGTCGGTTTTTCCCTTTTCTTCTTCCCCTCTATTATCCGTTTATGCTTCTATACATAGTCACATGTCTATGCTCGCGGGTTCCCGGGGTTCCAAACTCAGAAATTCTATATCCATATCTTCACATCACGAGTCCAACCGATCGTTGTTCGTTTCCATACTTAGCCAATTTTATGCCCGCCAGTTCCCAACTAGGCCCTATGGAACTCTCATGCCCCATAGTCGATGTGTTTTTATCGCTTGATAATTATCAGACAAAGTGTTCTTGTGTCAAGGATAAAGTTCTTTGCTCCCTTTATTTTTCCTCTTCTATACTTAGTCGCATTTCTATGCTCGCGGGTTCCCGGGTGGCGAACTCACAAATTCTATATCCATCTATATCTTGACATCACAAGTTCGACCGACCACCTTTCGTTTCCTTCCTTAGCCAATTTTATGGCTGCAAGTTCCCGGGTAGGTGTTATCGAACTCTCATGCCCAGTGTTCGGAGTATAAATCATGCACCCAGAACTTGGATGATCTACAATTCGACCACAAACTACTCGAATTCGCAAGCCTGGATCTACCTACGATGACTCTGTCTAACCGCCCCACCTTTTCATACTTAATCGTTTATTCAAAGTTTCGTTGGTTCACAAACTCTCGGGTTCAAAAATGTATCAAAGCATTTTTCACTCCCCTCCATCCCTGCCACCTTCGCCCCTTCCCAATGCACATTAATTATGATTTTACTAGTGACAGCCCACCACAGATGTTTGAAAAGATTGGCATTAATAAGCGGAAAGCTCGAGGGCATCTCCCATTAAAATGCATTAATGGGATAATATTATGGAATCTGATTAGTTTCTTTCTGTCAATCTTGAATTCGCAAAAAAATGTTGGTTATTTTAGTTTTTTTAAGGCATCATCATAGCAAGAATGCAATATTGTGTTGGCCCATTGTCATCTACAAAGGTGTTGACATGATGCCCCTCTTTAGTATTGTGCATATATTACAGGTTCGCATATTTGAGAGTATGCTTGCATATGAAAATGTTGATCCACCCTTTGAATTTGAACATAGTTTGCATTTGGGCCATAGAGAATACTAATAAATAAAATAATATGAAAATTGTTTAAGTAAATATAAACAAATTATCTTCTAACTTGAACCTAATTTTGTCAAGATCCAGGTATATTACATAGCTGACAATGTTTTTCCCGCCTTTCCATACTTTCTCGATTTCCCTGCCATCTTCGCACACTTTCCCAATGCAAATTGATTACGCTTTTATTGGCTTTGAAAAGATTAGCATTAATGAGAGAAAAGTTGGATGACATCTCCCATTAAAATGCATTAAACAAATATTTACGGGAGATTATATTACCATCCTCTAGTGTTCATTCTAAATACTATCACACAATTACTGCCACATGTAGCAATATAAACAAATCTTCACCAAAACATTAGCTTTTCTCACAAGCACCCCACGTGCACCCTAGTCCCCTGAAGTAAGCCATATTTGAATCCATCAACTAAACATCCCTATTATCAAATTGGCAGAGGTCAATATTATGGCATCTCATTTTTTATTTTTTCTTTTGTGTGTGGATCTTGAGCTCAGAAAAATTCTTATTTACTTTAACTTTTTGAAGGCATTATACCCCGCCTTTCCATACTTAATCGATTCTTCAGTTCCTATTGTCACGGATTTGCAGGTTCTCAAGCTTCCACGTACACAAAAGTTATGAAGTAGTTTTCATTGTCGTCCATCTCCGCCACCTTCACGTGCTTCCCAATGCACATTAATTATGCCTTTATTAGTGACAACTCACCAGGCACATTGCAAAGATTGGCATTAAAGGTGAAAAGGTCGAAGACATCTCCCATTAAAACACATTGAACCAAGATTTACCAGAGATTATATTATAATGTTGCAGCTTTCATTTTAAATACTATAAGGAGAAAACGAACGTTCTTGTCACCTTATGGCTGCAGCTCGACAACATTTATGTGGAGATACTCTGAATATTTTCGGGTGTGAGGACCATAGTTTTCAGTGGTCCATAGCTTATGACTACTACTCGTCCCCTTTTGCCCAGAAGAAAGTTATCTCGACATCTGGAATTGCAGGAGCAAATTGTGTCCCCGAATTTCTTTACTTTAAGGAGTTGGTCACGTGATGCGTCAAGAACTATATTCCGAACTAGTGGTATCCAGTTGGGCAACCATTCCCAAGTCTCTCTATCACCTCAAGTATTTTGAAAGATGTTAACACTTCCCAACCCAACACCTACTTTCAAGGGAGAGAATTGCAGACAGTTCTTAAAGAAGCATGATAATGAATTGGACCTCTTGTCGAAGTTCTTACAAAACCCAACGACCGCTCCTCGGGACATGGCCATATTACAGGTTAGTGCATTTAAAAACTCTTTCCGTAAAATTGCATGGCTTTTCATGAGGATAACGGGACAAGAAAGTGTAGCCAACATCTCTCAGATGATTCTGTATATTTTATATTTTACGGTCAAGGAACAAGCCATCTTCCATTGGGGCAAGTTGATTTCCATTGAAATCTCTTCCCAGTTATTGCAATACACAAGGCAGAAGAAATTATTTATGTCATCTTATTTAATTTTCGCGGTGGTGAATTGTTGTCCATTCCCTGGACTATCTATGTGTAAGAAGTTGAACTGTGAATTTAACCCAGTAACATTCTCGTACCAGATATTATGGAGACACGACACTTGCCAACATTTTTATAAAGTCTTTAATGATTTTTTTTTCAGTTCTTAAAGCATTGATATTTGAAAAGTATTTTCCCTTGTTGTCCGACCAGGTGACCAACTTCCTAGATAGGAAGGGCACACTAGAAGAATTGGAGAACTATAATTTTATAAGGATTTTTGGGTCTAAACAAAATCCTTGCTTCCTTCCATGTCACATATCTGGTACAATGTTTTTTCCTGGAATAGCAAGGTAGTACATCTATTGGTTGCATTTTTCCCATGAAAAAAGAAAAAATCAATTCATCTCTCTGCCTTGGAAAGTTGGGGATTTCATGGCCAGGAACCACTTCCACAGTTCTTTCACTGACACTATCCTAAATGAACTCGATGCCAGTGCCAATGATTCATACAAGAATAAATGAAAAGGTCCGGGTGAAAAAAGTGCCCAATCCCCGATTGCCACACCCAAGACCACAACATCTCAGAGCAGTACTCCAATGGCCTACCCAAGTAACAAATTCACACACAGTTCTTCAGGTGGAGGAGGATATAAGAACCCTCCCTCCGGAAAAATTGAAAGTTCTCACAAACTTCCCACGAGCAAAAAATGGAAAACAATAATCCAAGAATAGGAGGGATCGAGGGGACAAATTGATATCCATGATCTCTCCCTCGAAGATATGGAACTAGAAATTGACATTGACAAAATGTTCCTCGACGACGACCAGCTAGAGAGCACTGCTCTGCACAATCCTGGGATGGAAATAATTGGCATAGATACATTGGATGAAGAAGAGTCTTTTGCATTTCTAAGCGTTGTTTTTTACAGCGAATCCAAAAAATTGATTATTCAAAAGAGAGATGTAAGGAATAAGAAAGGGAAATCTCGTTTAGAGATCAAACTACGCAACATGCACCCTTCCTAGATCTCTCAGATACACCGAGCAGCTGGATACGCTCTAGACAACTCTAATAGCGGCCTTGAAACGGAAAATGTCATGTTAAAGGAGCGAATCAAAGAATTGGAGGCAACTATAATGCCTCTTCCATTGTTTGCTACTCCTTTGGAAATAATCAAGCCCACCACACCTGCAGAAAAGTTAAAAGGATCAACAAGCCTTCTCACATTGGCCCGAGGCTATGTGGAAAAGACTATAAACAAAAGAATGGAATTAATAACAGAAGCTTGGGAGATGTCAAGGAATATGGTCTCTTTTGGAACAAGAGTGCATGCTTTTCATGAGTATCTACAAGCAGATATCAAGAATGAGCAAGGTTTCTACCTCGATGCAGTTTTACCATTTGGTGTTAAAGTTACTGGTATGATGGAATTCAGTAGAAGACAGGAGGATCTCCCTTCTCTAGATCGAATAGACCAGCTAAACGCACCTGAATGGTATCGTTCAAGCATGTAGCCAGGCCATATCTAGAAGAGACAAACTATTCAAGAAGCTAACTAAGATAGATCTAGCCACCAGCACCAATGAAGTCCATGACCCGAAATTGATATTCAACTCGTTGTTTTTAACCAAGCAAGCATTTGATGATCAAGTTCATATCTATAAAATATTGTCATTTGAAAATTTCTATGGCATTCTTGAATATGGTGAAGATGACGTGAAAAACTGGCTAGTCGGTTATTCGATTAAAAACCAAGATATTCAAGAAGCATTGCACAACCTCTCTATTGATCTAAGGGACTTGGAAAGTAAATTCTTCAATATAAAAATATGGCATGAAATCAACGTGGCTCCCATGAGGAGCTACATCAAAGAATGGTTCAAAAAGGTTGTCGACCAGATTACCAATGAAGGTAAAAGCCGAGGAAACCCATAAAAGGACAGCAGCGAGCAAATGACAAGGCATGGGACACCATCATAGTAAGTTGATATTGATCACATTCTTTTGTCTTCATCCAGTTACTTTAACAAAGCTTTAACTGAGGACTAACAATTTTCTCTTTCTTCTTGCTAGGTCTTGTTTTTTTCCATCCTTGACTTTCTTCTTTCTACAAACTTCATTCTTGTACATCTTTTCTTTATAGTTTGCGACAGTCCCAATCCCAGTCATTCTGGCAAACGCATTTTTATTTTACAGAATATGTACTGAACTATATGTTTTTTTACAAATTCCAAGACAGTTATTTTTGGGAAATATTCTCAAATGTATTTTGTGACCCAGTTTATCTGAATATAAATATTTGAGGTTGTTCTATGGTGATCTTCAATGTTTGGTGTTGTTATTTGAAATTTGTATTTCTTCTTAAAATTAACTCATTTCCTTGTACATGTTCATGTTCTATATTGTGCATATATTGCAACTTCCTATATTTCAGAATATGCTTCCATATACAAAGTGTTAAGTCATATATTTTTTTCTCTATTTCTTATGGGTTTGAGAAAAAATTGCAAGCCCAAAACACCCTTCAAATTCGAACATGGTTTACATTTGGACCACAAATAATCTATTAAGATACATTAATATGAATACATTTTAAATAAATATAAACAAAATCCCTTTAAACTTGAACCTGACTTTCTCAACCTCTGGGATTGGTCGTGGTTTGACCGGTTAGTGGACTGCCAGATCCTCATCTCCATCTATATATTCACATCATGAGCCCGACCAACCACCATCCTTTTCAACACTTAGCCAATTATCTCACCGCAGCTTTCAAACTTAGCGCTATCGAATTCTTATGCCCCGTGTTCCGTGATATACATCTTGCACCCAACACTTCCGTGATATACATTTTGCACCCAACAATTCTGTGATACACATTTTTCACCCAGCACTTTCGTCATTTACAATTCGACCCTGGACTACAGGAACTTGCAAGCTTCACTATACCCGGGTTCACAAAAATTTCAAAACATTTATCGCTCTCTTCAATCCCCGCCACATTCTAGCCATCCTCAATGCACATTCATTATGCTTTTATGAGCGACAACTCAATGCACAGGTTCACTTATTGGCATTAACAAGAAAAAAACGTATTCAATTGCAATTTATGGGAGCCCGATCGACCCCCAAGTTGGTGCTATTATAAATCTTGCACCCAAAACTTCTGTCATCTACAGTTCTGCCATATACATCTTGCACCCAAAACTTCAGTCGTCTACAATTCATCCAGAAATTC
This sequence comes from Picea mariana, assembly GCA_032191745.1. NCBI lineage: Eukaryota > Viridiplantae > Streptophyta > Pinopsida > Pinales > Pinaceae > Picea > Picea mariana. The sequence goes on along the minus strand of JASDQU010736374.1, from coordinate 67,275 downwards.
GAACATGGTTTACATTTGGACCACAAATAATCTATTAAGATACATTAATATGAATACATTTTAAATAAATATAGACAAAATCACTTTAAACTTAAACCTGACTTTCTCCAACTTTTGGATTGGTTGCGGGTTCCCAGGTTATCTCATCTCCATCTATATCATCACATCATCAGCCCGACCGACCGCCGTCCCTTTCAACACTTAGCTAATTATCTCATCATCGGGTCTCGACTTAATGTTATCGAATTCTTATGCCCCTTGTTCTGTGATATACATCTTGCACACAACACTTCCGTGATATACATTTTGCACCCAACACTTCCGTGATTTACAATTCGACCCCCGACTCCTGGAACTCATTGTTCACAAAAGTTTCAAACCATTTATCACTCTCTTCAATCCTCGCCACATTCCCACCCTCCCCAATACACATTCATTATTCTTTTACTAGCGACAACTCAGCACATAGGTTCGTTATTAAACCGTGATTTATGGTAGTCCGACCAACCGTCGTTGTTTTTCATACCTATTCAATTCTTTGGCCGTCGGTCCCTGGGTTGGCACAATCGAACTCTCATTCCCTGTGTTTCATGATATACATATTGCACCCTAAACTTCCATGATCTACAATTCCATACTTAGCCAACTGTATGGCAGCAACCTTCATTATACCCGGGTTCACAAAAATTTCAATCATTTATCGCTCTCTTCAACTCCCGCCACATTCCCGTCCTTCCTAATGCACATTAATTATGCTTTTACTAGCAACAACTCAGCACACAGGTTCACTTCTTGGCATTAATAAGCAAAAAACGCATTCAATAGCGATTTACGGGAGTCTGACCGACCCCCGGGTTGGCGCTATTATAAGTATTGCACCCAAAACTTTTGTCATCTACAATTCTGCGATATACATCTTGCACCCAAAACTTTCGTCATCTACAATTCCACGATATACATCTTACACCCAAAACTTCTGTGGTCTACAATTTTTCCACAAATTGGAACATGGTTTATATTTGGACCATAAATAATCTATTAAGATACATTAATATAAATACAATTTAAATAAATATAGACAAAATCTCTTTAAACTTGAACCTGACTTTCTTGAACTCCTAGATTGGTCCTATATCGTCACATCATGAGCTCGACCGAACACGGTCCCTTTCAACACTTATCCAATTATCTCACCACAGGGTCGCGACTTAGCGCTATCGAATTATTATGCCCCCTGTTCCGTGATACACATGTTTCACACAACACTTCTGTGATATACATTTTGCACCCAACACTTCCTTTATTTACAATTCGACCCCAGGCTCATGGAACTCGCAAGCTTCACTATACCCGGGTTCACAAAAGTTTCAAACCATTTATCACTCTCTTCAATCCCCGCCACATTCCTGCCCTTCCCAATGCACATTCGTTATGCTTTTACTAGCGACAACTCAGCACACAGGTTCGTTCATTGGCATTAATAAGCAAAAAAGGCATTCAAGTTGCTTTTCATACCTATCCAATTCTATGGCCGCCAGTTTCCGGGTTGGCGCAACTGAACTCTCATTCCTTGTGTTCCTTGATATAGATCTTGCACCCTAAAATTCCCTGATCTACAATTCCATACTTAGCCAAATTTATGGCCACAGCCTTCACCATACCCGGGTTCACAAAAATTTCAAACCATTTACCACTATCTTCAACCCCCACCACATTCTTGTCCTTCCCAATGCACATTCATTATGCTTTTACTAGCGACAACTTAGCACATAGGTTCACTTATTGGCATTAATAAGCAAGAAATGCATTCAACCGCGATTTACGGGAGTCCGACCCACCGCTGTTGCTTTTCATACCTATCCAATTCTATGGTTGTCGATTCCCAGGTTGGCGTAACTGAACTTTCCTTCCCCATGTTCCGTGATATACATATTGCACCCAAAACTTCTGCCATCTACAATTCTGTGATGTACATCTTGCACCGAAAACTTTCATGCTCTACAATTCCTCCAACTCGCAAGCTTCACTCTACCCAGCTTCACAAATATTTCAAAGCATTTATCACTGCCTTCCATCCCCGCTACCTTCGTGCCCTTTCCAATGCACATTGATTATGCTTTTACTAGTGACAACTCAACACAGATGTTCGAAAAACATTGGCACTGTTTTGCTTAGTGACAACTCACCACACAAGTTCGAAAGGATTGGCAATGCAGATTAATTATTAAATTATTATTCAATGTAATTTCTGTATATCTTTTAATATTTACAATTTTCTTTATCATTTCATTTCTAAAAAACAATTGAACATAACTTTTTAATATTTTTTAAACATCTATTCTAATTACCGTTTACTTACCATACTGTTAATTTCTGTTTTTTTAACAATATTACTCGACTCTCCCCATTTTCCAAAAATCACCTTATAAGCTACTTGGCATGGACTACGCTGCCACGCAACACTTGTTATATATTATATTTTGTAGATTTTCAATATTTTTCTTGCATTTTTTCTTATTATGTATCTCCATTGTTGTTTATGTGCACATAATATATGTTTATATTTACATCCATTATTGAATCACGTTTTTTTTTTTTAAGGTGTTTTTAAGTAGAGATTTCTATTTCATAATTTACATTGAGGTTTGGGTTGCCATTTGCATTATGTTTTGAGTTTTTTTTATTGCATGGAAGTTGTAATATGTGTCGAGTTTCCGAAATTTGTATTATATTTTTAATTGTCATTTGCATCAAGTTTTGAGTTGTTTGTATTTTTTGTTTTTTGTTTCCATTTGTATCGAATTTTGAGTGATGATATTTATTAAGATTTGAATTATAATTTTATTTACATTTTGAATTGCATTTTTGTAGTACAAAAGTAACAATATAAGTGAAAAATATGAAGCAAACAATGAAATAATTTGTGACACAAATATCGATGTAAATATGGACAATTATTTAAAAGGGTATCTCTTCCATTGCTCAAGGCATTACAAATTCAAATCAATTGAATTCAAATCTTGAACAAAATATGATGTAATTTTTAGGTCGATGGGTTTTCTTATTACAAGATAAAGGGAGCAAATGACGGTTTAAGCAATCCGAACCATTCAACCCTAAGCATAAAAGAGGATATCTTCCATCCGTTAATCCCTAACATAAGACATAATATCTTATGTCCATCAATTGTTCTTAAACTAGCATGTATTTGAGAAAATAGATGTTACATGTGGATCGAAACAATTGTTTTCATGTTCATGTAACTACTACTTGTCCTTCCTTTGCTATTTGTTCCTACTTTTCTTTGTCACTTGCTCCATATTTCTAAGATGTCCTTCTTAACCTTCAAGAGTGTCCATGCGAATAGTAAATTTGCAATAGTTGTTTCTATAAGTACTCTGTGGGCTCTCGTTATTGTATTTTGGGTTTCAATATTATGGTTTGTCAAGATTTGTTTTAGTGTTGAGAAGTGGTACATTCATAAGATCAAACATGATTTCATTTATTATCCTCTAGTTTCATTTACTATTCTCTTAGGCATTGTTTAGACATTACTTTTATGTAAATTTGTTCATGTGCTTGCAAATTTTTCCAACCATTCTTAGTAACTTTAGGCTTGTTCATTATAAACAATATTTTCCAAAACTTGGTGGTTTTAACCAACCATCGCTACACTTCTTGCAATAATTCCTATGATCACCACTATTAAAGAAATTGGGAGAGCTTATCCTGAATTTGGTATGAAGTGCGAATTTCTTGCAGTTTTGCACTTCTTGCAATTTTACACAATTAGAGGGCATTATTTTCTAAGGATTTATGTTTTTCATAGAGAGACAACTTATTTTACTATGGTCTAATTAATAGCTAGTGACCTTCACATTACATTGATATTTGTAATGGACGATCAACATTACTTCATTGAACAAAGTCTTAAGGAATTCATAGTTGGTTATTGATCAAGGGTCATTAAATCTACCCATTCGTTTTATAAATTTATGTCTTGCGCCTCTTGGCCATCACCACTGCAATGCTTTCTAGGTGGTGTACATCCTCATTCGGAAACCTGCATTGCAACAATTTCTTCATAGATAACCACCCATAATTTTCTCACTACAAATATCACCCAAAGCAACTTCTATAGTGGGTGGCTTGTTATACATAAATTAAGAGTATTATATCATATGAAATTTGGGTTTTCTTCCTACCTGCAAAATAAACACAAGAGAGTTAAATCCAATTCACGAGATGGTCATCTATTTTATGATATCTTATCAGAAACTTTTTGTGTTGTTGCATCAATAAGCACTCCCTCTTAAACTAAGAATTTGCTAATAAGTAATTGCAAGTAATGTAATTGAGTATTAATAATCCAATGCGAGATCTTTAAGATATTTTTGTCAGAATGAATCACAATATTGTATTTTTTTAATATGGATCTTTGTGTTGTTGAAAGAGAATAGTGTATTTCACCTCAATAGAAAATTATGGTAATCACAATATTACTTGCTTAATTGAAAATTATTGCAATGTATTTGGGTTCTTATTGTTAACTGGTAATTCAAAATATTATTGTAGGGCTTGGTATACATTGTGTGATTAAATCATAATTCTAAATACCATTCCAAGGATTTAAATGAAATGAAACATGTAGCCAATCACTACTGTTAGTGTTGTTTGGCGAATGAAACTATACATGTAGAAATGCTTTGAGCTTAAAGGTCGATATAGATACACCATGTACAACCAAAGCATGTATGTGTATATATGTCATTGTTGTATCAGCAAGAAAGCTCAATAACACCACTGATTGAAGAGTTGAATTTGTTGAAAATGGCAGCCTTCAGTGGACATGTCCATTCAGTGATAATTTTGCCATTGATTATGCACTCTTTGGACTTTATTAGTTAAGAAAAGTGACCTTAGTGAAGATTTGCCATGTTCCAACTCAATGAATGCAATCCTCATGTGAGAAATTTTGATTTTGTTGGTTTTTAAACTCTTCAATTCATGTGAATAAAACATTAGATGCTTCCATAGTTGAAACAATATGAGGTTATAAGTGCTCAAACTTTCTTAGTCACGAGTGTGCACAAGTCTATGTATATCTAAATTACCGATACGACATCTAAAAAAGGTTTAAATTTGTAGAAGAGACAATGCTTCAAATTGTTGTAAATTATTTTAAATAACAACATTCATTCTTTTTAGGAGACTCCGAAGAAAATTTCCCTCATATATCGAGTAGGAAGTTGTCCAAGGTTTTAAGGGAGGAAAAAACAAATAGGGAAATAATGATAGGATCTCAGTCGACAATTCAAATATCTTTGGGAGGCAACTAGAAATCCACAAAAGGCCTGGAAAATAGCATGCCTCATAGAGGTGGGAGTGTCAAACGCCAAACAAAATAATGATATTAGTCTCGTGGAATTGCAAAGGTTTAGGCAGTAGAAGCAAGGAAGCAACAATAAAAGACTTAATTAAATCTGAGAAGCCTACAATCCTCTTTCTTTAGGAGACAAAAATGGATTCATTGGAAGCTATCAAAATTGGGAAGCAACAATGGAGGCAATGCAAAGGGATAGCTATAGACTCTAGAGGAGATTTGGGGGGTTATGTACCCTTTGGAACAATCATGTTGTGAGTTTGGATTTCACTTGGGCTAGTCTTGGGCATATTACAACCAGACTTGACAGGTTCTTGGTGCAAATTGATCTCCTTTTTTAGGATTTTGCATTCAAGTCCAATATCCTCCCCTCTGCTACCTATAATCACAAGCCCATTTCCTTCTATTTACATAACTCTTTGAATTGTGGTCCTTTTCCATTTGTTTCAATCCATTTTGGATCAACTTTCAAGAAGTGATTGATTGTGTTCGTTAATCTTGGCACAGCTAGATCCTAGGAACTCCAATATATATTTGGGAACAAAAATTAAAAACAGTAAAGAAGGCTCTCAAATATTGGGCTAATTCCTCTTACACGTCACCTTTGATTGAGAAAGAAAAATCAGATTGCAAGTTGCAGACACCCGACTCAAGATGGAATCCAAGGAAGTCAAAACGCATCTTTAGGAAGAAGAGGAAATCCTCCAAAAACAACTCCAACGTGCTAATCAATTGGAAGAGAAGCATTATTGGTTGATATCCAGAAGCTTATGGCTAAAGGAAGGAAATCGAAATACAATATTCTTCCATAAGTAGGCTAAAGAAAGGACCATAAGAAATGATGTGAAAGAGATCTCAAGGGAGGATGATTCAAAAATATCTAAGTTTGAAGAATTAAAAAGTGCTTCCAGTACGCATTATTGCTTTTTATTTACATAGAATGCTAAGGTGTGTCTATGTTATGAGGAAAATGTCTCTATGGCTAGGGGTAAACCACAACAGACAGAAATGACTGAAGAAAACAACTATAATCTAAGGTATGCCATATAAACAAATATGCTAACAAGACAAGATAATAGGCCTACCTCGTCCAGACATTCGATGAAGTCCATCGTTGAGCACTTAACTCAAAGCATTATACCTGCAACCAGTCCTCAACAACCAAGCAACGAAAGCATATGGTGATAATACATGATGTCATCACATTCAATAGCATAATCCATCAACATTCATAACAAATACGCCCATGGAATAATAATTCAAATATTTGCAAGATATTGATTGGACGAGAAAATAGTATTTCTATTGATATATAATCAACATAAGTGAATGAGTTACAGACTTCCATGTCGGCACGGTTCACAATGGAGAAACTAAGTTCCTTCCAGTTGGGCCTCCACCACTTCAATCCTCCACCAAAGGCAAGCTCATATAAGAGAGACAATGAAGTTCTCAATCAGTAAGAGAAGAGCTTGGGGGTTGAACAATGTGTTAAGACTTAAAGGACAAAGGGATGTAGACTCAATATGAAGTGAATAATTTCTCCAGAGTAACTTTGCTCTCAAATTTGAATTCTTTCTCTTCTTTTCCATAGCTTGGATTTGGCCCATTTATAGCCTTCAAATGGAACTGAAGGGTCAAGTCGGAATGTTTCCAGTATATGGAAGGCCAAGGATCATTGATCTTGTGACATGACATGGAAACCCGACACCATTTTTCAATTTTGGGCACATTTCCCGATGTACACAGGTTGTAGTGGTGCAACCTCTGTATACGCATGTTGTATAGTAGGCAAGGTGCGTATATGTGGAAAAATTATATTTTTAGCTCTGGGATTTGAAAAAAAGGGACTTCATGTCTGCATAGGGAAATGGAAAAAGGCCTTATGTGCAAGATTGCATGGGGTGAGGCAAATCTTTCTATAAAAGATGCCCCCTAATGTGTGAGGTCATAGGAGTATATACGATGGCCGAAATACATTATAAAAAACCTAGAAGTGGAGTAATGGGGACCCAGCTGGAAGAACTAGTTTCTCATTACAATCTGTACAGACTTTGCATACATGGCTGCCAATTTGAATTACATTGCAGATCCATGTGAAAAATATACTAAACAATTGTCCATGGCCATGAATAGGCAAATACAAATGTGGTTACATGCCAAAGGATGTCATGGTCACGAACGAGGCCTAGTAACACCAGTCTCAAAATAAATATGAAGATATCTGTATACAATGGAGTACAATCTGATCTTTCATGATCATTGAAGTCACACAGGTATTGGTCCAATGAAAAGGTAGTAACAACTTAGGAAAGTTGTGGCTACAAACTGATGTCTTCAAGTCTTCTACACAATCCACCAAAGGTGCAAGTCTACATCGTGTGAATAAGGGAGTTGAGTTCGAACACAATGAGACTTCGTTTGATTACCGACCATTGAGGTATACCGTCAAAAAATGTGAGACAACCTACCGATGATGAAAGTAGGTATCAAGGCACGGAGTACATTCTTACAAGTGTGAATAAAGGAGTTAGGGTCGAACACTTGAAGAATCCGTCGATCATGAGACATTGATGTATTCCCAACTATCGATGGCGAGAGAACCTCCCATTAATGATTGCAAGACTTTAGGTACTCATAGGACTCTAGGTCTCGTTTCCAAAATAGATGAGCCGAATTCGATGGAAGGAGACCCGCTGAAAGGAGAGCATTAAGGCATCTATCATCATTCACCACAAGGTATAAAGCATGAGCTTGATGATTTGGAGGAAATCGGACGAAGAACATGTTCACGAACCAACGA
>JASDQU010736373.1:240014-264252 GCA_032191745.1 Picea mariana | reverse complement strand
ACATAGGTCCCCCTGATTTCACCTACAATCTCGAACTCCCTGCAATTCCTCTCTCTGGCACTTTGGCAACACTAATGTGCGAGTACTAGCCCCGTGCTAGACTCTTTCTCCAATGTGACCGCAGGATGTGACCTCATGCCAACCCTTTCATAACTTCGGGCTTCAGAAATATTGCGACCTCCACCATTGTTTCTTTCCGAAACACTTTTCCCCGAATTTGCGGATCTTTGTCGTGTGTCCTCCTGAATCTGAAGATCTAGTTGTACTTCAGGTTTCATGACTTCGTGAAATTTCACCTACTCCACACTCAACTTCTCTGGAAATTTATCTCCCAGATTTTCTAATCCACTGCCACATGCCTTCTCACATCCAATGGTTAACTTCCCTTCCCAACTCTGCGACTTCGGTGATCCCGCTTCTCAACACTTCTCAACACTCCAAACTTCGAAATGTCAAAAATCCTAACAACTAACCTTTGTGCATCCTTCCCCAAATTTGACAGTCTAGAATGATCACAATCCATCCCAGATGGATCTCTCTTGTTAACCTCATGAAACCTTAAAGGACTCCTCCCTTTGAACATTTATTGCCACTCTTCCTCCTGAGCTTGTTCTTCCTCGAACTTTTTCCTCCATTGAATGCTCTTTTCGACACTTAGTCAAATTTCCCCCTGTGCACGTCTTGCAACAGGTCCTCCTCCATGAATTAGCTTCTTTGTGGATGAATTTCGCTACTCTTCCAAAGCCTCAGAATCAAAATACTTTGTTTCACACTCCTTGCGAACAAACTTCCTTCAACCGTGACTCTTGAAGGATAATTGTGCACTCCTTGCAACAGTCATTCCATGTTTTATTGTTCCCTCTGAACAATATGAAATTGAGTGAGGTTCTTCCTACCTACACTCTCAACTATCTTTGCTAAAATTTCTGAGTCAATACAGACTTTGTCACGCACACCTTGCAGACACTATGCACTCATTGCAGACATAAGTCTTAGGTTATCTCTTCTGAGCTTATGAGTCGAAACAAACCCTGTCAACGCACTCCTTGCAGACCCAATGCACACTTGCACTTTCTTGCAGAAGAGAAACAATTGAAACTTAACTAAACATTTACATATTCACACATTCAACCATGTAAATGCATTCATAAACACAAGAACAAGAAATAACAGAGAATTGAAAATAAATAGAAAGTCTACCATTCATTCATTGAGATAGACACAAAAACACCAGTCATTTGGGACAATGGTCCTCTATTATATTCATTTGGATGGAATATACATGTGTTCATAAACTGATTCTCAGTAGCTCTCAACTCTCAGCTAGAATTGCAACAACTCTCAATAATTAGAGTTCTAACAACTTCAACTATCAACCATCATAAGCCTCTTCTGGGAAACAATACAAATATTTATACAAGAGGGAATCTTAGATATTTTTTCTCCAACTACTCTAGAGCTATCCTATTGAAATAAAAGTGTTCAACTACTAGAATTTATTACAATAAATATTTGTTACAAATAGATAAGATTGAACACATTGAATATGTGCTGCACTCAACTTCATTAAAATAAAATACATTCTATGATGATATCATGCGATCATTCACCTCAAAACATTAAATATGATCTTTAATTACAATCCTTTCAAAGTATTTCCATGATATGCCTTGTTTAAAATTTAAAATTCACTTCAAAATGTGCCCTGGTGCACCTAGTTGTCCTTTAGTCGTGCTTTGTTGGTGTTGCTTCTGAATCATACTCCTTTGGCTGAAATATTCATGGAATCTTGTCCATGAGCTCGTGCACTAACCTTCCATGCTTCTATATATCTGATTTTCTTACCCAACTGGCATCTTCTATTGGGAGTCCCTTCCATTTTACCAAATACTCAAAATATGTTTTCCTTCTAGTTTTCTTACCAATTCGTCAGTCTACGGTCTTCTCCATCTGCGACTTTTCTGCTACAAGAATCTTCTTTTTCCATTGAATCTCTTCCTGATATTTTGACCCTCTAGTTCCATCCTCCCTGTAAGGATACAAGTCTGCAATTTTGAATATCGATGATATACCCACATCTTTTGGAAGCTCTATATCATAAGCATTCTCACTGAATTTTCATAGGATTTTGCACGGAAGTATCTTCTTCAACTTTAGTTTATTATATGTTCCTCTTGGGAACCTGTCTTTCCTAAGATGTGCTAGAACTTGATATCCAACTTCAAATTGAATTTTCCTCCTATGTTAATCAACTTTATGTTTATATTCATTGTTGATCCTCTGAAAATTCTCTTTGATATGATTATGAATATCGTGCATTTCTGTGGCTATGTTTTCAGCTCCAATGCTCCTAAATTCACTATGCTCCATATCTCTTAACTTTGACACTCCCCTTGGATTCATTCCATACACTATCTGAAATGGGCTCTTTCTGATACTTATGTTCAGTGAGTCATTGCATGCAAACTCTACTTGTGCTAGAATCTGATCCCACTCGCTATGATGTTCCGTGACCAAACTCCTCAAAAGATATCCTAAACTCTGATTCACCACCTTAGTTTGTCCATATGTTTGAGGGTGATAGAACTAAAGGACAATTTTGTTCCCATATTTCTCCATAACATTCTCCATAAATGACTAACAAATTTGGTATCCCTGTCTGAAACAATACTCCTGGGCAATCCATGAAGTCTCACAACTTCCATGAAAAACAAATTAGAAATGTGTTTTGCATCACTGGTCTTCTGGGATGGGATAAAGTGTGCCATCTTTTAAAACCTGTCAACTACCCCAAATATGGAATCACTTCCTCTTTGTGTCATTGGCAATCCCAATGTGAAATCCATGCTTATTTCATCCCAAGGCCTCTCTAGAATAGGAAATGGCTGATACAACTGAGTATTATGTCTCCTTCATTTTGCATACTGGAAAATATTACATCTATTCACAAATTTCTTCATGTCTTCCCTCATACCTGGCCAATAGTATGAACTGTTCAATTCTGCAAACATTTTTTCATGGTCGAAATGTCTTAGTAGACCTCCATTGTGCTTTTCCTTTAACATATTCTCTCTCATTGAGCACTTTGGTATACACAAGTGGAACCCTTTGAACAACAATCCATCCTGAATCAAATATTTGGCCCACTGGCTTCTGTCTCTTAGCACAGGATTTTCACATGCTTCATATGCATCCTTGAAATCTGGATCATCATGATACATTTCCTTAATGTGTTCAAACCCCAAGGTTTTCACTTGAAATTCCTACAGAATTAGACATGTCCTTCTCAATGCATCAACAACCTTGTTAACATTACCAGAAATATGTTTAATGACAAAATTGAAAATTTTCATAAACTCTATCCACTTGGCATGTCTGTGGTTTAATTTATCCTATCTGGTTATGAAATATAAAGCCTAATTATTGCTTTACAAAAAAATCTCTTTCAAAACGAGATAGTGTCTCCATTTCTTCAAGGCTTGAATTATGTCATAGAACTCTTTATTATAGGTGGAGTACTTTCTATTAGTGTCATTCAGCTTCTCCCTAAAATATGAAATAGGTCTATTATCTTGGCTCAAGACCGCTCCAATTGCAACTTGACTGACATCACATCTCACTTGAAATTTCTTCCTGAAATCTGGAAAGAACATAATCGATTGTTCTATTATCTTCTCCTTCAATATATTGAATATTTTCTCATCCTCTTCTGTCCATTTGAAAGACTTATGTATTTTCTTCACTGTATCCATCACCCGTGCACCAATCTCACTGAAATTTCTGATGAACTTCAACTTATGATATAAACTCGCTAATCCATGGAAGCTTCTCACCTCAAATATACTCCTTGGTGACGACCATTCTCTGATTGCTTTCACCTTTCCTAGATCCATTTTCAATTCATTCGAAAAGATCACAAAACCCAAATAAATTAGTTTTGTCTTCATAAAAGATGATTTCTTTAAATTTATCAACAACTTCTCTCGTTGCAGTCTCCTCATCACTAGTGTTAAGTGCCTCAAATGCTCTTCTTCATTTTTAATGAAGACCAGTATGTCATCCAGATATATGATCACAAACTTACCAATAAAATATTTCAACACTTCATTCATAAACCTCATAAAATTACTCGGGGAATTTTTTAAGACAAACGGCATAACAAGCCATTCATACAATCCATCATTTGTCTTGAAGGTTGTTTTCCACTCGTCACCTTCTCTCATCCTTATCTAGTGATATTCACTTTTAAAATCTATCTTTGAAAAATAGTTCACTCCACTTAAACAATCCATTAAGTCATCCATTCTTGGAAATGAAAATCTTTTCCTAATGGTGATCTTGTTTATGACCCTTGAGTTTGTACACATTCTCCATCATCCATCCTTCTTCGGACTCAACACAGTTGGTACTGCACATGGATTCAATCTTTCCTTGACCAAACCTTTGTCTAACAAATATTGAACTTGTCTTTTTACCTCCTCATTCTCTTGAGGTGTCAATCTATATGTTTCTTTGTTCATAATGCTTTCTCATGGTATTAATTCAATGTGATGACTAATACTTTTGATAGGTGGAAATGAACTTGGAAACTCATCCACTACTATGTCAACAAAATTATCCAACAACTCTTGAACTTCCTCAGGAAGATCCTCCATAGAAGTACTTGTAAGGATAACTTTCGGCTTCCTCACTATAGGGAGCTGCATCTCCTATTCCTTCTTAACTTCACTTAGGAATTCCTTCCCACTCATGAGAAGTATGCTCATGATGGCTTCTTCCTTCACTTTATTCTCCTCAATTGGAAATAACATGTGTGTCCTACCATTCTTCTCCAAAGTGTAAGTATTCCTCCTCCTATCATGAATGGAATTCCTGTCATATTTCCATGGTATTCCCAAAAAAACATGACATACATCCATGGGAATCACATCACACAGTATTTTATTGTTGGACACATTGACTACACTGAGAGGGGGGGGAGGGGATGAACAGTGTAGGACTCTTTTTCCAAAAAATTCATGTTGAGTCTCCATTTTGACACTTATAATACCCTCTATTACCCCCTATCTGAGCCTATTTTACCTATGCGATGTGTATCTAATTGACTGTTTCCTCCACAAATACACTTAATGACCCTGTTCATGTGCATAGAGAGGTAACTTATAGTTAATGCATGTTTTGTTTGATTTTCTTGAGTTAATTCGATTAAAATAGTTTATTTTTCATGATCCTAATCATTTGATATTAATAAGCATTGATATGGTACCAACAAAACCGCATAACATTGATCCGGTACCAACAAAACTACATAATATTGATCTATTACTGCCCTGTGTTATTTTGGTACAAGCGTGTGTTATTTCGGTACCACTGTGACAGTGTTATTCTAGTACCAAACAACTGCACTTATTCCGGTACTAGTGCGACTGTGTTATTCCGGTACCAAACGACTGTGTGTATTCCGGTACCAATTTCTATTTCTAGAACTCACTTGTTTAATGTGTTTGTTGAAGGAGATTCCAAGAAATTGGTTGGATCAAAGTATCCAAAGTAGTTTTCAAGATCATGATCGACTTCATCACTCATGCACTTCATGTCACGAGGATGAAGTCCATCCCTAAAGATTTGATATGTATTTCCAATTGTAATATTTTAAAATTGTTTAATAATTATCCTTATCTCTTGATAGTAACGCCTCACCTTATTTATAAGGGATGTTGTATAGGAGATAGGATATACAAGAGATACATATGGATGTAATGAACATAATTATTCATATTTCCATAATATAGAAGATGATGAACTGCTAATTTGATTTTACAAGTTGAAGGGATACAAATGAGTTGCTGTGCAATTTCTGGGTATGTTTAGAGCATTTTAGTCTATTATCTTTTTAGAGCTTCCATGTTGGAATCGGGAAGGGCCCACCGTTCTGATATGGTAAGATTAATGTAAAATATATCTCAGCTTTCTATTCCTATACATGTCTGTTTTATTCCAGTACTCAATTGTGTGTGTCCTGTACCTTTTATTTTGATTTCATGTTTGAGTTAAACTATGAATTCATAAAGTATACCTATTTTGTTTGATCTTTATAATTTTTAGATTTTTTGAGTAAATTGTGAATGGGATTGTATTAGTTTAAGTTTGATAAGTATGGTGCACCAGATCTTTAGTAATTTTACTTAGTTTCATAAACAGTAATTTGTGTTGATATAGTTGTAGAGATTTATAAAAATTTGCATTCCTGAAACTGTGTTCTTCATAGAGACTTTCATAATTTACTTTGAAATTTCAAGTGTGTTAATACAGGAACAATTAAGATCCCATCATTCACCCTACATGGACTATTAAATGGAGAATCTTAATATAGCTAGTGTTTCCTATGGAGGGACAAATAGTTTTTTCCAGAATTGATTAAGTTATGAGTGTTTTCCCTTTGAATAATGTGTGAAGAAAATTGATTACAGTTTATTGTTGGAATTAGTTGCTACAGGAGGAAAGATCTAAGTTCATCTCTTCATTTCATGATCCTCTAATGAACAGATTTTTCACCTAAGAAAGAACCTTTTGATTCATTGTTTGCTTGAGAAATTTTGTTATCAGTTTTCTCTTCTAAGTTTGGAGTTGTATTGTTGAAGTGTGCCCAGATTTGATTGCTAAGAGTAGAAACTATAGATAACTAATTTGAAGTCCATATCTCCACTGCATAAGCTTNTGTTATCTTTGAAGTGTGAAAACAGAGTATTTGTTTTTATATGGTTTTATTGATTGAACTATACTCATCAGAAATAGGAACCTATCTGTTATCGGCACATATAGTGCATCAACTCTTTTGATTATGAATCCTGATTGATAATTTATGTTTGGTAATATATTATGCAAATAATTGCACCAACATTTTGGCACCGTTGTCGGGGAGTTGTAAACGATAATAGGTAGTATTTGAATTAGATTGCTTTAATGGTTTTGGATTGATTTTATGGATGACCTAAGGGCAGAGAGAAGACAGTAAGACGTGCAGGAATATCCCACGCATCCACTTTGGTGGGGTTGCTCCAAATTTAGGTTGTCCTCTCTTCTTTTCATGCAAGTGTGTTTTTCCTTCTTTTATGCAAATTTAGTTTTATTTATGATGAGCTAACTTGTGTGAACCGATAACCTGGTGACAAAAGGGTCCTAGTAACGCAAGGAGTTCAAGTTTGGTGTGTTTTGTTTTTGCAAATAGTTTTAATATTCAAACCTTTGATGATAAATCAATTTTGGGGTGTTGTAAGAACCCCTGAGTACTAAGTTGTGTTGCGAGACAGGGATCATCAACCAGATAGAGTAATTCAAGGATGATCAAGAGTTTGAAGAATGTTCCTCCAAGAAATTTCTCTCATTCTAACAGTAGTTGGAATATCCACCTCTCAGGAAGAGCATATCTTGACAACAGTCAAGAATTTAGTTGTCTCTCCACAGGATGATTTAGAAGCCCCACCAGATTCCTCTTGTCAATTTGTTGAGGAGAATATATAATCATGGATAGAATTCAATGGAGAGAAACCAATGGAATCTAAGATTGAGGATTCCTTATCATCCCTCTCAACAAATCTTGTATGTACTCCAAATACCAATCATGTTGAAGAATATAATCTGCATAGCATGGTAGAGGAAGACATTCACTGTGACCTAAACAAAGAAGAGAAACACGAATATAGTGATCCTGTTGAAATATGGTTTCAATTAGTTATTAGGTCACACCACTCTTTTATTTTTCATTATTGCTTGATCTCATCATCAAAGCAACTGGTCCTTCATACTCTGGTATGCATTCAAATTTATCTTTTAAACCTGAGTATGGATATATTTCTAACCCTGTTACGCACATGGCTTCACTGGAAGTATTCCTATAATTGAAGGACATTTTATTTTGTTCAAATAGAGTAGGATAGGTAAATAAATAAATAAATGTTGCACATAAGTAAAATGAAACCAATCTTTCGTACTTTTCATAAATGGGAATGTCAAAAGATAATAAAGCAATCAGTTTAAGATCTTTTGTTCCTATAGTAGATTTCTTTTTAAAAGTTATGATGATTTTGTTTGGAATCTTATGAGAAGGGAATCTCTTCATCCTTTGATTGCACACATAGTACTGGAAGGATTTCAAAAGTGAAGAAAGCATCCTTGTCAATGGAAGATAACATTTAAGGGAGTGCTTCATGACCTATTTCTTCAAAAAATTTATTTTTTCTTAAAGTTGTTAAAAATGATGCATTCATGCTTTAAGACCACTATTTCACAAGGATGATCGATTAAGTGATCTTTTAATAATAGTTGAAACTGAATGTTAATTCTGAGCTATTTTATTCATAGCTAATAATTCAACTTTTGACATTTTCCTAAATTTTATGTTCTTAAGCATGAATAAAAATCCAATTTTAATTAGTTCTATTGGTTTGTTTTTAGAAGGTGTTCACAACTCTCTGAGCAGCCCCTTTTTTTAGCATCTCACATTGTTTGCATGAGGCCATGCAAAACCTTAGGAATGGGGGAGTGGTTGATGAAACCTTCATATTCTTTTGCAACTTACGTCGGCAAGGCCAAATCAACATGTTTAGTGTTGGGATTTGATGGTCATTTCTGTGCTCATCTGGTACCAAAGGAGAAAGTCTGCATTCATCTAGTACTAAACAAAATTCTTGTGCTCATCCGGTATTGATGGTCGCCTATGTTCTCATATGGTACCAAAGGAGGAGGTCTGCGCTATTATGGTACTGAACCACAACTCTATGTTATTCCGGTACTGAAGTGCAACCCTGCGTCCATCTGGTACTCAGGTGATCCGGTACTGGTAATGAGGTGTTGGTAGTCCTTGTCCTATACTCAAAGATTTTTCTGCTTGATTTAAATGATTCAAGTAATAGAACATATAAACTCAACATTTTTCGTTTTACTAAAAGAAATTAGAATAATTATGCAGTAAACATATGGTTACTCTCAATTATCACACACTCCCTACCACAAATTTTTTAAATCCCTCATATAAATCTCCTCGTATATTATCACTGAATTCCTTTGTGAAGTGGTTGTCACCATGAATGAGAAAAAATCATCCATCATGTCACTTTGTTTCTTCCCCTACTCTATTCTAGTACTATTTGTTCTGGTACTGTAGAAACCTACTCCATTATTTATCTGGTACTGATGCCAAAGTGATATGATCTTTGTCATGTGATTAACATTATTTTCACTTCAGGTAATTGGAGCTATGGGCTAATATTTTCATGTTCTTTTTATCAAGGATCACTTAAATATTCTGTTGAATTGTTTTTACTCTCATGTACATCTTCCTCCTACATTTCTACACTCAACCCTAAATGGATCATCCTTGCTATCCTTTAGGAAGATATTTTCAAACATATCTCTATATGATAATGGGTGCACTTGTCTTATTACCTCATCATTTTGAAGAAGTGATTGCTAATTGAAATATCCATTGAAAAGTGGTGACACCATTATATCTAATACTAACCTAGTTGATTCAAACAAGTTTTTATCCAAGTTTATCTTTAGAAGTTTTTATTGGGAGGTATTGATGAAAACCTCACGAGGTGGACTGCCCTTGCAAAATCGCATTGAACTTTCATGAGAACCCTAATAGGATTAACTAGAGGTACCTCTTAGTCATTATCCGATATGTTCCATTATACATTGAATAGCTGAGATTTAAGTTGAATGTGGATGATGTCACCCTTGGGATAATAGCAAACAATTAATTATGTTCCTAAGAACTCTAAAACACTCTCGTACCACCTACCTTCCTTATACTCTAAAATTGTCAATGAACAATATACATTATTCTAAATATTTTGAGTAATATAATAAAAAGGAAGTATCATGAAGTACAAGTAAACTCATCGAGGTACTGAACAACCCTACTGGAAGTAGGGCCATGCTTGTATGGTACTAAGGTAAACTCGTTGGGGTACTGAATAGTCTTGCTAGCACCGGGGCTATGCCAGGTAAAGGGAGTTGAAAAACATAAAGTGACACACTTAAAACTAAACATAAACCCTTGGGTCTCATTATGAAGCAATCATTATCAAATCAAGGCTAGGATATGACCTTTATATCTCTCAGATGATTCTCTTAAGAACCTTCACGTATCCACTTTAGAGTTCTATCTTTAAAATAAATAGGTTTGCATGAGAAGTGGGACCCTTAGTATGTGTAATTCACTTTACCTAAGTAAGAAGATCTTCATCTCTAAAAACTTGGATAAAAAACTAGTTAATCATATTGGGATGTATTCCTTTATGTGTTCCTCTCTTCAAATGATATCTAAACTATGCTTATATCACTTTTGTTTTAAAGGTAATATAGCCAAGGGGGCCTATTAGTCAAATTCATTATGAAAAATTTTAGCCACTATCCTATAATCATAATAGAGTCACATCCAACCCTTTCTCTTAACTATGATCCATAACAGATTGCATAAGGCTTAACGAAAAATCACTAACAGATCTAATCTATTACTCATGACTCCACTTTTTCATGATAACTACTTTTCCATGGGTAAGAATGGGAGCCATAAGCCAAGAAGTTTATATTGTTTAACAAGAACTTAGGAGCTGAAGAAGGATGAAACTTCAAGGAATGCTTGATTGAGTGAAGAGTATCATCAATTGTGAAATTTTGAATACCATTGTTGCATGAGGACATGTAATGACTTAAGCATGGGGGAATGTTGAGTCTCCATTTTGACACTTATAATACCCTCTATTACCCCCTATCTGAGCCTATTTTACCTATGCCATGTGTATCTAATTGACTATTTCCTCCACAAATACACTTAATGACCCTGTTCATGTGCATAGAGAGGTAACTTATGGTTAAGGCATGTTTTGTTTGATTTTATTGAGTTAATTCAATTAAAATAGTTGATTTTGCATGGTCCTAATCATTTGATATTAATAAGCATTGATATGGTACCAAAAAAACCGCATAACATTGATCCGGTACCAACAGAACTGCATAATATTGATCCGGTACTGCCCTGTGTTATTTCGGTACTGGGCTGTGTTATTCGGGTACCAGTGTGATTGTGCTATTCTAGTACCAAACAACTGTGCCTATTCGGGTACCAGTGCGACTGTGTTATTCCAGTACCAAACACCTATGTGTATTCCGGTACCAATCGTTATTTCCAGAATTCACTTGTTTAACGTGTTTGCTGAAGGAGATTCCAAGAAATTGGTTGGATCAAAGTCTCCAAAGTATTTTTCAAGATCATGATTGAATTCATCACTCATGCACTTTTTTTCATGAGGATGAAGTCCATCCCTAAAGATTCGATGTGTATTTCCAATTGTAATATTTTAAAATTGTTTAATAATTATCCTTATCTCTTGATAGTAACGACTCACCTTCTATATAAGGGATGTTGTATAGGAGATAGGATACACAATAGATACGTATGGATGTAATGAACAAAATTATTCATATTTCCATAATATACAAGATGATGAACTGTTGATTCAATTTTACAAGTTGAAGGGATACAAATGAGTTGTTGTGCAATTTATGGGTATGATTAGAACGTTTTAGTCTGTTATATTTTTAGAGATTCCATGTTGGAATCGGGAAGGGCCCACCATTTTGATATGGTAAGATTAATGTAAAATATAGCTCAGCTTTCGATTCCTATACATGTTTGTTTTATTCTAGTACTCAATTGTGTGTGTCCTATACCTTTTATTTTGATTTCGTGTTTGAGTTAAACTATGAATTCATAAAGTATACCTATTGTGTTTGATGTTTATAATTGTTATATCTTTTGAGTAAATTGTGAATGGGATTCTATTAGTGTAAGTTTGATAAGCATGGTGCAATAGATCTTTATTAATTTTACTTAGTTTCATAAACAATAATTTATGTTGATATAGTTGTAGAGATTTATAAAATTTTGCATTCCTGAAACTGTATTCTTCATAGAGACTATTGGGCACTTTAATTGTCTAATTAGATGGAAAATCAAAGTGTTCAATATAAATTGTCCACCCAGGGAAGTCTGTTATTTCAAGATAATTTTGCACAGTCTATGCTAGATTATGGAAGCATCTCTAATCTAATTGCAGTAGGGAAGTTCTTATAACAAAAACAAACAAACAATATTTCTAACACAATTGTGCCGATACAGCTGGAGTGCTACAAACTTAAAATCATAATTGCAATCTAAATTCATGAATCTACAATACCATGAATTTCCTACCTTATCTAACTTTCTAATTTACTTTTGCAGGAAGAAATTCTATGTTATTGCTAAAGGGAAATCTACTTATTGCAAGAAGCTAATTCACACTTTTGATTCTCCAGAACAAGATTTAAACTTAATGCAGAAAAAGGAAAAGTAACTCTCTAGCCATGCTCAACAACTGACTTCTAATTCTCATGAGACAAATCTATGTGCATCTATCAGGAAGGGACTAAACTGTAACAAAAGTTGCATTCAGAAACATCTAATAGTTAAACCAATTGCAATGAAAACAACTAAATCTAGAATTCGAGATAGAGGGGAATCGGTGAAGAAGGTGGGCCCTTTCCTTCTGACTGAATCCACTCGAAGAGATAGATCAGAGTATGTTAAATAAATTCAATCTAGTTCTTGATTCAATTGCTAAAAATATGTTTGAGTAAAATAATCGTTCCTTTCTTTTGTTCAAGCCAAAAGACTAACAACCTTTAGATTACAAAAGCTTTGTTATTTAAAGTTAGAGTCAATCAGTGTTCAGAAACAGAGTAGTCCTGAGAATCCCCGATTCTCAGGTTGTTCGTTAGATATCATCAATACCAAATCTTGAATTCTCATTCCTCAACGTCATGAACCAACATTCTAAACAACAGGTGTTGCAGCAGTCATATCACAATAGGACTGGTGGCATGTGTTGTAATAGCTTCCGAGATTAATAGGCTTCTATCATAGCAGTTGTGTAACAACTTCCAGGATTGATGGTTGATTGTTGCAAAAGTCCTGTAACAAATTGCAGGATTGATGGGCATCCATTGCAACAATCTTGTAACAGCTCTGAGGAATTGCGCATAGTTGCGACAACATCGACCCAATTCTCGAAGTGGGTTGTTCTATCATTTTGATCATTAGTTGAATTATTTCATGGGTAAAATATGTGATCGTATTCAATCAAACATGCTAAGTAAATGAAAACATAAAATAAAGATGAATAGTTCGTACCTTGGGGAAAAGGGTCTTAGTGCTCGTTATAGTAGTCATTTAGCTTAGGAAATGAGAGGGTTGAATGATCAAAAGGTGTAGTGAAAAAGGGCATTTCAGGGTCCTAACATACCCCCCAACTGAAGACATTGCATGTCCTCATGCAAAAACACATTCAAACCTTATTTTGTAGCTGAAGTAGATGAGTATTTGCTCCAGTGAAAAGTTGTTAAGAGAATATTCTAAGTGCTGGTAATTAAGAATGTTGTGTCAAAAAGAAGAAATCTGTTGTGTCAACCATCTATTTGGGTTCTTCTTTTCTTGAGAATAGGATCAGTTTGAGTTGCTCGAGTAACAAATCGTGAACGAAACAGAGGTTCTTGTTTTCATGCGACTGGCATACCAGGTGTTGATTTATGATGTTGAGATCTCTCCTGTTTTGTTGATGCTTGTGTAGAAGGAAGTCCATGTTCAGTCTTGATTGATACATTTGTTGGTCTTGTAGTAATTGGAACTTTGACAACCTCATATCCTGCCTCATAGTAAATGTTGCCACATTCAAAACACATGAGTTATTTTTTTCTACCCATAACATCTTTTGTTAGTGCTAGGATGTCCATGGTTATACCTTCTAGATTCTTTTGTCGAGCAACTTCCACTTCCTATTTCAAGGATTTTATCTCTGCTTTAAGGTTATTATTTTCTGTTATCAGTGCCACAATCTTGGAATTTTCTGTATTCTTGATCTTTTTCTCTATTTGGGCAAATAAATTTGCAAGTGAAACATCCTCAACATGTTGTGCAGCTGGTTCTTGTGTAACACCTGTGATTGTCAGAACTGGTTCTTGTGAAGCAGACTTGACATAGACAGGTGGTTCTAATATCTCGAACTCTGGTGGGACAATATCCTATGGAGCAGCTGGTTCTTGTGTAACAGCTGTATCTGTCAAGACTGGTTCTTGTGGGTCAGTCTCGATGTGGAGAGTTGATTCTTGTGGAACTGTCTCTGTATCAAGCATAGATGACAGTGGATGAAGAATAGGAAATACCTGCTCTATATTTTTCTTTCCAATTGTAGCTTCAACAGACTTGGTGGACCTGGTTTTTCCCCTAGGTAAAGTAGAAACAAAAATAGTGGTCTTTTTCTTTGCTGCTGGAGGAGGAACAAGATGTTCTTCCTCAGCCACACAAGGAGGAAATTATGGTATACTAGGGTTTGAGATAATTTGGATTTCGTCAACGGACAAAGGATGCACATAATCATTATTCAACACCGATGATTCTGCTGAGAATTGGGCGCATTCGCTTTGAAAGGAGAAGATAGTTTCCTGCAGTTCTGGGCATAAGGTAAAACCTGGTATTCGTACCCCTAGAGAATTCTCTGTTGCAGTAGCCAGAGGATTCTGATTTGATGTTGATCCAATTTGACCAATGGACATCCAAGGTTTTCCTTTGAATGGGCATTTCCTTTTCTACAAAATTGCACATGTAATGCTAATAGCTGTTGGATCGACTGTAGAAGTAATAGGAGAATCCTGTGTGATTGTAGCAGTAGTAGGAGTGGTCTGTGTGATAGTTGGTGCCTCATCAGAGGGGATAAGATGTCTTGATGGTATTGAGGACCATGCTATCCTTACTCGCTTTTTAGGTAATGTAGAGGTAGGAGCAGGGTTTTCCTTGTCAAAGGCAGGGGGTTGGATTTCAATAATGGGTCTATCAACCAAGTGTTGTAATTGTGGTCGAGCGGTTGGCTCCTCTTCTATTTGTTCTTCCACAGTTATAGGCTGTTATATTGCAAATTTGTTTAGGCTTGTCTCTGTAGTGCCAGGATGGCTTCGGGTTACACGATTACTCTTCCAAGGCATCTTACGGATAATGATAGTAGGAGTTTGGGCTACTGTTGCAGCCGAGGGTAAAGGCTCTGGAAGAGGTCCATGGGATGTAGTTTCAAGGACTGGTGCAGTCCTTTCTGGACTTACAGACTATGGATGGGCTGCTGTAGTAGGTGATGGGTTATTAGAAATGCCCATACCTCTGCGAATTAAGAGGCCGATAAGTCTGTGATTAGAAACATAATGCTTGGGGCTCTTGGATTTTTTTACGAAATAGGCCATGTTGTGCAATGATTGTAGGAGATAATAAGGGATGTTTATCAATTTCTGATGTCGCATATGTGATAATAAGATGAAATCAAAAAAATAAACAACTTGGTATCTACCTTCACAGGTGATGTACCTTTTAAGAAATTCTGAAACTTTCCCCCATGGCTCTGGTAAGGAATTGACGTCTACACCTCTACCCTTGTTCTGAACTCACTCAGTGTTGATGAGGAACCCCTTCTGTGCATCCGGGATATGTGTTTTTTTGTTAAACCATTGGTCTCCTATTCTTGGCAATCCTGTTATAGCAACAATGCTTGCTTCTATTACTGGAATCTTTACCCCATTCACCATTGAGTACCCTTCGGTAAGATTTTGACTGAATTCCAATACTTCGTCCTCACTAAACTCTTTCAACTTCTTAAAATACGATATCCAGCCTGTTTGAAGAAATATTTGGTAGGCCTCTAGGTGAAGCAGTAAACTATCCAGAGTTGCAGGTTCATATCTCATAGTTGATCCTCCCATGATGTTTCTTGACAGTTACAGGCACGTAAAAGGAGATGCTATCACCTAAATCAGAGACACAAGAAGCTCGAATGTGATTTGCAAAGAGAATACAATGTCTTAGTTAAAACAAGTTTGGTGGAAAGGTGGTGGAGGTGTGTATAAACTTCGGAATGAACGGATAGATTTACGTTCCCCCCCCCAACTAAGTGGATTGGCTCCAGGTGTAACCGGTTAGTAAATAGGAAATCATGTTTTTAGATATTCATTACTTAAACACGTAGGATTAATTACATACCTCAAATATTACCACACATAACTACCTTTCGGAGTAACTGCACAATCCAACCATCGTCAGAATGGCACATAATAGCTGGCATGATGAAGGATTGTGAGAGAAATGACGGCTTGTGTAGAATCGTAGACCTTACTGTAGTAAGCCAACTGAATACCGCTGAATGTGAAGTTACGTCATAATGAAGCAATACTTTCTGATAGAAATCATCAGTAATGTCTAATCAGAGGTGTTGTTTCACAGAAGATTGGAGGGTTGGAGCCACAACATCAGCAAAAAGAATGAGTGAAGTGGTCAAGAAAGCATCACAGTAATTAGTGTATCAGCAGGTTCTTTTTCAAAAATGTCAGAGGTAGGTGTAACATCATTGATATCGGCCAATTTAGCGGGAAAAGGTGTAACAACATTGAATTCAACCAATTTATCAGAAAAAAGGTGTAACAGCATGGAGATCGACCAATTTATCGGGAAAAGTTGTAAGAACAAGGAGATCAGCCAATTTATCGGGAAAAGGTGTAACAGCAAGGAGATCGGCCAAGTTATCAGGAAAAGGTGTAAAAACATGGAAATCAGCCAAACATTGCCTTACTTCGATTCTAGGAAGTTTTTCAACTTCCATGAACTCATCGTTTCCTTTTGTTCATCAATCTACCTACACACACAGAATTTTCTAATACCTTCCAAGGCTTTATTAGCATAGTAAAGAAAATATAAAAATTTCAACTAAAAACAGAGAAATGCAAATTTTGCTGAGATTATTTATATACAAAGTCTGAGCAAAAGAAGTTCTAAAGTTCAAAAGGGGAAGGAGAAAGCTCCTTTATGTTCAATATTTGATCATCTGTATCAGTTTTACAACTAGTTTTGTATTTTGCCTTGGACAGTGGACGCTGATACAGACGCAGACGACGACCATTTGCATGTAGGTGTGTATTGAATCCATCAATAGTAATCAACCTGATGTCCCATTTGGGAAGACGGTGTCTACCTCGTAAGGCCCTAGCCATCATGTACATAGCTTACCTTCAAATTCCTTAAATCATGAATTGTACAACAAAGCCCAATCTCCTTTCTGGAATAATTTCTTCTTAATGATTCGGTCATGCCATTTTGTTCTTTGTTGTTGAATCACTGTGGTGTGATGGATGGAGTCCAAGCACTTTTCATCAAGCTCATTGAGCTGCTATAGTCTGGATTTTTGTGCCATAGTCAAGTCGAGGTTGACTTCTAATGCAGTTTTTAAGGTTTTGATTTTGAATTCAATGAGAAAAATAGGGATTTTTCCATATACCAGCTCGTAAGGAGAAAAACTAGTCATGCTCCTCCAAGTAGTTCAGTAAGCCCATAGAGATTCATGCAGTATGTCACACCAATCCTTACAATTTTCTCTCACTGTTTTAGTAAGAAAGGCTTCGATAACTTTGTTGGTGCTTTCCACTTGGCCATTACGTTGTGGATGGTATGGAGAAGTTATTCTATGTAAAACATGATATTTACTGAGTATAGCTTCAAATTTATGTGATGTGAAAGGGGGTCCTCCATCAGTGACCAGTTCTCTGGGAACGCCAAACCTAACAAATATATTTTCAAACAAGAATGATAAAACAACCTCTTCTGATGCTCTGATAAGTGCTTTTGCCTCCACCCACTTGGTCATGTAGTCTGTACAGACCAATATATAAAATTTTTGATTGGAAGGTGGATGAATGGGTCCTAAAAAATCCATGGCCCATCTTTCAAAAGGCTCTAACACTACCTGAGGTTGGAGTGGCATCTCATCCCTGTGAGTTGGTTGACCCATGTCTTGGCAACTGTCACAAGCTTGGACATAATTCTTGGCATCTTGAAATATGTTGGGCTAGTAATAGCCCATCCTTAAAATTTTATGCCCGATCCTTTTTTATGAAAAATGACCCCCACAAGGGCCATCATGGAAAGCTTTTAGTAGATCATAAACCTCATCATCCCTCACA
The DNA here is from genome assembly GCA_032191745.1 of Picea mariana. Taxonomy (NCBI): domain Eukaryota; kingdom Viridiplantae; phylum Streptophyta; class Pinopsida; order Pinales; family Pinaceae; genus Picea; species Picea mariana. The sequence goes on along the minus strand of JASDQU010736373.1, from coordinate 246,162 downwards.
CATCTCCTAATTTCTTGGTCCAGGCCTGTGTAGAAGAGGTATCCTCCTATCCAATTGTACCTGACACTCTTTTGAATAATTTTCCTTCTTTCCCTAGGAGATAGGTGGGGAGGTACTTTCCCTACAACCAAATAATTAGCAATGTCAACATACCAGGTTGAGTGAGAAGATACTGCAAACAAATGTTCATCAGGAAAGGAATCGTCTACAGGTGAATTATCATCATTTATATGTAATCTTGAGAGAAAATCAACAACCACATTTTCTTTTCCTAGTCTATCCACTATAGTGATGTCAAATTCTTGCAATAGTAACAACCATCTTGTCACTCGAGCATTAGTAATAGGTTTATTCATTAGATATTTTATGGTTGTATGATCAGTATGAATAAAAGTTGGGTAACCAGTTACATAATGCTTGAATTTATTGATTGCATATATTACTGCCAGGAATTCTCTTTCAGTAACTATGTAATTTAACTCAGCAAGAGCCATGTTCTTACTGATATAGTAGATAGCACATGGTTCTTTGTCCTCCCATTGCCCTAGTACTGCACCAATTGTAGTGTCTGAGGCATCTAATGAAATGTGAAAAGGCAGAGCCCAATTGGGCCCTCTCAAGATGGGAGTTGTAGACAACCTCTGTTTAAGATCTGCAAAAGACAATTCACAGTCGTCAGTCCAATGAAAGTTAACATCCTTTGTTAGTAGGAAAAACAATGGAGAGGCAAGTTTAGAGAATTTTTTATAAATCTCCTGTAATACCTAGCATGTCCTAAAAAAATTCTTACCTTTTTCTGAGTTGATGGAGTTGGAATGTCCAAAATTACCTGGATTTTGGTTGGATCTACCTGAATCCCTGCATAAGAGATGAAGTGTCCCAACACTACCCCTTTGTGCATCATCATATGGCACTTTCCTATACTTAAAGAGAGATGAGAATGTTTACATATTTTGATCACTTTCTCCGTATTAGACAAAGCGTATTTGAAATCATTCCCATAAGGATTAAAGTCATCCATGAATATTTCCATACAATCATTCACCATATCAGAGAAAATACCAATCACAACTCTCTGCAAAATGGTTGGTGCATTACACAAACCAAATGGGAGAACCTTGTAGGAAAATGTTCCCCAAGGGCTAGTAAAGGTGGTCTTATCTTGGTCCTATGGGGAAATTTGTATCTGGTTATAGCCACTGAATCCATCTAGGAAAGAAAAATATTTTTTTTCGGCTAAGTTATCTAAAACCCAATCAATAAATGGCAGAGAGAAATGATCCTTCTGTGTTTCCTTATTCAGAGCTCGATAGTCCACACACACTCTCCACTTACCATTATTTTTAGGCACAATAACCAATGGTGATACCCACTCACTCTCTGATATAGAATAGATGAATCCAGTGTTAAGAAGTTTATGAAGTTCTTTAACAATTTCTTTAAGGTTTGGGTTCATCCTCCTTTGCGGTTGGAAAATGGGTCGGCATTCTTCTTTGATGTATATATGGTGGGTGCATATCTTAGAGGGGATGCCTTTCATATCCATGTAATCCCATGCAAATTCTTATTTATGTTCAATCAATAAATTCATCATTCAGGGAGTTTCATCACTACAGAGACAGAGATTGATGTTCAATGTTTCTCCAGGTTCGATTTCCACAACGATGCTCTTGGAACTAATTTTGGGAAATAATTCAGCTGTTACTGTTTCATCATCTGTTGTTACAATGTTTGTTGTTACAGCAGTTGTTTTTATAGCTGAATCACTCTGATTGTCAGCAGTTTCAGAGTTCATTTCTTCCGTGGCCATAGGGCCATAGACTCTAATAAATTGGTGGTGCATGTGCTATGTAACAATAAAGGGGTCAAAAATAAAATAGTTGATTAACTCATCCTCCATCTCATCCTTAAAACTCAAAGAATTTCCTATTGTTATCACATGCAGAGCACTTTCAGCCTCAGTGTCCATCCATAGAGAGTTTTCAGGTTCTGCACTGGGTGTAGCATGAGGATACAGGGTAACTTTTTTTATATCATAACCATCGGAGATGATCATAGAACCATATCAACAACCTATGAAGGCTTCCACTATGCCTAACCATGGTCATCCCATAATTAGAGGATGGCCTCCCAGACTAGATTTGGGCTACAACACGAAAAAATCAGCAGGATACTCCCATGATTCTACTAAAATAAATAATTCATCGATTACTCCTTCTGGTCTAATGGTAGAGCGATCAGCTAATTCTAGAACAGTAGGAGTAGGTCATATTTTTGTTCTGAGTTGCAGCAAATGTGTAGTTTCTATTGGCATGATGTTAATTTCTGCCCCTAAATAAACTAGTACATGTTGAATAGATGTCTGTTCGATTTTAACTGTGACAGTCGGGTTTCCTAGGTCGCCACATTTAATAGGTGGAGTTTTTCCTAGCATTAGCTCAGACAAATCCCCCACTACATGCATTGTGAGGGGATCTTTGGGCTTTCGTCCAGGTTTTCTGAAACATAGATCCTGCACGGTCTTTGCATAAATAGGGACATCCCTTATTGCTTGCAGTAGTGGAATATTAACATGCAAATTTTGCAATTCTCCAAGGAGATTGAAAGATGGTAATTCCATAGGCTTAGCAATTTTCAGTCTTTCAAGGAATGGTGGGTCTGTTGATTCTAGAATAGGCTGGTCAATTTATTCTATATCAGCAGATGGTTTCTCCCCTAATTCCTTATCTGATTCTGAAGATGGAGCATCTTCAACTATTGGCTCAACTATTCTCCCTGATCTTAAATGTATTTCATCACAGGGCATAGGAGTAATAGATAAGGCTGGCACATTAAGTATGTCTATGTTCTGAATGACCTTATTATTTGGGTTTGGGTTAGGTTGCACAGGCATCTAAGTTCGTAAGGGAGGATTTTTTAGTGAGTTATTGGGAGGCAATTGTAGTTGTTGTTGCTGGTATGGAGGTTGGAACTGTTGTTGAAAGAAGTTTGGTTGGTGTTGGTTTGGATAACTGAGTTATTGTTGAGGACCTCTCCCATATGGGTTCCATTTCCCATAGTGATTCGGTTGTTGGGGCATAGGTAACCATGCATTGGGATCCTGATATGAGGGTGTCATTTGATTTGGAGGGGGAGCATTCGACTCACCGTATGGTAGCTGATTGTTCCAATAATTAAATGCTGGAGGAGAGAATTGAGAATTCATGCCTTGACCTCTTGGCTACCATTGTCTTCTTTGTGTGATCAGATAGATAGCCTATGCTTCCTCATTAGTTTCCTTCATTGATGATTTTACCCCTGGTAGAGAAGGAAATTGGTCAGTGGCATGGTCTAATTAAGAAATAAGGCATACCTGGATACTGTTCAGTGGGCACTCCCTTGGTGGATGTTTCGTCCTACATTTTGGACAGAAAATGCATAATAATTTCTCTAATTCTGCTTGTTTCTGTTTGACCTCTAAAGTATCCATTTGTGAGGCAAAAGAGTTAATCATCTCTGTTTTGAAACTTTCTAGCAAATTACCTATTTCTTCTCTTGTTGCTCCTCCATTTGTTGATTTCTATACCCTTGAAAAAGTAGTATCCTTGGTAGCTGACTTATTTCTTGTAGACCCTCGAGAACATCTTTTGCAGAGGTCTACAATGTCCTCATAGGATTCCTTAGATATATCTCCTTTACCAAGCATATTTATCATATCTAAGCAATCTTCTCTAACTCCTTTTAGCAAAATGGTTTTCAGAATGTCTTTACTCACATCCGGATGGCCAGACCACTATAGATTGTATTGGAGTCACTCCACAAATTCTTCAAGGGTCTCGTCCTCTTTCTGTGACATTTTGAATAGCTCCTCTCTGTTTTCCATTGTTCGACAATAGTCTTGGTATTTTTGCAGGAAAATCTACCTCATTTTCATCCATGTTGAGATGTTTTCCCCTCCAAGGATCATGAATCATCTTAATGCATTTTCTTTTAATGTGTCTGGAAAGAGTTTGAGCTTCTGCGCAATGGTAGTGTAGTCATAGATTCTATACAAAATGTCAAATTCAAACATAAACTCATCCGGATCTTCAGTAGATAATCCATGAAAATTTGGGAGAGCCGAGAGAGGTATGTTTTTCATAGGAGCCATCCCTCATGCGGGGACATCAGAAATAGGAAAAAACAGGGTAGAGATAGTGTTTTCATTGTTTACCTGATCCTTGTTATTCTCTGGATTCTCTTGGTAGAGCTCTTCTTCGTTATCCCCTTGATTCTCCATATGTGCTCTATGGTTCCACTCAATATGAACAAAGTCCCACTCTTCCTTAGTGACTATCCGACCGTTGATCTGGTAAACGACTTCTTCTAGGTTTTCTCGGTTTGAGGCTATACTGCCTTGATCCTCTATGTTCTCCAATATTGCTTACTGATTTTTTGGTGAAAAATATTTAGCTTCACTTTCAACTACAACTTCAGCTTCATCCCTTGAGGAGAACGATGTTTCAAGAGGGGGTATTTCTTCTGACTATAGATCACATCCTCTTGGAGGATTGGCAGGGAGAAATATGGATCCTGAAGAAGAATCTGCTCTGGCTATAATCTCTTCAACAATGTTCTTTCTTCCCAGTATGTTAGGATTTCTTCCTCCACGTCCTCTGGTGGCTGCAATTTTAGAATTTTGGGGGGTTCGTTATCGCATTTGTTGATTCATGCAGATTATTCATTCCTAAAAAAAAACTAGTGTGCTTACCAAAATCTACAATTATCTTCCCCGACAACGGCACCAAAATGTTGGGCACTTTAATTGTCTAATTAAATGGAAAATCAAAGTGTTCAATATAAATTGTCAACCCAGAGAAGTCTGTTATTTCAAGATAATTCTGCACATTCTATTATAGATTATGGAAGCATCTCTAATCTGATTGCAGTAGGAAAGTTCTTCTAACAAAAACAAACAAACAATATTGCTGACACAATTGTGTTGATACAGCTGGAGTGCTACAAACTTAAAATCATAATTGCAATCTAAATTGATGAATCTACAATACCATGAATTGCCTACCTTATCTAACTTTCTAATTTACTTTTGCAGGAAGAAATTTTATGCTATTGTTGAAGGAAAATCTACTTATTGCAAGAAGCTAATTCACACTTTTAATTCTCCAAAACAAGATTTAAACTTAATGCAAAAAAAGGAAAAGTAACTCTCCATCCATGCTCAACAACTAACTTCTAATTCTCATGAGACAAATCTATGTGCATCTATCAGGAAGGGACTAAACTGTAACAACAGTTGAATTCAAAAACATCTAACAGTTAAACCAATTGCAACGAAAACAACTAAATCTAGAATTCGAAATAGAGGGGAATCGATGAAGAAGGTGGGCCCTTTCCTTCTCACTGAATCCACTCAAAGAGATAGATCACAGTATGTTAAAGAAATTCAATCTAGTTCTTCATTCAATTTCCAAAAAGATGTTTGAGTACAATAATCGTTCCTTTCTTTTGTTCAAGCCAAAAGACTAACAACCTTTACATTACAAAATCTTTTCTATTTAAAGTCAGAGTCAATCAGTGTTTAGAAACAGAACAGTCCTAAGAATCCCCGATTCTCAAGCTGTTCGTTAGATATCATCAATACCAAATCTTGAATTCTCCTTCCTCAACATCGTGAACCAGCATTCTAATCAATAGGTGTTGCGGTAGTCATATCACAACAGGACTGGTGGTGTCTATTGTAACAACTTCCAAGATTAAGAGGGTTTTGTCGTAGCAGTTGTATAACAACTTCCAGGATTGATGGTCGTTTGTTGTAGAAGTCCTATAATAGCTCCCAGAATTGATGGGCATCCATTGCAGCAATCCTATAACAAATCCAAGGAATTGCGCATAGCTGTGACAACAACGACCCAATTCTCGAAGTGGGTTGTTCTATCATTTTGATCATTAGTTGAATTATTTCTTGGGTGAAATATGTGATCGTATTCAATCAAACATGCTAAGTAAATGAAAACATAAAAGCAAGATGAATAGTTCATACCTTGGGAAAAAGGGTCTTATTGCTCGTTATAGTAGTCATTTAGCTTAGGAAATGAGAGGGTTGAATGATCAAAAGGTGTAGTGAAAAAGGGCATTTTAGGGTCCTAACAAAGACTTTCATAATTTACTT
>JASDQU010736373.1:220971-232047 GCA_032191745.1 Picea mariana | reverse complement strand
TGTCATATTTCCATGGTATTCCCAACAAAACATAACATACATCCATGGGAATCACATCACACAGTATTTTATTGTTGGACACACCGACTACACTGAGCCGGGGGGGGGTGAACAGTGTAGGACTCTTTTTCCCAAAACTTCCTGTTGAGTCCCCATTTTGACACTTATAATACCCTCTATTACCCCCTATCTGAGCCTATTTTACCTATGCCATGTGTATCCAATTGACTATTTCCTCCACAAATACACTTAATGACCCTGTTCATGTGCATAGAGAGGTAACTTATGGTTAATGCATGTTTTGTTTGATTTTCTTGAGTTAATTAGATTAAAATAGTCGATTTTGCATGATCCTAATCATTTGATATTAATAAGAATTGATATGGTACCAACAAAACCGCATAACATTGATCCGGTACCAACAAAACTGCATAATATTGATCTGGTACTACCCTGTGTTATTTCGGTACCAGTGTGACAGTGCGATTCCGATACCAAATAACTGCACCTAATCTGGTACCAGTGCGACTGTGTTATTCTAGTACCAAAAAACTGTGTGTATTCCGGTACCAATTTCTATATCCAGAATTCACTTGTTGAATGCGTTTGCTGAAGGAGATTCCAAGAAATTGGTTGGATCGAAGTATCCAAAGTAGTTTTCAAGATCATGATCGACTTCATCACTCATGCACTTCGTGTCACGAGAATGAAGTCCATCCCTAAAGATTCGATATGTATTTCCAATTGTAATATTTTAAAATTGTTTAATAATTATCCTTATCTCTTGATAGTAACGGCTCACCTTCTTTATAAGGGATGTTGTATAGGAGATAGGATATATAGGAGATACGTATGGATGTAATGAACATAATAATTCATATTTCCATAATATACAAGATGATGAACTGTTGATTCAATTTTACAAGTTGAAGGGATACAAATGAGTTGTTGTGCAATTTTTGGGTATGATTAGAATGTTTTAGCCAATTATCTTTTTAGAGATTCCATGTTGGAATCAGGAAGGGCCCACCATTCTGATATGGTAAGCTTAATGTAAAATATATCGTAGCTTTCTATTCCTGTACATGTCTGTTTTATTCCAGTACTCAATTGTGTGTGTCCTATACCTTTTATTTTGATTTCTTGTTTGAGTTAAACTATGAATTCATAAAGTATACATATTGTGTTTGATCTTTATAATTGTTAGATGTTTTGAGTAAATTGTGAATGGGATTCTATTAGTGTAAGTTTGATAAGTATGGTGCACCAGATCTTTAGTAATTTTACTTAGTTTCATAAATAGTAATTTGTGTTGATATAGTTGTAGAGATTTATAAAATTTTGCATTATTGAAACTATGTTCTTCATAGAGACTTTCATAATTTACTTTGAAATTTCAAGTGTGTTGATACAAGAACAATTAAGATCCCATCATTCACCCTACATGGACTATTAAATGGAGAATCTTAATATACCTAGTGTTTCCTATGTAGGGACAAATAGTTTTTTTCCAGAATTGATTAAGTTATGAGTGTTTTCCCTTTGAATAATGTGTGAAGAAAATTGATTACAGTTTATTGTTGGAATTAGTTTCTACAGGAGGCAAGATATAAGTTCATCTCTTCATTTCATGAGCCTCTAATGAACAGATTTGTCACCCAAGAAAGAACCTTTTGATTCATTGTTTGCTTGAGAAATTTTGTTATCAGTTTTCTCTTCTAAGTTTGGAGTTGTATTGTTGAAGTGTGTCCAGATTTCATTGCTAAGAGTAGCAGCTACAAATAACTAATTTAAAGTCCATATCTCCACTTCATGAGCTTGTAAATGGACAAGGCATTATCTGGGCAAAATCTTTTGAGTGCATGATTGCAAGTTTTGCTTTCTAATTTATGAATTGTGTGAAGAGTGTTATCTTTGAAGTGTGAAAATAGAGTATTGGTTTTTATATGGTTTTCTTGATTGAACTATACTCATCATACATAGGAACCTATCTGTTATCAGCACATATAGTGCATCAACTCTTTTTATTACGAATCTCGATTGATAATTTATGTTTGGTAATATATTATGCAAATAATTGCACCAACATTTTGGCACCGTTGTCGGGGAGTTGTAAACAGTAATAGGTAGTATTTGAACTAGATTTCTTTAATGGTTTTGGATTGGTTTTATGGATGACCTAAGGGTGGAGAGAATATGGTAAGATGTGCGGGAAGATCCCACGCATCCACTTTGGTGGGGTTGCTCCAAATTTAGGTTGTCTTCTCTTCTTTTAATGCAAGTGTGTTTTTCCTTATTTTAACCAAATTTAGTTTTATTTATGATGAGCTAACTTGTGTGAACCGATAACCTGGTGACAACAGGGTCCCAGTAAAGCAAGGAGTTCAAGTTTGGTGTGTTTTACTTTTGCAAATAGTTTTAATATTCAAACCTTTGATGATAAATCATTTTTGGGGTGTTATAAGAACCCACGAGTACTAAGTTGTGTTGCGAGACAGGGATCATCAACCAGATAGAGTAATTCAAGGATGATCATGATTTTGAAGAATGTTCCTCAAAAAAATTTCTCGCATTCTAGCGGTAGCTGGAATATCCACCTCTCAGGAAGAGCATATCTTGACAAGAGTCAAGAATTTAGTTGTCTCTCCACAAAAAGATTTAGAAGTACCACCGGATTCCTCTTATCAATTTGTTGAGGAGAATAAAGAATCATGGATAGAATTCAATGGAGAGAAACCAATGGAACCTGAGATTGAGGAGTCCTTAGCATGCCTCTCAACAGATCCTATATGTACTCCAAAGACCAATCATCTTGAAGAATATAATCTGCATATCATGGTAGAGGAAGACATTCAGTGTGACCTAAACAAAGAAGAGAAACGAGAATATAGTGATCCTATTGAAATATGGTTTCAATTAGTTATTCGGTCACACCACTCTTTTATTTTTCATTATTGCTTGATCTCATCATCAAAGCGACTGGTCCTTCATACTCTGGTATGCATTCAAATTTATCTTTTAAACCTGAGTATGGATATATTTCTAACCCTGTTACGCACATGGCTTCACTAGAAGTATTCCTATACTTGAAGGACATTTTATTTTGTTCAAATAGAATAGGATAGGTAAATAAATAAATAAATGTTGCACATAAGTACAATGAAACCTATATTTCATACTTTTCATAAATGGGAATGTCAGGAGCTAATAAAGAGATCATTTTAAGATCTTTTGTTCCTATAGTAGATTTCTTTTTAAAAGTTATGATGATTTTGTTTGGAATCTTATGAGAAAGGAATCTCTTCATCCTTCAAATGCACACATAATACTGGAAGGGTTTCAAAAGTGGAGAAGGAATCCTTGTCAACGGAAGATAACACTTAAGGGAGTGCTTCATGACCTATTTCTTCAAAAAAATTATTTTTCCTTAAAGTTGTTAAAAATGATGCATTCATGCTTTAAGACCACTATTTCACAAGGATGATCGATTAAGTGATCTTTTAATAATAGTTGAAACTGAATGTTAATTATGAGCTATTTTATTCATAGCTTATAATTCAATTTTTGACATTTTCCTAAATCTTTTGTTCTTAAGCATGAATAAAAATCTAGTTTTAATTAGTTCTATTGGTTTGTTTTTAGAAGGTGTTCACAACTCTCTGAGTAGCCCCTTTTTTTAGCATCTCACATTGTTTGCATGAGTCCATGCAAAACCTTAGGCATCGGGGAGTGGTTGCTGAAACCTTCATATTATTTTGCAATTTCCATCGGCGAGGCCAAATCAACATGTTTAGTGCTGGGATTTCATGGTCATTTCTATGCTCATCCGATACCAAAGGAGAAAGTATCCGTTCATCTGGTAATGAACAAAATTCTTGTGCTCATATGGTACTGTGCTCATCCGGTACTGATGGTCACCTATATGCTCATTTGGTACCAAAGGAGGAGGTCTTCTCTATTATGGTACTGAACCACAACTCCGCGTTATTCCGGTACTGAAGCGCAACCCTACATCCATCGGGTACTTAGGTGATCCAGTACTAGTAATGAGGTGTTGGTAGTCCTTATCCTATACTCAAAGTTTTTGCTGCTCGATTTAAATGCTTCAAGTAATAGGACATATAAACTCAACATTTTTCGTTTTACTAAAAGAAATTAGACTAATTATGCAGTAAACATATGGTTACTCTCAATTATCGCACTCTCCCTACCATGAAATTTTTAAAGACCTCATATAAATCTCCTTGTATATTATCATTGAATTCCTTTGTGAAGTGGTTGTCGCCATGAATGAGAAAAAATCATCCATCATGTCACTTTGTTTCTTCCCCTGCTTTGTTCTAGTACTATCTGTTTTGGTACTACAGAAACCTACTCCATTACTTATTTGGTACTGATGCCAAAGTGATATGATCTTTGTCATGTGATTAACATTGTTTTCACTTTAGGTAATTGGAGGTATGGGATAATATTTTCATGTTCTTTTTATCAAGGATCACTTAAATCTTGTGTTGAATTGTTTTTACTGTCATGTACATCTTCCTCCTACATTTCTACACTCAACCCTAAATGAATCATCCTTGCTATCCTTTAAGAAGATATTTTCACATTTAGCTCTATATCATAATGGGTGCACTTGTCTTATTACCTCATCATTTTGAAGAAGTGATTTCTAATTGAAATATCCATTGAAAATTGGTGACACCATTATGTCTAATACTAACCTAGTTGATTCAAACAAGTTTTTATAAAAGTTTTTCTTGGGAGGTATTGATGAAAACCTCATGAGGTGGACCACCCTTGCAAAACCGCATTGAAATTTCATCAGAACCCTAATAGGATTAACTAAAGGGACCTCTTAGTCATTATCTGAGGTGTTCCATTATACATTGAATATATGATATTTAAGTTGAATGTGCATGATGTCACCCTTGGGATAGTAGAAAACAATTAATTATGTGCCTAAGAACTATAAAACACTCTCGTACCACCTACCTTCCTTACACTCTAAAAATGTCAATGAACAGTATACATTATTCTAAATCTTTTGAGTAATATAATGAAAAGGAAGTATCAGGAAGTACAAGTAAACCCGCTAGGGTATTGAACAGGCCTGCTGGCAGTGGAGCCATGCTTTTATGGTACTAAGGTAAACTTGTCGGGGTACTGAACAGTCCTGCTGGCACCGGGGTTATGTCGGATAAAGGGAGTTGAAAAACATAAAGTGACACACTTAAAACTGAACATAAATCCTTGGGTCTCATTCTGAAGCAATCATTATCAAATCAAGGCTAGGAGATGACCTTTATATCTCTCGGATGATGTTCTTAAGAACCTTCAAGTATCCACTTTAAGGTTCTATCTTTAAAATAAATAGGTTTGCATGAGAAGTGGGACCCTCAGTATGTGTAATTCACCTTACCTAAGCAAGAAGATCTTCATCTATAAAAACTTGGATCAGAAACGAGTTAATCATCTTGGGATGTATTCCTTTATGTGTTCCTCTCTTCAAATGATAACTAAACTATTCTTATATCACTTTTTTTTTAAAGGTAATCTAGCCAAGGGGGGATATTAGTCAAAGTCATTATGAAAAATCTTGGCCACTATCCTATAATCATATTAGAGTCACATCCATCCCTTTCTCTTAACTATGATCCGCAACAGATTGCATAAGGCTTAACGAAAAATCACTAACAGATCTAATCTATTACTCATGACTCCACTTTTTCATCGTAACTACTTTGCCATGGGTAAGAATGGGAACCATAAGCCAGGAATTTTATATTGTTTAACAAGAACTTAGGAGCTGAAGAAGGATGAAACTTCAAGGAATGCTTGATTGAGTGAAGAGTATCATCAATTGTGAAATTTTGAATACCATTGTTGCATGAGGACATGCAATAAATTAAGCATGGGGGAATGTTGAGTCTCAATTTTGACTCTTATAATACCCTCTATTACCCCCTATATGAGCCTATTTTACCTATGCCATGTGTATCTAATTGACTCTTTCCTCCACAAATACACTTAATGACCCTGTTCATGTGCATAGAGAGGTAACTTATGGTTAAGGCATGTTTTGTTTGATTTTCTTGAGTTAATTCGATTAAAATAGTTGATTTTTCATGATCCTAATCATTTTATATTAATAAGAATTGATATAGTACCAACAAAACTGCATAACATTGATCTGGTAGCAATAGAACTGCATAATATTGATCTGGTACTGCCCTGTGTTATTTCGGTACCAACCTGTGTTATTTCGGTACTAGTGTGACTGTGCTATTTTGGTACCAAAAAATTGTGCCTATTTCGGTACCAGTGTGACTGTGTTATTCCAGTACCAAATGACTGTGTGTATTCCAGTACCAATTGTTATTTCCAGAATTCACTTGTTGAATGCATTTGCTGAAGGAGATTCCAAGAAATTGGTTGGATCAAAGTCTCCAAAGTAGTTTTCAATATGATGATCGACTTCATCACTCATGAACTTTATGTCATGAGGATGAAGTCCATCCCTAAAGATTCGATATGTATCTCCAATTGTAATATTTTAAAATTGTTTAATAATTATCCTTATCTCTTGATAGTAACGACTCACCTTCTTTATAAGGGATGTTGTATAGGAGATAGGATACACAGGAGATACATATGGATGTAATGAACATAATTATTCATATTTCCATAATATACAAGATGATGAACTGCTGATTCAATTTTACAAGTTGAAGGGATACAAATGAGCTGTTGTGCAATTTCTAGGTATGATTAGAACGTTTTAGTCTGTTATCTTTTTAGAGCTTCCATGTTGGAATCGGGAAGGGCCCACCATTATGATATGGTGCGCTTAATGTAAAATATATCTCATCTTTATATTCATGTACATGTATGTTTTATTCCAGTACTCAATTGTGTGTGTCCCGTACCTTTTATTTTGATTTCTTGTTTGAGTTAAACTATGAATTCATAAAGTATACCTATTGTGTTTGATGTTTATAATTGTTAGATATTTTGAGTAAATTGTGAATGGGATTCTATTAGTGTAAGTTTGATAAGTATGGTGCACCAGATCTTTAGTAATTTTACTTAGTTTCATAAACAGTAATTTTTGTTGATATAGTTGTAGAGATTTATAAAATTTTGCATTCCTGAAACTGTGTTCTTCATAGAGACTTTCATAATTTACTTTGAAATTTCAAGTGTGTTAATACAGGAATAATTAATATCCCATCATTCACCCTCCATGGACTATTAAATGGAGAATCTTAATATACCTAGTGTTTCCTGTGCAGGGACAAATAGTTTTTTCCATAATTGACTAAGTTATGAGTGTTTTCCCTTTGAATAATGTGTGCAGAAAATTGATTACAATTTATTGTTGGAATTAGTTTCTACAGGAGGCAAGATCTAAGTTCATCTCTTCATTTCATGATCCTCTAATGAACATATTTTTCACCTAAGAAATAACCTTTTGATTCATTGTTTGCTTGAGAAATTTTGTTATCAGTTTTCTCTTCTAAGTTTGGAGTTGTATTGTTGAAGTGTGCCCATATTTGATTGCTAAGAGTAGCAGCTACATATAACTAATTCAAAGTACATATGTCCACTTAATGATCTTGTAAATGGACAAGGCATTATCTGGGCGAAATCTTTTGAGTGCATGATTGCAAGTTTTGCTTTCTAATTTATGAATTGTGTGAAGAGTGTTATATTTTAAGTGTGAAAATAGAGTATTGGTTTTTATATGGTTTTCTTGATTGAAATATACTCATCATACATATGAACCTATATGTTATCGTCACATATAGTGCATCAACTCTTTTGATTACAAATCGTGGTTGATAATTTATGTTTGGTAATATATTATGCAAATAATTGCACCAACACTTCCCCTTCACAAAACTCATTAGTTAGAAGTCACCATTTAATAATTACTTATTGTTTTCATTTATAACCAGTTAAATATGAACATATATCAACAATATATCACCAACAAATCATCACCACAAGGAACACAAAGAACACAAGACGTATGTACAATTTTCTTTTTATTACATACTACAATCCTTGGGTTACCAGCAACAACTGAATAGATTACAACTCTACAAGAGTACCAACTCTATAATGAAAGACTCATCTTACACCCTCAGCACCAACTAAGATGAGGCAACAATTGTCAACAGATATCAATTGATCAACATGTATGCGACCTGTCAGTAGTACATCACACGTATGTACGCGCCCTACCAATAGTATAGCTTGCGTATGTACGTGACCAGTCTGTACTACAGCATGTGTATCATTTCTGAGCAACTGGGGTTTTCTTTTCAAGATCAACTCAAATCTTCTGCAACCTTCAATAACATTATCTTATGCCTTTCACTATCCAGTTTGACCCATAACCAATCACAACACATCCAATCTCTCCAACAACTAACTCATGCTTCTCAACCATACAATATGAATGCTACTCAATCATGTATAAGAAATCAACATACTATAGCATTCATATGAGCATTGAATCATAAAAGTGTTGATCACTCCATCAACCAACACAAACCACATCACAACAACCATACCAAGAATTCCTTAAACATTCACCACACAACAGGAAAGAGTATCCATCAAGACAACAATGTAATCATACCGGAGTCTTAGTAGTAGATATGAGCCCATATAATGCACATCTGGAACCTACTTCAGCATGCAAAAGCCTTTCATCAGCTCAACCACAACTCTTCATGACTTCATCCACTGTACACGCCCCGTCCTCATTCAGCCCGCATATGTACGTGCCATGGCTCACTGCAGCCCACGTATACATTAGAAACCAGGGTTTCTGAACTTCAAAGACTTTTTCCGTCATGATCTCAAATTTACTGAAACTTTTATGTGTCCATGAGATCCTCCAGTCCTTCTCTCTCTTAGAATAGATCTTCAATACATGCTCTAGAGATACATAAGTGATATACACAAGAGACATTTTCACAAGATACCCTTGCCTCTTATTTATAATCTCCAAGTAGCTTCCTTAGAAGCATCTTCTAGGTCACTTAACCCACTTCTATGTCACTTAACCTATTTCTAGGTCACTTAAACCATTTCTGGGTCACTTAACCCATTTCTAGGTTACTTAACCTATTTTCCTCATCTTTAGGGTTAACCACTTTCCATAATTAGAAAGTTCTACATTTCTTTATCATTTAAATATTCCTCCTTGACTTGTCACTTTTCTTTACCATTTAAATAATAATTTCTTCTTTGCAAGATTCTTTGACTTCTTTGACCTTTTGGGGCTTCAAGCCTACATATGAGGATCCTTGATATTCATAGGGCCATAACTCTCAAACCATGATGAGTTATGTGACATTCCACATACCACCGGAAATGGCATGACAAGCACTATCCATCTAGGATAGTTTCATCAACAACTTCATTGATATTCATCTCATTATTCCACATATCAGCATGGGTTCTCCAACCATACTTCAAGGATAACGCAACTGCAAAGTGTCTTCCTGTGAGGGATTTCACCATAAGGGGAACACTTTGGAGTTCATCCATTTGTACACCTTATCAACCATGGTAAGATAATAATGATTCATCTTTACATCAATCCAACAATGCATCATATACCAATGAAACCACATCGATCCATCTTCATCTATACATCATGTCAATGACATCATATGACTATGATTCCACTTGACATATATCCATTATCATCAAGGAAAATACATATTACATTTGACATCAATCAATCAATCCTTTGAAATCAATAAATCACTTGACATCACTCCATTGACATCAATTAATTAAACCTTTGGCATCAATGACAACATGATCCAACATTCATCTCTATATCCTCTTATTTTAAATTCAACCAAGCATTGTTTAGTTATCGTTACCTGATGACCTTTTTGAAACCATGAGAATTTATATGACGTCAAATTTTCAGTCATCTCCAGCTCCAATTTCTCCACCATATTTGTGGATACTAAATTATCAGTGCTCCCACTGTCAATTATCACCTTGCATACTCTTTCTTTAGTCTTGCAAGTTGTCTTGAAAAAATTGTTCCTCTGCATTGTATTTTCAACTTTTGCCTCTAGTTTTAAGAGAACCTTCTTCATCATCAAATATCTTCCATCTTCTGTGCCTTCTGCTTCAACATCTTGCTTCTGCGCTTCCGAAATGTGAGCTTCACCTCCTTCTTTATTTCTCTCGGGGAATTCCCAAGACATGTGTCCTTTTTTTCCATAGGCATAACACTTCACCTCACCTCCTTTGCCTCTTCCTCTTCCTCTAGGAAAAGAGTTTCTACCACCACTATGTCTTCCTAAAGAATTTCCTCCTCTTTCAGAGTGACTATGTGGTTTCTCAATCTCACGTTTGGGATTCTATGCCTTGTCATGGGCAATTCCCTTGCCTCTTTTTAAAATTGTACCTCTGCTTCGTTGACTATGTTTTCTAGCCAAATTCTCCTCTTATTTGAATGAAATATGATAAGCATCCTCCACTGTCCTTACTTTCATCATGTTGATTTAGTCCTGGATTTCATATCTTAGGCCATTGATATACCTGGAAACGTTTTCCTCATCTCTCTGTCTTTGTCTAGCCCTGATGTTCAGTTTGTAGAACTCCTTTGTGTACTCCTTCACAACCATTCCTTTCTRTCTCAGGTTCTGCAATATCCTAAATAGGTTTATCTGATAGTCTTTGGGTATGAATTTATCCTTTATCTTAAATTCCATTATATCCCAACTCTTAATATTTTGTTTTCCCTTGCTTCTTCTATCATCCTGTAGTTCATCCCACCATAGTGTTGCATGTCCTTTTAACCTGGTGACAATGTGTTTCACCTTTTTCTCCTCATCGACATCTTCATAGGTGAAATACTTTTCCATTTATCGTATCTAATCAATCAATTATTCGATGTACAAATTACCTTCATATATTGGGATTTTTGTCTTTTCTATATCTCCCAACTTGACAACCACTTTCAACAAGCATTCTTCCACATCATCCTCTGCTACAACTTCTTCAAATTACACTTCTTCATTCTTTGCATCA
>JASDQU010736373.1:174254-207037 GCA_032191745.1 Picea mariana | reverse complement strand
GGGGGGGGTGGGGTCCGCAATGGTGGGGTATTGACGAAGGAACCCACTCCTGTCATGTCACCTTTTGTATCATTCTCCACCTGACCGTGCGACAAGGCTCATTCTCTTTAGCCCCTTCTCATCGTCCAACATCTGTCCATCTCCCGAGTGGTGTAAATCTGCTGACATCACACATGGATTGACACGTGTTGAATACTACCACGTGTCACTCTGATTCGAGACTTACATGTGCCTAAAATGTTGAATCAGTCTGACACTTGTCATTACCTGGTTGTGCCACGTGTTCCTAGCTGACATGGTATGATGACGTGAGTCAGGTCGACGGTCAAGATCACATCTTGATCTGACGGTTCAGATTCAGTCGAGATTTCACACATCGCGATTTCGACACTCTTGTCATTCTGTGTTTTTGTCACTTCAAAGTCCCGATCCATGAAAATCCGTAATGGAGTTGTATCAACGATCCAGATCACATATTGATTTGACGGTTGCAATTACGTCGCGATTTCACATATCGCGATATCGGGATTCTTGATGTTAATATTCTTTGACATCTTCAACACTCAATCCTCGAAACCCCGAAATGGTCTTGGATCAACGGTCCAGATCTGATCTTGATTCAACGACTACGATTGAATCATGATTTCATGATTTCGGCATTCTTGTTGCATTGTTTCTTTGACATCTCCAACACGCGATCCTCAAAACCTCGACATGGACTGGAATCAACGGTCTAGATTCAACCTTAATCTGATGGCTCAGATTACATCGCAATTTCGAGAGGTTAAGGAACCCTATTCCTTTGACTCTCCAGTCAGTGAACTTATGATCTTTCCCCACGTGTCCTTCCTAATGATGGACGGTCCTCCTTCTTTCGAGATTTTGTGAGCCCCTTTTCTCCTTGCACTTTAAAGAATGTGCAGGTTCTCCTCGATCCAATGGTGGTTGGACCCTGCACTCGGATCTAACGTCTGAGATATATCCTCCATATCTGTGCGCTCCTCTTGTCTACATTGCGATCTGACGGTCATCGGGAATTCGGGATGGGATCCAACGATCACTAATGCTTCTCCTCCAAGCTTACGCATCCTCCTTACTTGGAAGATTTTCTAAGTGTCAAAGGCCTCGACCTTTGATCTTTTTATACTCATGCCATCTTCACTATTATACTTGCCATCAATTACAAGCATACGCTGCCTGTAAAACATACCAAACATCCTCTGCACTATCTCTTCTGATCTTATCGAGGTTGCTCTGCAACTTCTTCCCAAAATACTTCTAGTGCCCGTCTATTACATTCTTCCTGTACTCATGCCATCTTCATTGCTGTACTTGCCATCAATGACAAGCATATGCTGCCTGTTAAACATTTTCCAACAATATCCCCCTTTGGTATTGATGGGAACAAAGGCACCCAGATTCTTTTCTCCCCCTTTGACATCAATGTCAAAGAGAATATGCTCCCCCTGAGCTGTTGCAGTATTTTTAGGAGTTATCAGATATTAAACCAATGCAAACTCCCCCTGACGGGATGGACTCTCTCATTTGAGGCCTCCAGAATATTTGTATCTAAACCAGAGTCTTCTCTTTATGATTCTTGGACATGTTCATCTTCAGCTTCTACTGTATCCTCTATGGAAAACTCAAAAATTCTCACCTCTCTTACTAGGACTCCTTCATCAACCTTTTCTTCTCATGAGTAGATGACTCCCCCTGTCACTGTTATCTCTCTGCTTCTGACTATATTTTCCTCCTTTGTTTCTAAAAGGTTATCTTTCCTTGACAAGGTATTTCCTCTTGTTATATCTACAGGATGTCATGTGAATCATTTTGTAAAACAAAATGTTGTTGTTGAAGAGTTGTTGTCCTATTGACATACTGCGTATTTGTAGCTCGTACTTTTCAAACAACTGTTAGATCTCTTTATTGATTCTCATCGATCTCTATCACTGCAATTTTCATTTTTCTTTCATGATGCATACCATCCAAGGTTTTTATAACCATATTCAATCACAAGAAAAATATGCTACAACCACTCTCATACCTGCTTTTCTTTTTCACAGACAGAGGACCTGTATCAGGTTTCTTAGGAGTATTGATTTCTTCCTTGTTGTATCCAATACCAGATTTGTCATTAGGTGATCTCTGGCTATCCAAGGTCTTATCCAAGGTCATGGAGATGTTTAAGAACTTGCTTTGGGTGTTTTCCTTCTCAACCTTCAAGACGTCTGCTTCCAGTTTATGACATGGTTCTTCTCCTACTTCATCCATGGGGAAAATGCTAACTGAACATGCTTTTATTGTATCTGAATCTTCTTCTTTACTTGCAAGGGAGGATTCAATTTCAACATCGTTAATTTTCCTTATGCATTTATTCACCACTTGTCCCGAGTTTACATTTACCTTACAATCTTTGGACGTGTACACCTATTCACTGCCTCTGTCACATTTTTTACTTGTACTGAGCAAATTATGTTTCAAATCATCCACAAGCAGAACGCACTGGGTATATCCTTTGTCATTACTCAAACTCATCATCCCTCTATCCTTGGTTTTGTCTGGTTCATCATTTTCAAGGATCACATTTCCTGTTTTGCTTTTACTTATGGATAATAGCTTATCCTTGCCTCTAGTCACGTGCTTGGAACATCCACTGTCTATGTTCCCAGAGGCCTTTTGTTTTTGAGTTGAAAGTGCTTGACCACATTTTTCACTATCTTTCCTCTTCCATGTGCTGGTCTTTCTATCTAAGAACTTTATCCTTGGATCTGCTTTGTAGTTCTTGAGATAGCAGTTTGCAGCTTTGTGACCAAAGTTGTGAAAGTTATAGTATTCAATCTCATTGTTCAATAGGTCAAAATTATTGTTGCAACATTGTCTTCTCATTGACTGTTTATTAATCCTTGACCTCCTCAATTGCATGTCTCTAGACTTAATTTGGCAATTTGCAATCTGTGATGGTTTGTTACTTTGCTGTATCATTCTTTGTTGTGGCAGATATTTATTCCTTGGAAATCTTAATTGCTCATGTCTAAGTCTTAAGGAACAATTTACAGCTTTGTGACCAAAGTTAGAACAGTAGAAACAATATCCATAGAAAAATTCTTTGTACCTGGAAAATGGTTGTCTTCTTTGAGAAAATCGATTTCTTTCATGTCGATGATGTCTTTGAGCACGGAGAGAATTATTTCTTTGTTCTACAGATTCAGGCCTCACACTTTTTCCTGTACTTGTCCTAGGTAGATGATTGTCTTCCTTTGTTTCTGCAGGTTTTTTGTTATTGGTTGTTGATTTGACATGGACACTAACTTTGACAAACTTGATGGGTTCTTTGTTTCTTGGTTGACCACTACTTGATCCCTCTTCATAACCCAAACCAGTTTTCAGCTTTGGATTCCTTTGCTGATTCAGAATGGTGGCTAATCCTTCTGAGGCTTTGATACTTGACAGATTCTGATGATACAAGGCTTGAAACTTCTCCATCTCTTTTCTAGTTTTCACTACTTCTTCTTCCAGGGCTTCAGATCTTGCCCTCTTTTCTGATAGTTGATGTTTTAGAATATCCTCGATTTTATTTGCCTCTTCTAATTTCACTTTTAGCAGGGCAAGGTCTTCATYGGGCTGTTTACTGTCTTTCTCGAACTGTATCAGCAATTGTTTTTGCTTTCTGTTCTTAATTCTAAGTTTGTCAATCTCTTCCAATGCACTGATCAATTCTCCTTCCATATCAACCACAGCTTCTTCACCATTCTCATCACTGCCTATGATTTCATTATCATAATTCTCTTTGGCCATAAGCATGAAGTCATTTACCTTATCTTCACAGGAAGAGTCAGTATTGGTTTCTTCTGAGGAGACATCATTGTTTACATATAAACTTTTCTTTTTATCAAATATCCTGGATTTGTGCTTCTCTTCACCTTCATAGTTCTGATCGCGTTTCTTGTGTGGACATTTATTTGAAAAATGACCTATCTTACCACAATTGAAACATTTGAAGGGCATCTTACCTTGGTACTTGCTTGATCCTTTCTTTAGTCTTCTCACGAATTTTGCTTCAATTTCATCAAGCTCAGAATCTTCATTCTTATCTGCTTTAAATGATCCTTCTCTAGAGGTGGGTTTATTTGTAACTATCCTCATCTCATATGCAGTCAACTTTCCTAGAAGTTGATCAAAGGACAAAGTCTTTATATCATTAAGTTCTTCTATAGCTGAGACCTTTGGGTTGAACTTATCTGGAAGAGATCTCAAAATTTTCTAAACTAAAGAGGGTTCCTCAATTTTTTCACCAAGTGCTTTCATTGCATTTACTAGCTCTTCAACTCTCAGAAAATAATTCCCAATGGTTTCATCTTCTTTCATCTATATCTTTTCAAACTGTACTCTGTAGGTTTGAAGCTTGGCATCTTTCACCTTCTCATTACCTTCATAACTGTTAATGAGTTTGTCCCACATTTCCTTAGCAATTTGAAGATGTATCACCTTCACAAACTCAGATTCTACAAGTCCATTCAAGATAGCGTTCATTCCCTTAGCATTAAAGCTAAATTCTAACTTATCATCTTTGGAAGCTAGCACAACAGGCTTTATGTATCCAGTCTCTACTACATCCCATACATCAACTCCTAAGGCCATTAGGTATGTTCTCATTCTAACCTTCCAGAAGGCAAAATTCGTTCCATCAAATAGAGGAGGCCTAGTGACTGAAGTCCCTTCATGGCTTGTCATGTTTAAGCTCTAGGATCTACCCTTAGATAAAAAAGGGGGGCCGGCTCTGATACCAATTGTTGGACAAATGAGAGGGGGGGTGAATCAGTTGTTCCCGTGCTTAAACAAATATGGTTCTTTTAAACTCTTTGCAGAAGCACTGAATGATGAACACAATAATGCAGAGAAATAAACTAATGGCACATTTAGCATCAGTCACATATATGAGAAACACAGAGACATATATTTCCCGAGGAAACCCATACAGGGTAAAAACCTCTTTTTCTTTATATGATAAGTAATAGTTACATTCTTTACATTATAATACATATGAGCACCAACTCATAATGAGGCTACAANCAGGCACCAACCTGTATAACAGAGAACAAGAGTTCTCCCTTGCACCACCCTGCCACCCTAGTTTCTCTGGCTACAACTAGATGGAAGCTACAACTCCCTGTGTTCAAGCACCCACTTGAACCTTTGAGGACAACAGTCCTCCCTAGCACCTCCCAACCTCTCTGAAAAACATCTTTTCTACTGAAACTTATTATAGTGATATAATGTTCAACAATTTCTTACCAGACTCATCACTATTCTGCAGCATCTCGTTGCTTTGTCTACCATACTGCCTTTCTGCACACATCACTTGTGTTGTCTGTTCTTCTGTGTTTTATCCTCTGTGCGCCATGTCCATTCACTGCACAGTTCCTCTTCTCTCACATTCAGCTACTGCACTCTCCTCCTTCTTTACACATGAATCACCTTCAACAACAACAGCTTGATCTCCTCTCCATCCCATGTACATATAGCTTCTGTTCTATTTTTTCATGCAATGTGCACAATGCCTCTGCATGCTCACTCCGCACCAAATTCCTCCACAACTCGAGTGCTCTGTTTGATCATCATCGTGACTCTTCAGCTTCTCTGGTGGTTCAACCCATGTGTCTATAATCACTAGGTGTTATGCCGAGATTCCTTTTTCTCTTTGGCAGTTAAGACTCTTCATCTTCTCTATTACAGTCGAGCTCACCCTCTCTGTTTTAGCTACAGGCTTCAACACTCATCCATCTGTCAACCCCTTCTAAGAATAGTCTTCCTTCATTGGACGAAGCTTGGAGACTCTTCATCTCCTCTGGCGATCACACAGAGGTCTCTTCGAATTCTCTGGCAGACGCCATCAATGGTTTCTGGCAGTTTCATTGTGTCGTGCATCAGTAGCCCTCCGGTCTCCTTTAGGTTTATCTGCGTCGTTGGATATGCAGCGAGAAAATCTAGATGGCTAGAATCTGTGCTCTCAGATCTACGGTCGATATTGGATTCCGGAGCCCCCCTGCCATTCTACCTTTAAGCGGAGGGGGGGGGTCCGGAATTGGGCACACATCTCTCGAGTGACCAGGATTAGAGTGCCTAGATCAACGACGCTCAAGTGATTCTGGACCCCCCTTGCCTTTCTGCCTTTAATATGGGGGGGGGTCCGGAATGGTGGGGTATTGACGAAGGACCCCACTCCTATCATGTCACCTTTTGTATCGTTCTCCACCTGACTGTGCGACAAGGCTCGTTCCCTTTATCCCCTTCTCGTCCTCCAACATCTGTCCATCTCCCGAGTGGTGTAAATCTGCTGACATCACACATGGATTGACACGTGTTGAATACTGCCACGTGTCACTCGGATTCAGGACTTACATGTTCTTGAAATGTTGAATCAGTCTGACACTTGTCATTACCTAGTTGTGCCACGTGTTCCTAGCTGACGTGGTATGCTGACGTGAGTTGGGTCGACGGTCCAGATCACATCTTGATCTGATGGTTCAGATTCAGTTGGGATTTCACACATCGTGATTTCGACACTCTTTTCGTTCTGTGTTTTTATCACTTCAAAGTCCCGATCCACGAAACTCCATAATGGAGTCGTATCAACAGTCCAGATCACATCTTGATCTGACGGTTGCAATTACGTCACGATTTCGCATATCGTGATATCGGGATTCTTGATGTTAATATTCTTTGACATCTTCAACACTCAATCCTCAAAACCCTGAAATGGTGTTGGATCAACGGTCCAGATCTGATCTTGATTCAATGGCTATGATTGAATCGCGATTTCACAATTTCGGCATTCTTGTTGCGTTGTTTCTTTGACATCTCCAACACGCGATCCTCGAAACCCCGACATGGACTAGAATCAACGGTCTAGATTCAACCTTAATATGACGGCTCAAATTACATCACGATATCGAGAGGTTAAGGAACCTTGTTCCTTTGACTCTCCAGTGAGCGAACTTACGATCTTTCCCCACGTGTCCTTCGTAATGATGGACGGTCCTCCTTCTTTCAGGATTTTGTGAGCCCCTTTTCTCCTTGCACTTTAAAGAACGTGTAGGTTCTCCTCGATCCAATGGTGGTCAGACCTTGTGCTCAAATATAACGTTCAAGATCTATCCTCCATATCTGCGCACTCCTCTTGTCTACATTGCGATCTGACGGTCATCGGGAATTCGGGATGGGATCCAACGATCACTGACACTTCTCCTCCAAGCTTACGTATCCTCCTTACTTGGAAGAATTTCTAATTGTCAAAGGCCTCGACCTTTGATCTTTCTATACTCATGCCATCTTCATTGTTGTACTTGCCATCAATGACAAGCATACGTTGCCTATAAAACATACCAAACATCCTTTGCACTATCTCTTATGATCTTATCGAGGTTGCTCTGCAACTTCTTCCCAAAATAGTTCTGGTGCCCGTCTATTACATTCTTCCTGTACTCATGCCATCTTCATTGCTATACTTGCCATCAATGACAAGCATATGCTGCCTGTTAAACATTTTCCAACAAAATACACATAAACTATGACTGATCAATATGTATCAAAATTATCAACTATACACCTCATGTATGTTCCAACTCATCAACTACTTGTCTCAACCATGTACCCAACATGTACCTCAACCAAAATCCCTCATCAATTTCATCATCCAAATCTGATTTGTAACTCTATAATAGACCTGGTGTATATGATCACATGCTTGCAAACCTTCCTTAACTTTAACAACAAGAGACTATCATTTTCATCAAACTTTACTTTAGTCTCACATGACTAATTTTGGATTAGTCAACAACTCTAACTTGAAATAATCATAACTATGTACTTGTAATGAATAAAGATATAAAAATAGTACACAATGTTCATCAGTGTATTTTATGCAATTCCTCTAGGTTTCACTACTTGGAACCTCTCAAAAAAGGAGCTATAGAAAAAATGACATACCTTGTTGAATTATGGCTTATTCTAGAGAGAGAACTTGTAGAGAGTGCCCCACATGGAATATTTGTTGTATGGATCTGAAAATAGTAAAACAAATACTAAATACTATACTATAACCAACACATTTGTTCTTACTGAATTTGGATCTTTTATGAAGAAGTTATGGCATTTTTACCTAAAACCCCTATTTTAGACTAGTTTCAGGACTAGCCACAAACCCTATTTTCCACGGAGTGTAACTCCAAAAATACAACGACCCACAGAATGAAAATTGTATCACAACTACTTGGATATGTTTCCTCAATGGCCTCCCAGTTTCATGGTCTGAATCATTCTAAAAAAAAATTTATTGAGAAAATGGTGACATGACCTGTAAATAACATGCCTTAGAAAACATCATCAAAAGAATTTATCCTCCCTTGAATTTTGGCCTTTTTTACTTCACCTTCCCTCTTAAATTTGTCTTGGATATCCTTTGGTTACCTCAGTCACATGTATATATTCAATACACTCAAGTTTGATTAAAACGAGAGAGCCTTGTGTAACATACCCAACCACCCATTGGTCGGGGTACACTACCTTCAAGCCCACCCTTGGACTTATTTTTCTTACCGATACCTTTTTTAAATTTAAGGATGCATAAAAGAAAATACTTTAACAACATGCACAATAGTAGTCAGCAAGATTGCATAGTCTAAAGATTCAATTAAAAGATAATTAAATATACAACACATGTAAATGATACCATAACAGAGAGCACTTATCTTTATGAAAGATGACACCAACTTGCTGCAGATCAAGGACATTCCACGCAACCGTAAACACTATTGTTCCAAAACTTAATAGAAGCGTCACCCCTGAGCCAAGGCTTTGAATCCACAAGGATGCTTCCAGAGTGTTACTTGGCTTCCTAAACAAGTCAACACCCAATCTCTCACAGGATTCCAAACTCTCACAACAATCTAAGTACCCAGCTCTCTTCTACCCAACTTGCACCACCTGAGAGAATGGACCTCCACCCTTCTCTGCCACACAGTTCCTCAGGCAATCCTTCTCCTTATTCGAGATCAAGTGCAATTGGTCCAGAATCTCAATGTTGGAATGCTCAAGACTCGCAGCTGTGAGCAACGTTGGACATAGGCCAATGCATCTTAGACATGTAGGCCTCAAGTCATGGTTGGCTCACACCAGTGACCACTACATCCCACCATACCATGGCTTATTCTTCAGTAGTTTGGTTCCCTTTCCCAAGCCAGGACACGGATGAGGATGGATCAATAAATGGGTAAGTGGGTGCATGAAAGTGCGTGAGGGAAATGAATGAACATATAGGAAATCAGTGAATAAGACATCAGTCGAATCCCCCCATCAGACCATAGGCGGGTTTAAGTAACTTATTGGGGAATCAAGAAACTCCTTTCCTTCTCCAAGAAGCTCACGTAATTGATCCCCTCCCTTAGAAAAAAATGGGTAATTAAAATAGGAATAAACACTTTGCCCCTCAAGCCCCCCTCTCTTATGGAATCATATCCCCCTATAACTCTAGTCCTTGTCCATCTAGTAGCCATCCATGTATTTATTATTAATAATGACAAAAAACATTACATGTCTTGGGCACACTGGCCTTTTAATAATTGTTTCGGAACCCTAGCCTCTCAGCATTATAAAAATACATTATTTAAAATCGGGGTTCAAAACCTGGGGTGTTACATCCCCTCCCCCTTATTTTGGCACTGTCCTTAGTGCATATACAAGATAGAGATCAAAATCTCAAATTTATTCAAAAAKATGTGGGTACTCTACTCGCATGGCATCTTCATGCTCTCAGGTAGCATCTTCAGAACAGTAGCAGGTCCACTAAGCTTTTACCATCTCTATAACTCGATTCTGAAACATTTTGACCTTTTTGTCCAATACCTGCACTAGTTGAACGTGAAAATATCCCTYTGTCTCTACCTAAATCAGATGCCAATCAATAACATGGTTAGGATCATGTACATATTTCTTTAGTAAAGAGACATGAAATACATTATGCACATTCATGGAAGCAGGCAATGAAAGCATGTATGCAACTATCCCTATTCTATCCAATATTTCAAATGGACCACATAATTTGGCTGCCAGCTTTGTACAACTAGCCAACTTCAAAGAGATTTTCTTGGGCTTCACTTTCAAAATTACATGCTCCCATACTTTAAATTATCTAATTTTCATGTTCTTGTCTGCATAAACTTTATGTCTATCCCGAGTTTCCTTTAAATTCTTCTTGATCTTGACCACTTGGTCTTCCATGTCCTTGAGCAACTCCGGCCCAAGTACCACTCTATTTGCTAGGTTGTCCCAACTTATTGTAGTATCTCATTTCCTACCATACAAGGCTTCAAATGGGCTCATTCTCAATGAATCTTGATACCCATTATTATATGCAAAATCAACCAAGCGTAAGTAATCTTCCCACTTAGATGGCTTATCCATCACTTACATTCTCAGCATATCTTCAATTATTTGATTGACTCTCTCTGTTTGCCCATCTATCTAGGGATGATATGTTGTGCTAAAGTTTAGATTTGTTTCAAATCCTTTAAAAAATTCCCTCCATAAATTGGAGGTAAACTTTGAATCTATGTCCGAGACAATTGTCCAAGGTATCCCATGCAACCTAGAAATTCCCTTCATGAAAATTTCTGCAATATTAGTTGTTGTATGCGTTGTCTTCACAAGCACAAAACGAGCAGCCTTTGTTAATTTGTAAACCACCACCATAATTGAATCATGTTTCTTATACGTTTTTGGTAATCTTTTGATGAAATCCATGGTGATCACTTCCCATTTCTTCTCTGGAATTGACAATGGTTGCAGCAAACCCGTTGGGTGCCTATGCTTAGCCTTCACCTTCTAACATTCCATACATCGAGCGATGTAATCAGAAACATCCTTCTTCATTCTTGGCCAAAAGAACTGGCTTCTTACTGTTGTACTTGTTTTCTGGTAACTGGGATGTCCAGCATAAGGAACATCATGCATTTCCTTCAGTACCAAATTCCTCAGTTCTCCAGAACTAGGAACATAGATTCTATTTTTATGCATGAGTAATCGGTCTTCCTTTATCTCATACTCCTTTATTTTCTATTGTACATATCCTTGTTGTAAGATTTTCTTTACCTATAGATAATGTTGGTTTGCAACAAGATCATCTAAAATTCTACTCTTCAAGTTTGACTGATGCATACTAACAACAGTAGCATGCATCATATGCACTCTTCTACTAAGTGCATCAACAAATTTATTCTCCTTTCACTTGATATGCTTGATATCGAAGCCATATTCACTTAAAAATTACAACCATCTTGTTTTCCTGGCATTCAATGTTTGTTGTTCAAAATGATACTTCAGGCCAATGTGGTCTATCCTTAATTCAAATTTCTTCCCCATGAGATAATTCCTCCACATCCTCAAGGCATGAACAATGGCAACAAGTTACAAGTCATTCGTGGCATAGTTCCTCTCATGTTCCTTAATATTTTTGGACTCATATCCAATGACATGTCCATTTTGCGTGAGGAATCCCCCAAGTCCTTCCTTACATGCATCTATACATACCACAAAACTTTCCTTTGGGTCAACAGTATTTAACACAGGTTCACTAGTAAGTAATTATTTCAACATATTAAAATTATTTTTACACTTGAATGTCCATTCATTTAGTTCCATTCTTTTGCAATGAAGTGATGGGATGAACAATCTCAGAGAACCCTACTATGAACCTTTTGTAGTAGCCATCTAATCCCATAAAATATCTGATGTCTAACACATTTCTGGGTGTTGGCCATCCTCTAATGGCTTCGATCTTATCTATATCTATTGCTATGACATGCTCTGAAATAATGTGTCCCAAGTAATGGATTTGCTTTTGATAAAAATAACACTTACTCAACTTGGCATACAATTGATGTTCTATCAGTAATTTCAATACCAGTCTTAAGTGATGTTCATGCTCTTCTTCATACTTAGAATATATAAGTATATCATCTAGGAATACTATGACAAACTTACCCAAATAATTTCTAAATATGCCATTGATTAAGCACATGGCACCACTACAAATTCATAATGCCCATACCTGGTCCTAAAGGTTGTCTTATGAATGTCTTCTTCCTTGATCTTTACCTGATGGTACCCTGCCCTTAGGTCAATATTTGAAAATATCTTTGCTCCTCTTAGTTTATCAAAGAGGTCATCAATTTGGGGTAGAGGATACTTGTTCTTTATAGTGCACTTGTTCAGTTGTCGAAATTCAATACACAGACTCAAGGTTCCATCTTTCTTTTTGACGAAAAGTATTGGTGCTCCCCAAGGTGAAACACTTGGATGTATGTACCCTGTCTTCAACAATTCCTCCAACTACATTTTTAATTATTTTAACTCTGGTGTGCTCATTTTGTAAGGTGTTTGCATTGGGGCAACTCTTGGCACTAAATCAATTGAGAAATCTATCTCCCTTCTTGGTGGCAATCTGGGTATTTCTTGGAATACATCTTCAAGTTCCTATAGTACCAAGAAATCTTCAAGGCTTGGCCCCTTTGTATTATATGGCTCTTCCACATGAGATGCATACAATTGACATCCTTTCCTAAAACATCTTTTTAGCTGTAAGGCTAAAATCTCCCTTATAGAGATGGGTCTTAGAACTCCTTTCACAGTGCTCTACTTTCCATTTCCATCAAGACATGTAAATGTCTTTCTATGACAATATAGGATAGCATGATGCTTGTCCAACCAATCCATTCCAATCATAATATTATAAGACCCCAATGGTATGATATTTAGATCAATACTAGTATTCACGCCATTAAGACTTATGGAACAAATTCTGACCATGTCATGGATTCTTCTTTTGGTTCCAGTGGCTAACTGAACACAACTTGTTTTTCCAAGTTTACTTTTCTCCAAATGTAATCTATCCACTATCTTCGGATCAATGTAACAATGACTTTCTCCTAAATCAATCAAAATAGCAATGGACCGATTTACGGTCTTACCTTCCACCTCGATCATATTGGACTAGTACTCTACTTGCCGATCATCTAAAACTGCATAGATTCTTCCCATATCTTCTACTGTTGTAGCCTCTTGGATGTTTTGAATAGTCTTCACTATGTCCTTTCTATGTGGGAAATCCTTGTATATGTGATATTCCTTGCATCACTAGCATTGGATTGGTGGTCTTCCCCTTTTTCCCAAGCAATATTCTTTCTTGAAATCCCTCTTAGCATATTGATATTGATGATTTCTATTAGGCTCATTCCTGTTGAAGGAAGGTTTGAATCCTTTCCTCCTCTGATTGGAATTCTCATTCTTCTTGTCCTTCCAAGATTTTTGCAGAGATTCTCTTCTCTGGCCTTGCTCATATAGGTATTTAGCCTTCCCGATGGCTTCAGTGAAGGTCTTGGGCTCATCATACTTGATCTTTTCCTTATAAAAGGCTAGCAGTCCACTTAGAAATCTCTGTATTTTCACTTTCACATCACCAATGAACCTGACATACTTTAACAATCCTAAGAACTTCTTCTCATACTTTGCCATATTCATGTTTCCCAACCTTATTTCAAAGAACTCCTGCATTTTCTTGTCATAGAAATGCTCTGAGAGGTACTCCTTCTGGAAGTACTTCTTGAACTACTTCCAAGTGATCCTACTTTCATTAACATGTTCCACTTGCTTCAGTTGGTCCCACCACATTGCAACTTTCCCATGTAAATGTTAGGTGGCAATCCTAGCTTCTAGGTTGGACGAATAGTTATGCAACAGAAAATATCTCCTGATCCCAAGCAACCCTTCTTCGACATCATACTCCCTTTCTCTTTCACCATTGAAGGAATGTGGCTTGATCTTCCTCATCTCTCCTTGCAAACTGTCTACCTCTTGTTTCCTTCTTTGGCGTCTGATAGGAGACACCTATGGACTACTTACAAGATCTTCCAATGCATAAAAATTTCTTTCTGAGTAAGGAGGTGAGTGGTGTTGTAACACACCTTTTTCTGTTATCGAGGCTTAATCGCTCTGATACCAATTTGTAACGCTCTTTTACATAGCTCATACAGGCATTATATAATCCACATGCATTTAAGCAAAGAAATACATTTGAGCTCATAGTAAACATATTATTTACTGCTATAATATACAATCAATAACATTAACATTAAATTGATATGCATAGCAGAATACATGATAGTTATAATTACACAGAGATCCAGAATTATGAATAAAACATCTTATGATATTTATCTTTGAAAACCTTGGCGATTCTACCAACCTTGTGCAGGCCTTCCACGAATCTCCCAGCCTTAGACCACACTGCTCGTCAGCTCAGCAGTGGGTCACCCTCGAGCTGGGAGTAAGCTCCACCCCAAGGAAAGGAATCCTAGGCTAGGCTAAGGTTACAGGGAAAACAACACAAAATGACTGGAAGGATTCTTCCCATGATGCCTTCTTACGCCCACTACTTCCAGACTCTCATTCTCCACATGCATGTTCCGCCTGGGAGTATACACCTTCACAAGCATAGTCCATCGGTGCTACACCTCCCTCTCTGGGTCTCAGCAACAGGCCAGATCAAGAAGTCTTAGAGCCTAAAGCTGGTGCTGGACACTCTCTGGAAGAAACCACTTCCCAGCAAACTCTCTCACCTAGAAAGAGTTGCCCACAGGCCTGACAACCTGCCTCTTCCAACAATAGTCACCTCCCTCACCTAGAGAGAGGTCATACATAGGCTCAATCACAACTTTCACTGGCCAGCAAGCCACGCGCAATCCAGATGTGCGTGGCCACCACAACCAATCAGGAATACAGACACGAGCTTCCCAAATAGGCTCAGCAATGATGGCAAGGTCTCATGGTGATGGTTTTTGGGTTTTCGTGACAAGAAATACCTACATGGATCGACACAGACTCCACGGCTCAGAACAGAGAGGGTGAACCTGGCTTTTCAGAAATGAACACAAGCTTATTGGCTCACAGAAACAGAGGGTGTACACGGATTTTCCAAAACAAACACAGAATTTTTCGGCTCTTAGGAACGCACAAGGTATTCTTGCAGAGGTTAGGTTGGTCATATTGTTTAGAGCTCTGTACATGCTCAGGCAGTCAGGTGGAATGGAGGAGGGACCCCTCTCACAACTCATCTCGACCGTTTTATTTGCATGCACTAGGGTTGACACTTGTCACCCTTGGAACTGCATGCATTCCATCAACATGCATCCCCTTTGCACGTTTTCCCCTTGCCAGGAAATTAGGATAAAAATAAAACATAAAATGCACATATTCTTTGGAATAATAATAAAATATTATTCCCAAGGCTTAAGCCCCTAGGCTCAACACTTAGCCCTTTTTCCCACCTTCCTCCCCCTAATTCCTTGCCCACTCTATGGAAGCTCAGTCCCCCATCACTCGTTCATCGTGGTCGGTCTGCACACAACGATGTTTATATTTTATTAATGTGTTGCATACATACAGGTACAAATCAGGCCCTTGGCCTCCAACCCTTAGGCTCTCTGGCCTAACAATCACATAATCCCACTGGCTTATACAAACCTGGCTCACCATCCTATAAGACATTTTTACAACTCATTTCGTAAACAATATTTACAACTGGGCTCGGCCTTGGCGACATTAAAATCTCCCTCCCTTATTTCTGCACTATCCTTAGTACAACTTTACATAGCATCTGCAAGATTTTCAAAATTTTCAAAAAGATGCAGGCACTCTGCCTGCATAACATCTTCATTCTCTCATGTTGCGTCCTCGGGACCGTACCAAGTCCACTAGACCTTTACAAGCTCTATAGCTCGATTCCAGAGCTATTTTCTTTTCCTATCTAATATGCGCACAGGATGCACTTGCAGGACACCTTCTGGTTCCACCTGAATCACATTCCAATAGATAACATGATTAGCATTAGGTATATATTTCTTAAGAAGTGAAACATGAAACACATTATATACAGTCATATATGCAGGTAATGCAAGCATGTATGCAACTGGCCCAATCCTTTCCAGGATTTCATACGGCCCACAAAATCTTGCTGCCAACTTGGCGCAACTTCCCAACTTCAGGGAACTCCTGTTAGTTTTCACTTTCAGGAAAACATGGTCACCCACTTTGAATTCTTTGTGGGTTCTGTTCTTATCAGCGTAACTTTTCTGCCTGTCCTGGGTAGTTTTCAAATTTTGTTTAATTCTTGTCATTTGGTCTTCCATCTCTTTGAGCAACTCTGGCCCAACTACTGCTCTGTCAGATGTGTTATCCCAACTCACTAGAGTGTTGCAATTTCTTCCATAAAGTGCTTCGAATGGGCTCATCTTCAACGATGTATGATACCCATTATTGTAGGCGAATTCTACCAAATGCAGGTAGTCTTCCCACCTTGATGGTTTATCCATCACATTGATTCTCAGTATATCTTCTATTACTCTGTTCACTCTTTTTGTCTAACCATCAGACTTAGGATGATACGTTGTACTAAAGTTCAGATTCATTCTGAATCCCTTAAACAGTCCTTTCCAGAAATTCGAGGTGAATTTCGAGTCCCTATCAGAAACAATTGTCTTAGGAATTATGTGCAAGCATGCCACTTCTTTTAAGAAGATATCAATAACATTTGCTGCCCTTTGACTAGTTTTCAGTGGAATAAAATGGGCATCTTTTGTAAACTTATCCACCACCACCATGATTGAATCATGTTGCTTTCTTTTTCTGGGAAATCCTGTGATAAAATCCATTGTCACCACTTCCCATTTCCACTCAGGAATGGGTAAAGGCTGTAGCAACCCTGCTGGGTTCCTATGCTCAGCCTTAACTTTCTGGCACTCCATACATCTGGCGATGTATTCAACGATTTCTTTCTTCAGACCCGACGAAAAGTAATGGATTTTGAATACTGCCATAGTCTTATGATATCTAGGATGTCCAGCTTAAGCCATGTTATGAATTTATTTTCGAATTGCCAGCTTCAATTCTCAGACATTGGGTACATACACTCTGTTTTTATACAGAAGTAAGCCATCAGTTCCCAAGGTGTAACTTCCTTGGGTCTGTGGTCTCTCACGATGTTGTAGCTTTTCTACCAGACCTCTGTACTGCAAATCAACATTTGTAGCTTCTAAAATTTTGTCCTTAATCTCAGTCCTGTACATGCCAATGGGTGTAGCATGTAATTCGTGCACTTTTCTGCTGAGTGCATCAACCACCTTATTTTCTTTCCCTTTGATATTCTTGATATCAAAGTCATATTCACAGATAAACTCCAACCATCTGGTTTGCCTAGCATTTAAAGTCGACTGATCAAATAAATACTTCAGACCATTGTGGTCTGTTCTCAGTTCGAATCTCCTTCCCATGAGGCAATGTCTCCATTTCCTCAATGCGTGGACGATTGTTGCTAGCTCTAAATGGTGAGTGGCATAATTCCTTTCATTCTCTTTCATCTTTCGGGACTCATAACAGATTACAAATCCCTCTTGGCTGAGAACTCCTCCTAGCCCCTCCTTACACACATCTGTGCACACCATGAAATCCATATTTGGATCTGCAATCTTTAGGATTGGAGCGCTGGTTAACAGCTGCTTCAATCACTAGAAACTGTTCTCACACTCTTCAGTCCACTAAAACTTCTTCTCCTTCCTTTTCAAAGAAGTAATAGGGTGGGTTATCTTTGAGAATCCTACTATAAACCTTCTATAATAGCCTGCCAGACCCATAAAATATCTAACTTCCACCACATTCCTTGGCACTGACCATTCTCAGATGGCCTCAACCTTTTCAGGATCCATAACGATCCCCTCTTCTGAAATAATATGTCCCAAGTAATAGATCTACCTTTGATAAAATGAGAATTTGCTCAGCTTGGCATACAGCTGGTTTTCTCTCAATACTTGCAGCACCATCCTCAGATGTTGTTCATTCTCTTCCTCTGACTTGGAATACACCAAGATGTCATCCAGGAAGACAATGACAAACTTGTCTAAATTGTCCCTAAATACACTATTCATCAAGCACATGAAAACAACAGGTGTGTTTGACAATCCAAACGGCACCACTGTGAACTCATAATGACTGTACCTTATTCTAAAGGTGGTCTTGCTGATGTCCTCATAATTTATTCTAACCTGGTGACATCTTGATCGGAGATCTATCTTTGAAAATATTTCCGCACCGTTCAACTGATCGAAAAGATCATTGATCCTCGACAGAGGATACTTGTTCTTGACAGTTACCTTATTCAACTACTGGAAATCAATGCACAACCTCAACGTCCCATCCTTCTTCCTCATGAATAGAACCGAGGCACCTGAAGGTGACACATTGGGGTGAATGTACCCCTTCTTTAGAAGCTCTTCAATCTGCAATTGCAGCTCTTTCAGCTCTAGTGTACTCATTCTATAATGAGCTTTTGAAACTAGAGCAACTCCTGGTATCAAATTTATAGAAAAATCGATGTCCCTCTTCGGAGGTAGTCCAGATACCTCTTGAAATATGTCCTTGAACTATTTGAGTACCTCATGGTCTTCCAGCATTGAGACTACATCTTTGGATGCTTCTCCCACATGAGCTGCAAATAATTGACAACCTTTCCTGTAACACTTCTTCAGCTGCATGGCTGAGATTTCTCTAACAGCCATGGCTCTGGGAATTCCTTGGACTATTACCTGATTTCCCTCTTCGTCTAGGCATGTAAACCTCTTGTTACAGTAGTCTAGAAGGGCACGGTGTTGGTCCAACTAGTCCATCCCAATTAATCAGTCGTAAGAGCCTAAAGGTAGAATATTCAATTCATCCTTAGTGCTCAATCCTTTCATGTCCACTAAACAAGACTTAACCAATTCACTAACGTTCCTTTTGGTTCCTGTGGCTAACTGCACTAGCCAAGACTTTTCATGTTTTCTTCTTGTTAAATGCAAACTTTCCACCACCCTAGGATCTACATAACTATCGCTAGCCCCTGAATCAATTAAAATAATAAGTGGTCAGTTGTTAATCATACCTTCCACTTCAATCATGTGCGATTAAAATTCTTCTTGCTTGTTGTCCAGGGTTGCGTAGATCCTCAACATTCTGCTGCCCATATCCTCCATTGTTTCATCTTGCTGAACAGTATGAACAGTTCTCCCTTTACCATTTTTATGGGGACAATCTCTGTATTTGTGGTCCCCTTTACAGCCCTAACACTGAATGGGCATCTGTCTCTGCCTTTGTTCTCCCACTTCAGCCATTCTCGACTCTCTAAATGATGGATGTCCTTGAGGATTATTTCTAAAAAAGGGAGGTTTGTTTCCCTTCTGCCTCTGTTCCTTCTTAAACTTCCTCTGATGATTCCAAGCCTTCCGAATGGTAGGATTTTCTCTTTTCTGTTCAAATAAGCATTTGTCCCTTCTTATGGTTTCTTCCATAGTCTTAGGATCATCATACTGAATCTTGTCACCAATGACAGGTGGCAGTCCACTCAGATACCTCTGAATTTTGACAGCCTCATCTTTGATGAATGGAACATACTTCAGTGGTTCCAAGAAACTTTGTTCGTATTCATCAATGGTCATGCTGCCTAGCTTGAGTTCGAAGAACTCTTTCATCTTTCTATCATAGTATCTTTTAGTCAGGTATTTCTTCTTGAAATACCTCTTGAACTCCTTCCAAGTGATATCTTTCTCACTAAAGTGTTGCACCTACACAAACTGATCCCACCACATGGATGCTTTTCCTTTTAGATGATACATCGCAATTGTTCCTTTTGCATGTGTGGAATAATTCTGCAATTGGAAATATTTCCTCATGCCCAACAACCATGTTTTGACATCTTCCTCCTTCTTATGTTCACCATCAAACGTTGGAGGCTTGATCTTGTTCATCTCCCCTTTCAATTCATCCATTCCAGATTTTCAGTGTTTTCTGGTAGGAGACGAGCTTGAACTACTGTGTGCCTCCCTACTGGAATGCTTCTGGGAGTGACAATGATGTCTGCTACTACTCCTCGATCTTCTTCTCCTCTCAGGGGTCCTGAGACTTCTTGATCTCCTTTTTCTCTTAGGGGTTATGTGACTCTCTGTCTTGCTTGAGTCCCTTACCTTCTCCAATTTCCTTTCTATTCTTTCCAGGATCTTCAACATTTTTAAGTTGAATTCACCCTTCTGATCCCTAACTTTCATGAGATTTTGGCTATTATCTCGGTGTTCCTGGGCATCTCTTTGCAATCCTTCAATGATTTTCATTATGTGCCCTTCCTTGTCTAATTCTCTTCCATTCCCATTTGAGTTCGATCCTTCGACTCCAGGTTGACATCTCTTCCTTCTCTTTCATCCTCTGAAATGGAGGCAATCCGCACCTCTTCCATTTCTATACTCGACGTCGATTAACTGGTGTCCCGACACTCGTTGAACTCTGCACACACAATTTGCAATCAATCTGAAGTTTTTCAGGCCTTAAACCTTTAATAAAATCACAATAATCATAAACCAACGTGAGTGAGAAAAATTTCACTTCACAAGGTTTTCTGAGCTCTGTCGGCTCTGCAATTTTCAGGACTTTGGGTTTCTGGTACCTGGGAGTTCACTATGCAGTGAATCCTAACTTCTTGTCACTACAATCCCTGAAATCCAAAATTTCGGATTCCTTGCTCTCCGGGCCCACAGCATAGCTATCGCCCTTAAAACTTGTTACAGTTCTTCAGTCTTCGATGGCTTCGGGACTTCGAGACTTTGGGACTTCAGGTTTTGGGACTTTGGGTTTTCGGTACCTGAGAGTTCACTATGCAGTGACTTCCAACTCCTTGTCACTACAATCCCCGAAATCCAAAATTTTGATTTACTTTATTCTCTGGGCCCACAACACAGTTGTTGCCCTTAACCACAGTGGCGCGTGGCACATTCTGGAGGATCCATGTCTCCATCGATGATGTCTTCAGGTCCCACCACTCTCGCCTACCTTTTCAATTCTCTGGCATGTGGTACACATCCATGCACCCACGTCCATTCCAAGAAAAAATCCAACGGTTAGCTCCCCTCTCAGATCTACGACACAAATCTTTTCGGCGTTTCAGGGTTTCGGGCATTAGGAGTCCATGTATCCCATATCTCAAACTTTCGTTTTCCGAAATCCCAAAATTACGGTTTACTCATCAACTTGATCCGAAGGTAAACTCCCTTCCTACTATCTACGGTGTAGATCATTTCGGGATTTCAGATTTTGGGTTTCGTAGGTGTTCCCCTCCCTCACTTCCCATCTCCCAACTTTGCGAAATTCGAAAGGTTTTCGTGACTAACTCGAGCGCGACTTTTCCAGATCTCACGGTCGAGCCTTCCTCCCAGATCTACAGTGTATATCTTTTCGGCATTTCAGGGTTTCATGTATCTCGATTCCCACGCTCTTGTGCAACTCCAAAGCGTTTTTAAATCCTGCGCACACTTTCCAAATCCAACGGTCACAAGGGTTCGCCTTCCCTCCCTAATAGATCCTAAGGCTCCAACACTTCTGGTGTGGATTCCTCTCTCCCTGTGGCCATAGACCACACCGGTTGTGGTTTCACAACACCGCTATACCTCTTGAGCTTGTAGGCATGGTCAAGTAACTCCTTGACACTCCGGATCATTCCAAGGTCTGGAATTGGTCCTCCAGACACAATTTCTCCTCACACCCTTGGTCCAAAGACCACTCAACTAGCCCATCTAGGCTCAGTGTTGAAACCTTGGCTCTGATACCAATTTGTAATGCTCTTTTACATATCTCATATAGGCATTATATAATCCACATGGATTTAAGCAAAGAAATACATTTAAGCTTAGAGTAAACATAATATTTACTGCTATAACATACAATCAATAGCATTAACATTAAATTGATATGCACAATAGAGTACATGATAGTTATAATTACACAGAGATGCAGAATTATGAATAAAACATCTTCTGATACTTATCTTTGAAAACCTTGGTGATTCCACCAACCATGTGCAGGCCTTCCACAAATCTCCCAGCCTTAGACTACACTGCTCGTCAGCTCAGCAGTGGGTCACCCCTAAGCTGGGACTAAGCTCCACCCTAAGGCAAGGAATCCTAAGCTAGGCTGAGGTTATAGGGAAAACATCACAGAATGACTGGAAGGATTCTTCCTAGGATGCCATCTTACACCCACTACTTCCAGACTGTCATTCCCCACATGCCTGTTCCACCCGGGAGTATACACCTTCACAAGCATAGTCCATCGGTGCTACACCTCCCTCTCTGGGTCTCGGCAATAGGCCAGATCAGGAAGTCTCAAATCCTGAAGCTGGTGTTGGACACTCTCTGGAAGAAACCACTTCCCAGCAAACTCTCTCACCTGGAAAGAGTTGCTCATAGGCCTGACAACCTGCCTCTTCCAACAACAGTCACCTCCCTCACCTGGAGAGAGGTCATACACAGGCTCAATCACAACCTGCACTGGCCAGCAAGCCACGCGCAGTCCAGCTCTGTGTGGCCACCACAGCCAACCCAGAATACAGACATGGGCTTCCCAAACAGGCTCAGCAATGACGGCAAGGTCTCACGGTGATGGTTTTCGGGATTGTGTGACAAGAAATTCCCGCAGGGATCAACACAGACTCCACAGCTCAGAACGAAGAGGGGGAACCCAAATTTTCAGAAATGAACACAGGCTTCTCGGTTCTCAGAAATAGAGGGTGTACACAGATTTTCAGAAACAAACACAGGCTTTTCCAGCTGTCAGGAATGCATGAGGTATTCTGGAAGAGGTTGGGTCAGTCGTACTATTCAGAGCTTCATACACGCTAAGGTAGTCGGGTGAAATGGAGGAGGGACCCCTCTTATGACTCATCTCGACTGTTTTATTTGCATGCACCAGGGTTGACACTTGTCACCCTTGGAACTGCATGTGTTCCATCAACATGCATCCCCTTTGCACGTTTTCCCCTTGCCAAGAACTTAGGATAAAAATAAAACATAAAATGCACATGTTCTTTGGAATAATAATAAAATATTATTCCCAAGGCTTAAGCCCCTAGGCTCAACACTTAGCCCCTTTTCCCACCTTCCATCCCCTAATTCCTTGCCCACTTTGTGGAAGCTCAGTCCCCCATCACTCAGTCATCGTGGTTGGTCTGCACCAGGCGGTGTTAATATTTTATTATTGTGCTGCATACATACAGGTACAAAATCAGGCCCTTGGCCTCCAACCCTTAGGCTCTCTGGCCTAACAATCACATAAGCCCACCGGCTTATACAAACTTGGCTCACCAACCTATAAGACATTTTTACAACTCATTTCATAAACAAGATTTACAACTAGGCTCAACCTTGGGGACATTACAGGTGTCCATGAGATTTGATAGAACTTTTGGAATAACCAGCTCTTCCCCGATCATCCCTTATTTCATGGCACCCTCCTTCCTCCTCTTGTATTAAGTTTGATCCCTTATTCATTTGTCTCTGCAACTGATTTAAGCTGTGCAACACTTGAGCATTTATATAACGTTTCTCTCTCATCAGTATCTCATTGTCTGCTTTGTAGCTATGCACTTCCATCTTTAGGCTTCTTACCATTTCCTTCTCTCCTTTTACCTTGCATCCATTGGACTCTGTCTTTTCGTTACCAACTCTGGTATTCTAGCCTTCAGCCTCCTTATCATGACTGGAGGCTCCCTCGCCTTCTTTAATTTCCTCAATACACATCCTGAGTAGATTTGTTTAAACCCCTTAATTTTTCAAAATGTGCAAGTGACCATTTTGTTAGAATTATGCATATAATAAACAAAATTTCCAAACCATGATACAAGTCTCTTTATTTTTTTTTGTTCATGGAGATCATATCCCCATTCTCTAAAAATAACAGTGTCATGTTATCCTTGGCTGACACAGAATTTTATCCTATGCAGACGCTTCCTTCAAACCACCTTCCCAGGTGACCATGACTAGAAACCGCGACTAAATCCTTCCTTAGCACTTTTTTGTCTCGAAGACCACCAATTTGGCCCTTATCCCTCCTTCCCTCAGCTCTCAATATTCATATGACCATGGCCATGACCTTGCGCTTTGCTGAAAAAACACTTGTCCAGAGCTTCGAGACTTCAAAACTTTCAGCCAGGAAGGGATCAACGGTCCTCGTCCTCTTTCATGATCAACGATCGAGATCCACTTCGGGACTTCACGCTTCGAGAGTCTCAACTTTCCTCGCTTGCCTCCTCCCAGAATGCTTTTACCCAAAGTTCATGATTTCTCGACGGGTGTCCTCCCACAGATTAGTGATTGTGAATCGCTTTAGCTCTTCAAGCTTCGGAAGTTTCAAAACTTTCCTTCTGAACTTTTTCTAGAGTGCTTTCACCCRAAGTCGACGAACCTTCGGCGTGTGTCTTTTGGAATCAACGGTCGATATGTACTCTGACCTTCAGGCCTTCGAGAGTTTTCGACCTAATGAAAATTGTCACATATTTTCCCATTGGAGTGCCCAGTCTCTGGACTRCACGATATATCACCATGTGGAGAAATACTGGAAGCGGACACATGGCCCAATCAGGCGGGTTCCATGTGTCATGTTCTAACTGAATTTTCAATACTCCAAATGCCCAAAACTTACTGACACATGGCACACATCCCATGTGTCCATGTCATCCCAGGTGATGTCCGCAAGCCACGTCACTTCAAGAATTCCAGGATCCACATCACCTCTAGGTGATGTCATCAAGCCCCATCACTTCATCTCTTCAAGGTTCAGGACTTCGGGAGTTTCCATACTAGCACACTTCCAATTCTCTCAAACCTTGAATTCCCAAACTCGCCAATCTATCACCATGTGTCCTCTTGGATCGGATGACTAAGATTAGCTTCGGTTATTCACCCTAAGTCCATAGATATGCACCACGTGTCCACCTTAATCTGGCGGTTGACGCTTACTTCGGGTCTTCACCCGAAATCCATATATTTATGCCACATCTCTTCTGGATCAGATGACCCAAATTTACCTCAGACGATCCGATGCTTGAGATTTACTCCAGATGATTTGGCGACTAAGATCTATTTCGTATGATCGAACGATTGATATTTACTTCGACTCTCCAGCTCTCCAGGCTTCGGGAGTTTCAAATCTCAACTGAAAACCTCTCGAACATATTTCTCTCGAGTTATTGATCTACTGACATGTACCTCTTGGTGATCGATGGTCAAGATCTACTTTGACTATTTCACCTCCTCCTCGTCCACAAAMTTTCAGAGTTGTGGATCTTGCACCACCTGTCTCTCCTTGATGATGGATGCCCCCAAACTACTTCTTCTATACAGACTTTGGATGCTCGAGCCCTAACATGTCACATCACTTAYTGCCTTTCAATTTGTGGGGGCATGCATCGACGGTTTGGAGTAACCCTCTTTTCGCCTCACAATTATCCTAATGTTGACATGTAACCCCTCAGTGAAACCGTGGTTTGGATTGCGGGACCACCTTGAGGAATTATCTCTCATGCAAAATGGTTCCCCGCAATGCGGACTGTCTATTGATCTCTCTCTCCAATGGGATATGACGATGGTGACCTTAACCCTTGCTTCATTTTTATCGGAAGACCCTTGTTCACTTGTCCTTCGATCCAATGATCATGGATCTCTCCTGATCCTACAATGGCGATCGCTCCTGAATTCGAAGGGGATAGTCACGATCCTTCGAACCCCTTACAATGGGTTTCTGGTGATATTATACAATGCCATTCCTCCTGAGATTTTTAACTCCATGGTCAGAGTTTGATCTATAACCACGAGACTCTGACCAACAGACATGACCCATATCGGCCCAGTGTTTCAACCATAAGCTCTGATACCAAAATTTAACATACCCAACCACCCACAGGATGGGGTATGCTACCTTCAAGCCCTCCCTTGAACTTATTTTTCTTACTGATACCTTTTTAAAATTTAAGGATGTATAAAAGAAAAGACTTTAACGACATGAACAACAGTAGTCAACAAGCATGCATAGTCTAAAGATTCAATTAAACAATAATTAAATATACATTGGAAATACATTCATATACATGTAAATGATACCATAACAAAGAGCACTTATATTTATGAAAGATGACACCAACTGGCTACAGACCAAGGAGGTTCCACCCAACTGTAGACACTATTGTTCCAAAACTCAACAATAGCGTCACCCCTGAGCCAGGGCTATGAATCGACAAGGACGGTTCCAGAGTGTTACTTGGATTCCCAAACCAGTTAGTACCCAAGCTCTCACAAGATTCCCAGCTCTCACAAAAATCCAAGTACCCAAATCTCTTCTACCCAGCTTGCACCACCCGAGAGAATATACCTCC
Source organism: Picea mariana (assembly GCA_032191745.1). Taxonomy (NCBI): domain Eukaryota; kingdom Viridiplantae; phylum Streptophyta; class Pinopsida; order Pinales; family Pinaceae; genus Picea; species Picea mariana. The sequence continues at coordinate 180,711 of JASDQU010736373.1, read as the reverse complement.
ACCCTTCTCTTACATACAGTCCCTCTGGAATTCCTTCTCCTTATTCGGGCTCCAACACAAGTGGTCCAGAATCTCAATGATGGAAATCTCAGGACTCGTAGCTTTGAGAAACGTTGGACTCGCGCCAACACAACTCAGACATGCAGGCCTCAAGTCACAGCTGGATCACACTAGAAAACACTACAACCCACCATATCGTGGCTAATTCTTCAACAATTCCATTCCCTTTCCCAAGTCAAGACGCAAATGAGGATGGATCAATGAATGGGTAAGTGGGTGCATGAAAGTGCATGAGGGAAATTAATGAACGTACAAGAAATTAGCGAACAATCCATCATTTAAACCCCCCATCAGACCAGAGGTAGGTTTAAGTAACTTCACGGGGAATCAAGAACCTCCTAGACTTCCCCAAGAAGCTCATGTAATTGATTCCCTCCCTTAGACAAAAAGGGGTAGTTAAAATAGGAATAAACACGTATCCCCTCAAGCCCCCCCCTCTTGTGGAATCATAGTGCCTTATAACTCTATTCCTTGTCCGTCTAGCAGCCAACCATGTATTTATTACTAATAACGATAAAAAACATTACATATCTTGGGCACACTGGCCTTTTAATGATTGTTTGGGCACGTTGGCCTCTTAGCATTATAAAAATACATTATTTAAAATGGGGGTTCAAAACCTGGGGTCTTACACCTTTCCTCTTATTTATACTTTCATGTAGCTTCCTCAAGGGGTTACCTTTTAACCATCTTAAGCCACTTTCCTTATTTTAGGGTTAACCCACTTCTAACCACTTGTCCACTTAGTAATTTCTCCTTTAAATTTATTATTTAAATAATTTATTTTGTATCTACTTTGACTTATAGTACACTCATCACTTCACTTTATTATTTAAATAATTTCTTCTTTGCAACCACTTTGACTACTTTGACATTTTGGGGCATATAGATGACTCATGAGGGTTGTCCAACTTCACATGGCCATAAATCTCTAACCGCGAGGATTTATGTGATGTTCCACATACCACCAGAAATGGCAGGACATGTATTATCCATAAATAATATTCTTACTTTCAAATATATTAAATATCATACCATTATACATCAAACAAACTTGGGTCCATTACCCAAACCTTTGTGCTACCGAAATTTTCTACCATACTTTATTCAAGGGTTGACATCAATGACAACCAACCAAAATAATCAACAGATTTATGGCTAGAATGATGAGAATGATGAGAATGCTCAGAGGAAGAAGAACTAGAACTTGATGGTGGAGATGGAGCCTCAGGAGGGTCTCCTACAGCCCCTTGATTCACTAAATCATTATCATCATCATTTTTCTTCCCTTTCTTATTCATCCTCTTCTCGTAGTCTCCATACTTTCGTTCAACCATTTCTGACATGTGATAAAGGACCATATGGAATTTTTTCTCCTGTTCATCATGCTTGTCCTCTTCTTCCATTTTCTTCCTTCAGCATGCACGACCAACTTCAGGATTGAAAGTCTTAAGAGTTCCTTCACCCTGCTTATGCTTGGCCCTAGTAAGCATTTACACTAAAACATTCAAGTCAAATATGACTATTCTAATACCAACATGATCCAGGATCTTTTCATCGAAGTGACTTAAAAAGAATTGTATTAAATGAGAACAAATTAAAGTGCATCGTAAAGAAGGAAAATATCAATAATGAAGATACATAAGAATAAAATATGAACACAAAAACTTGATAATGAAGTTCATCCTTGATGGACTACATCTTCGGGTCCTGCTATCAAATGGGTAGGCCTTTTTATTAACTCAGCAAAATAGTTTGGAAAAATACATAAGTATACCTCATTCTGGAGTTAAGTTGAAAAAGCTTTGCTCATATCAGAAAAAAAACAACACCACTGAATTTGTGGCTTCGAATTACCCAAAACAAACTATCTCTACACCTCGATCTGAGTATGTCACTTTCAGGCCCCTGATAAAATTCATCTCAGTTTCTGTGCCTAGACCTACAATTAATTCATGGAAAAATTATCAATTTTCGTGTCTTTTATACTGTCGCGCACCTCCATGGTATGACCCCCAAACTCTTGACAGACTCAATTCTTATGTAATAAAAGAGGGAGGATATACCAACATATTCGTTAGGCTAGTTGGTTGGCATAGTTATATTAAGGCATAGTCTTTGGGGGAGGTCTTGATTTCAAACCCGTCGGCCTCCCATTTTACCCCTCCATATAACCTTTATCGCCGGATATAGCAGATTGTTGTGATATGATGCTAACTGTGGCAGATAGATGGGATTCGATGATAACTATGGAAGATAGTTGATACACAATTTCTTTTTCTCGTTGAAGAGATTTCAATCAACCCTAAGAATACACAGTGTGATAATCCTACAACTACTATGACACACAACTGAGTTACAAGTAAAGGAAGTTTGAAATTCACTTAACAAAAAATGAAAGTATTAACCATAGTCCAATCTAATGGGTGAAAATGATTATGATCAATACATTAGCAGACTACAAATGATTTAGTTTTAGAACTCTTCTCGGATCAAGCAAGGATATCGAACAGATTCTAGAACAAATTACTTTTACAAAAATAACTAATTCACAACTTACTATTTGCACTACCATAGAAAAATTTTCAAAAAATATCTACACATATATATTCACCACGGTACAAACCCTTTCTCAATCAATCATAATAAATAAATTTAAACTTATTACAATTCAATGTACATTAACGATAAATAAAAACAATGAGTATAATACCGTAACCAAAATATGAACGTGTATGATATTGATGTTCGACTTGGAGGCTTGCACAATATCCTTATCCTCAATTGTAATCCAAGACTTCACCGATACCTCCCAGCCAATGCTAGGGGTACTCTTCTTCCCCCTTATCCCCTTGAGCAAGGAACCACATACAAGAAACCAACAAACAATAGCTCCAAGTATTTCCTCACAAGGAAGAGATTCCACTCTATCTACAAGCTTGGTATCCCAACTCTCACAAGTTAAACATAGTCCACAAAAATTTGGCAACATAAAATTACCAAGAATAAGTGATATCCATTTCCCTTCTACCACATTTTTTTATATAAAAATCCTCAATGACACATGTCCTCATGCACAATTAATTATATTTTTAATTAATTTAATTAGTATTATTCACCCAACACTTATCTCCCTCTCCCCAAGTTGCACAAGTAATTACCATTTTAATTTTATTTAAAAATCCAATTTCCCTCACAATCCCCAATATATATAAATAAAAATGACAATAAGTCACAACACATCATCACCATCATATCTAACTCATAATCGAAACAAAATCATAATATACCATAACCGGATCACTTGCACACTAGTGTCCCCAGTAATGCGGGATGTTACATAGGTGAACATATCTGGCGACAATAATTGGTTGTCACCATTGTTTTGAGGTAGTTTTGGTGATGGGAATTAGGCCGGTATTATCACCTAATTTCTTCAAAAAAATAGGAATTGATAATGTGCCTAGAAATATATTCACTAATTTAGTTGTGAAAACATTAATTAGATAGAAATGATCCTAAAAGGTCAGTGTCTATTTTAGTCACCAAAATGACCTTAATAGTTTATTTTTTGGGAACTTTATAACCTTTTCAAACCCTAAGTGTATTAGGGACCTAACCTCCCTAACCCCTTACGTAGGTATAATAATATAATTCCATGTAATAAAGGCCAATATTAATATGGCCTAGCAATAAGGAAAAATAAGTCAAATGAAAGAAGACCTAATAGAAGCTTCCTCTTCTAGAAGGATATTCCTCTAGATTGTTCTTTTGGATAGATAGATTTAGTATAAATAGAAGTGGAGGGTATGATAAATATTTCCTTAGATACTATTGTAATAGAGCTCTTCTCTACTATAGTTTTCCCCCTCGAAGAGGCAAGTGAACATTTATATCAGTAATCAAAGTGCTCTTTAGGGTGTTATTCTGGTATTATTATGGTATTGTTATGGTTATGTCATTGTTTATCTACCATTTATAGATAAACGATTTATGTTCTGCATACTATTGTATATCTGGAATACTACAAGTAGTATCATATCACTTTCCTCGGCATAAAGAGCACTTTCCTTAGCATAAAATTGTGGGTTAATTTGTTTTTCAGCGTAGAGATGTATTATGACATCTTAAAGCTACATAGATCTTTCTTTACGCGCATAAACCCATAGTCGTGGAGTCATAAATGCTGGAAATATATGTGGTACTTAGGCACACATTTGTTGGCCACCCTTTTAAAACTTGTTGGTACCCCTTCGAGTGGTAGCGCACCAGACAACACCTATATACAGATCATCCTAGATCTCTTGAAGCCCTCCATATATTAACTGATCAACATCCTGAATGCTATAGTTCCATCAAGAAAAACACTCGGGAAGATACTCTCTAGTACCTGGGTAGTTGGGCAATATGCCTAATGACACGGTCTATCCTTCTTAGTTGGTTCCCTGAGATATTGGGCTGAGTACTACTGTTGGACCCTGCATGTATATCAGAGAGATATAGCACATGGAAAACTATTGTTTGTAGAAACCATGTGTTAAGCCCTAATCTTGGCTTATTACCCCTTAATTGGAGCATATTATATTATTAATGTTATTTTATTTATGTCAGCTTTAGGCCATTAGTTGTAATTATACCTCCTAGTCTCCTATATATACCAAGGAGACATTTTCATTTTAAATCATCTTGTACTTGAACATTTAAGTGGGGTAAAATGAGGTTTCCCCCTCAAAGAGGCTTATTATATGAAATTATCTCTTTTTCAAGGCGTTGAGTACTTTTTCTGAGGTTTTTCTATGCTATATTGATATTTGGTTCTTAACATATGGTATCAGAGCTCAAGGTCTTGGGGTTTCGCTGCTACATCTGAGACACCTTGGAATTTTTTCTATAACTTTGTTTATACAAAATTTAAAAAGGAACAACTTGGAGGATACTTATTATATAGATCAAAGTATTTTGGGTTCAAAATTCAACTCCTAAGGCCTTATACTTTCGGAGATACAACTTGTACAAGATAGGGTTCTGGAATCATCTTGAAATGAGTCATTGCAGAATTTTCGCTATAATTTTTTTTATGTAATGTTTCAGACCCTGAACTCTGGAGGATATTTATAGAAATTCATAAGGTATCTGTGGTAAAAATTTCAGCTTCTGGATCATCTTAAATTTGTAGATACACCTTGTGTAAGATAGTGTATCTGACTAGTCCTATTGACTAGTCTCAAGAAGGTGTTCCAGGTAAAACAATCATAACTTCTTTCTAGAGTATCCAAATTGAGTGGGACTTGTTTCATTGGATTGTGGACAGTCTGTAGTATTTCTGGTGCGAGTTTCATAATTTTATATCAATTATTTTGTGCGGGGCACTCTATACAAGAAGATCTCCTGGAAAGACCAAAAATCGGCAAGCTGTGGGGAAGTTACTGTAAATTCCACTTGGAACATCCAATTTTGATCAGACCTATGGCATTGCAGAGAAGAAATATCAAATAACTACATAAAATAAAGTTTCATAACCAGAAGGGCCGAAACGTGGGAGATACAACAAAAGACATATTGTCTAGCAAAACCACCTCAAAATCAAGGTTCAAAAGTGATATTTGGCCAACATGCCATCCAAAAAGGGAACTTCTACACCAAATAAGCCTCCAAAAAATCCTACTTGGACTCTTGATGAAGGTGAGGAAATGCGTAGGGACATAAATGATTTACAAAAGAAGATAGTAACAAAAGATGAACTACAAGAGATGATGGAGGGTTTAAAAGGGGAGATCATGGAAGTATTGAAAAATTTCGTAACAGAGAAGACACCTGAAAGTGAAAATGCATCCCATGAAATTCATGATGAGGACACAAGGAAGGTGAATCAAGAATGGAGAAACTCCAACTTTGGTTTGAAGACCAACCATGTTCCTAAGATTGATATGAGGAATTTTGATGGCAAGGACCCAATCACATGGATACTTCAGATGGAGCAATTCTTTGATCTCCATAATGTGCCACATACACAAAAGGTACGAATTGCTTCTTTATATTTAGAACATAATCAATTTGTATGGTATAGATGGCTTTGTTCTCGCAAATCACTCATCACTTGGACAATTTTCATGGATGAAATGATAGCACACTATGAGGATACAAGGAACAATACCTTCTTTAGCCAATTGATAAATCTCAAGCAAAAGGGTTCAGTTACCGAGCACATTGAGAACTTCCAAAGATTGAATATAAAGGTAACCGATATTCCAGATGAGCACTTGATTGATGTTTTCATAGGAAATTTAAAACATAACATTCAACATGAGGTTCTCCTTTGGGAACCCAAATCATTGGAGAATGCATTTAAGGTGGCAAGAAATGTTAAAAGTAAAAATATGGCTATGGATACTAGAAG
>JASDQU010736373.1:116204-135978 GCA_032191745.1 Picea mariana | reverse complement strand
GGTTTCGTCATTTTAGATGTCATCATACACATGTCTATAGAATTCCTGATCCCCGATTCTCCGATGTCGGAGATCAACGGTCCAGGTATAACCTTGGCTCAACGGTTTAGATTACATCGCAAAATCGCATATCGCGATTTCAGAGTTTCTGTTACAGTGTGTTCTTGACATATCAAAGTCTCGATCATCGATGCCTCTGCTGACGTCACACGTGGTTTGACACGTGTTAGATCCTGCCACGTGTCACTCTGATTTGTGAATTGCATGAGGCTAAAGTGTTAGATCTGCCTGACACCTGTCATCCTCTAGTTGTTCCATGTGTCCCTGGGTGACGTGGTCTACCGACGTAAGTTGGATCAACGGTCTAGATGCACTTCTTATCCAACGGCTGTGATTACATCGTGAAATCGCATATCGCGATTTCGGGGTTTTCGTTGTCATTGTTCACGAGACTCGTGAAACTCCGATTCCCGATTCTCCGATGAGCAAAATCAATGGTCCATATCTCAAGCTTTCTTTAACGGCTGCGATCAAATCGCGAAATCGCATATCGTGATTTCAGGGTTTTCATTGTCGAGTGAACTAGACATTTCAAAGTTCCAATCGCCGAATCTCCGATGACTTATCTCCCTCATATCTTTTGTAGATCTGACGGCTGTTGGGTATCCGCTTCCAATCTGATGGCACAGATCACTTCTTCTGCATGCCAACTCCTGCGCTTAACATCTGTGCAGCTTCTCCCAATCCAACAGCTATCGGGATTTCTGAATGAGATCCGACGACTCTCGGTCTCTTTCCTGCGCGTATAAGAATGCTATTCCTCCTGAACTTATTCTCCTCGAATCCTTAAAGGATTCCATCGTCTGCTTTTGATCATTCACCTCTATGAACCTTCCATCTTCACTGTTGTACTTAATCCATCATCACTACTGTACTTGCCATCAATGACAAGTCTATACTGTCTGTAAAACATGCCAACAATCCTTTGTCCATTCTTCCTGCACCCATGCCATCTTCATTGTTGTACTTGCCATCAATGACAAGCATATGCTACCTGTTACACATTTCCAACAGAGGAATACTTACACTTTGGAGAAGAATGGTAGGACACACATGTTGTTTCCAATTAAGGAGAAGAAAGTGAAGGAAGAAGCCAGCACGAGCATACTTCTCATGAGTAAGAAGGAATTCCTGAGTGAAGTTAAGAAGGAATAGGAGATGTAGCTTGCTATAGTGAAGAAGCTGAAAGTTATCCTTACAATTACTTCTATGGAGGATCTTCCTGAGGAAGTTTAGAATTTGTTGGATAATTTTGTTGACATAGTAGTGGATGAGTTTCCAAGTTCATTGCCATCTATCAAAAGTATTAGTCATCACATTGAATTAATACCATGAGAAAGCATTATGAACAAAGAAACGTATAGATTGACACCTCAAGAGAATGAGGAGGTAAAAAGATAAGGTCAATATTTGTTAGACAAAGTTTTGGTCAGGGAAAGCTTGAGTCCATGCGCAGTACCAACTGTGTTGAGTCTGAAGAAGGATGGATTATGGAGAATGTGTACAAACTCAAGGTTCATAAACAAGATCACCATTAGGTAAAGATTTTCATTTTCAAGAATGGATGACTTAATGGATTGTTTAAGTGGAGTGAACTATTTTTCAAAGATAGATTTGAAAAGTGAATATCACCAGATAAGGATGAGAGAAGGTGATGAGTGGAAAACAACCTTCAAGACAAATGATGGATTGTATGAATGGCTTGTTATGCCGTTTGTCTTAACAAATTCCCCTAGTAATTTTATGAGGTTTATGAATGAAGTGTTGAAATATTTTATTGGTAAGTTTGTGATCGTATATCTAGATGATATACTGGTCTTCATTAAAACTGAAGAAGAGCATTTGAGGCACTTAACATTAGTGATGAGGAGACTGCAATGAGATAAGTTGCTGATAAATTTAAAGAAATCCTCTTTTATGAAGACAAAACTAATTTATTTGGGTTTTGTGATCTCTTCGAATGAATTGAATATGGATCCCAGAAAGGTGAAAGAAATCAGAGAACGGTCGTCACCAAGGAGTATATTTGAGGTGATAAGCTTCCATGGATTAGCAAGTTTATATCAGAAGTTCATCAGAAATTTCAGTGATATTGGTGCACAGATGATGGATACAGTGAAGAAAATACATAAGTCTTTCAAATGGATAGAAGAGGCTGAGAAAATATTCAATATATTGAAGGAGAAGATAACTGAAAAACCGATTTTGTTCTTGCCAGATTTTGGGAAGACATTTCAAGTGAGATGTGGTGTCAGTCGAGTTGCAATTGGAGCGGTCTTGAGCCAAGATAATAGACCTGTTGCATATTTCAGTGAGAAGATGAATGACACTAATAGAAAGTACTCCACATATGATAAAGAGTTCTATGACATAATTCAATCCTTGAAGAAATGGAGACACTATCTCGTTTTAAAAGATTTTTTTTTGTAAAGCAATAATCAAGCTTTATATTTCATAACTAGACAAGATAAATTAAACCAGAGACATGCCAAGTGGATAGAGTTTATGAAAAAAGTCACTTTTTTCATTAAACATATTTTTGGTAATGTTAACAAGGTTGTTGACACATTGAGAAGGACATGTCTAATTCTACAGGAATTTCAAGTGAAAACCTTGGGGTTTGAACACCTTAAGGAAATGTATCATGATGTTCCAGATTTCAAGGATGCATATGAAGCATGTGCAAATCCTGTGCTGAGAGACAGAAGCTAGTGAGCCAAATATTTGATTCAGGATGGGTTGTTGTTCAAAGGGTGCCAGTTGTGTATACCAAAGTGCTCAATGAGAGAGAGTATGTTGAAGGAAAAGCACAATGGAGGTCTACTCAGACATTTCGTCCATGAAAAAATGTTTGTAGAGTTGAGCAGTTCATATTATTGGCCAGGTATGAGGGAAGATATGAAGAAGTTTGTGAACAGATGTAACATTTTCCAGTATGAAAAATGAGAGACATAATACTCGGTTGTATCAACAATTTCCTATTCTAGAGAGGCCTTGGGATGAAATAAGCATGGATTTCATGTTGGGATTGCCAAGGACACAAAGAGGAAATGATTCCATGTTTTGGGTAGTTGAAAGGTTTTCAAATATGACACACTTTATCCCATCCCAGAAGACCAATGATGCAACACACATTGCTAATTTGTTTTTCAAGGAAGTTGTGAGACTTCATGGATTTCCCAGGAGTATTGTTTCAGACAGAGATACCAAATTTGTTAGACATTTCTGGAGAACGTTATGGAGAAAGATGGGAACAAAATTGTCCTTTAGTTCTGCATATCACCCTCAAACATATGGACAAACTGAGGTGGTGAATCAGAGTTTAGGATATTTGTTGAGTTTGGTCACAGAACATCATAGCGAGTGGGATCAGATTATAGCACAAGTAGAGTTTGCATACAATGACTCACTGACCATAAGTATCAGAAAGAGCCCATTTCAGATAGTGTATGGAATGAATCCAAGGGGAGTGTCAAATTTAAGAGATATAGAGCAAAGTGAATTTAGGAGCGCTGGAGATGAAAACATAGCCGCAAAAATGCACAAGATTCATAATCATATCAAAGAGAATTTGTGGACGATCAACAGTGAATATAAACATAGATTTGATTAACATAGGAGGAAACTTCAATTTGAAGTTGGAGATCAAGTTCTAGCACATATTAGGAAAGAGAGGTTCCCAAGAGGAACATATAATAAACTAAAGTTGAAGAAGATAGTACCGTGCAAAATCCTATGAATATTCGATGAGAATTATTATGAGATAGAGCTTCCAAAAGATGTGGGTATATCACCGATATTCAACATTCCAGACTTGTATCCTTACAGGGAGGATAGAACTAGAGGGTCAAAATATCAGGAAGAAATTCAGTGGAAAAAGAAGATTCCTGTAGCATAAAATCCGCAGATGGAGAAGACCGTAGACCGACGAATTGGTAAGAAGACCAAAAGAAAAACATATTTTGAGTATTTGGTAAAACGGAAGGGACTCCCAATAGAAGATGTCAGTTGGATAAGAAAAGCAGATATATAGAAGCATGGAAGGTTAGTGCATGATCCCATGGACAAGATTCCATGAATATTTCAGCCAGAGGAGTATGATTCAGAAGCATCACCAACAAAGCATGACTAAAGGACAACTAGGAACACTAGCGCACATTTTGAAGTGAATTTTAAATTTTAAAGAAGGCGTATCATGGAAATATTTTGAAAGTATTGTAATTAAAGATCATCTTTAATGTTTTGAGGCGAATGATCACATGAGATCATCATAGAATGTATTTTATTTTAATGAAGTTGAGTGCAGTAAATATTCAATGTGTTCGATCTTATCTATCTGTAACAAATAGTTATTGTAATAAATTCTAGTAGTTGAACACTTTTATTTCGATAGGATAGCTCTAGAGTAGTTGGAGGAAAAAGCTCGAAGATTCCCTCTTGTATAAATATTTGTATTGTTTCCCAGAAGAGGCTTTTGATGGTTGATAGTTGAAGTTGTTGGCACTCTACTTATTGAGAGTTGTTGCAATTGTAGTTGAGAGTTGAGAGCTACTGAGAATCCGTTTATGAACACATGTATATTCCATCCAAATGAATATAATAGAGGACCATTGTCCCAAATGACTGGTGTTTTTGTGTCTATCTGAATGAATGAATGGTAGACTTTCTGTTTATTTTCAATTCTCTGTTATTTCTTATTCTTGTGTGTATGAATGCATTTACATGGTTGAATGTGTGAATATGTAAATGTTTAGTTAAGTTTCAATTGTTTCTGTTCTGCAAGAAAGTGCAAGTGTGCATAGGGTCTGCAAGGAGTGTGTTGACGGGGTTTGTTTTGACTCATAAGCTCAGAAGAGATAACCTAAGACTTATGTCTGCAAGGAGTGCATAGTGTTCGCAAGGTGTGCATGACAAAGTCTGTATTGACTTAGAAAGTTTAGCAAAGATAGTTGAGAGTGTAGGTAGGAAGAACCTCACTCAATTTCATATTGTTCAGAGGGAACAATAGAACATGGAATGACTATTGCAAGGAGTGCACAATTATCCTTCAAGAGTCAAGGTTGAAGGAAGTTTGTCCGCAAGGAGTGCGCAACAAAGTATTTTGATTCTAAGGCTCTGGAAGAGTAGCGAAATTCATCCACAAAGAAGCTAATTCATGGAGGAGGACCTGTTGCAAGGTGTGCACAGGGGGAAATTTGACTAAGCGTCAAAAAGATCATTCAAAGGAAGAAAAATTTCAAGGAAGAAAAATCTCAGGAGGAAGAGTGGCAATAAATGTTCAAAGGGAGGAGTCCTTTAAGGTTTCACGAGGTTAATGAAAGAGATCCTTCTAGGATGGATTGTGATCGTTCTAGACCATCAAATTTGTGGAAGGATGCATGAAGGTTAGTCATTAGGCATTTCGACATTTCAAAGTTCGGAGCGTTTCAAAGTGTTGAGAAGCGGGATCGTCGAAGTCGCAGAGTTGGGAAGGGAAGTTAACCATTGGATGTGAGAAGGCACGTGGCAGCGGATTAGAAAATTTGGGAGATAAATTTTTGGAGAATTTGAGTGTGGAGTAGGTGAAATTTCATAAAGTCATGAAACCCGAAGTACAACTGGACCGTCAGATCCAGGAGGACACACAACAGAGATCTGCGAATTCAGGGAAAAGTGTTTGGGAAAGAAACAAAGGTGGATGTCACAATATTTCCGCAGCCCAAATTTATGAAAGGGTTGGCATGAGGTCACATCCTACGATCACATTGGAGAAAGAGTCTAGCATGAGGCTAGTACTCGCACATTGGTGTTGCCAAAGTGCCAGAGAGAGGAATTGCAGGGAGTTCGAGATTGCAGGTAAAATCAAGGGGACCTGTGTGTATTGATTATTTAGGGACTATTGAATACCCGAAGAAAAAATTTGGTTCAAGGAATTTGAAGATCCAAGACCAGGAGGTCGTGCAAAATCCCCAGGAGGGAAGGGGGGTTGTTGCATCAAACTTTCCAAATGTGAATTTGGTAAGACTGGACTTGTGTACTTAGGTCATATTGTAGGAGGAGGACAATTGAAAATTTATCCTTCCAAGATTGATGTAATTGTAAATTGGCCTGATCCCAAAAGTGTAACCAAAATACGAAGCTTCTTATATGCATTCCAATATTAGAGGAGATTCATTTCAAACTCCTCCTTTATAGAAACTCCTTTTCATTCCTTAACTAGTTTGAAGAAAACTTTTCAGTGGGGAGGAAAGAAACAAAAATATTTTGACACTTTGAAGGAAAATAGCAGTACCGCACCAGTATTAGAACTTCCAAATCTTCAACAACCCTTCAAGATCGAGATAGATGCCAGCGGGTACACCATGGGTGAAGTATTAATGAAATATCGTAAGCCTATATGTTACCACTATGAAAGGTTTAAGCAAGTTGTTGTTAACTATCCTACATATGATAAAAAGTTGTATGCATTAGTTCAAAGCGTAAATAAATGGAAGCACTACTTGTTAGGGAAGGAAACAATCATACATACAAATCATCAACCATTACAGTATCTCCAATCATAGACCAAACTACAACAATCTTGATATTATAGATGGATGGGTTTCCTACAAACATTTCATTTGGTAATTATGTACAAAAAGGGTAAAAGTAACAAGGTAGTTGATATGCTTTCGAGACCTTCTATTTCAGCTTCTATTATTTTGAAGAATGCTTGTTTATATCATGATAGCTATGTGGAATAGTATTCCATTGATGAATATTTTAAAGAAGTATATGATAATCTAACATGTGGTGCACAGGTAGAGAACTATTGTCTGCAAGCAAAACTACTCTGCCATCTTGGAAGGCTATGTATTCCTACAAGTGAATGAGTCCATGTAGTGCGAGAAGCTCACACTTCTCTTGTGTATGGGAATTTTGGGGTAGGAAAAACTATGGATCATTTGCAGAGGTTTTGCTAGTGGCCTCGGATGAAAGAAATTGTAACTAAATATGTAAATGGGTGTCGGATGTGTTCTAATTTTAATCCCACTAATAAAAAATTGGGGCTATACTCACCACTACCTTTCCCATCCCATACAAGGGAAAGTATCTCCATGGAGTTTGTAGGGGGTTTACCAATGTCAAAAAGGGGTCATGATTATTTGTATGTTGTAGTGGATAGGTTCAGTAAGATTTGTATCTTATTGCCATGTAAAAAGAATATCACTACTGAGTAGATTGCTAATCGCTTATTTCATTATGTTTGGGTTCACTTTGGATTACCCACATCCATTATATTGGTTCGAGATACTCGATTCCTTTGGGATTTTTGGACAAATTTGTGGAGAATGATGGACAATAAGTTGAAGAGGAGCATTGATTTCCATCCACAGAACAACATAAAAACAAAGGTTGTTAACCAAAAAATGGAACTTTTGCTTCGAGGCTACTGCAACAAGAATCCCAAGTTATGGGATGAACAGATACCCTAAGTACAACATTCTTACAATAGACCCTTACATTCCTCCACTCACTGTTCTCCTTTTGAGACATTTTTGGGTATTTACCTAAGGTTCCTTTGGACTTGATCTATGGGAGAGATGTTGATTCAAATGAAGAAAGAAATGAATACAGAGCCTGGAAGTTCATCCATAGGATCCAATGGGTACATCAAGAAGTCAGGGAACAATTGGAGAAAAGTAAAGCACAATATAAAGCTTGGTATGACAAACACAGGGTTGATCATTAGTTCTAAGCTGGAGACCAGGTATGGCTTCACATCAGCAAGGAAAGGTTGAAGGGTGAAGGCAAGAAACTCAAGCCCATCCATTATGGACCCTTCACTATTTTGGAGAAGAGTGGTACCAATGATTTTTGTCTAGATTTTCCACCTTATATGCAGATCTACTCAGTTGTGAATGTGGATAAGTTGAAACATCTTTAGCCTCTCATGATCATGGATCAGGGTGAGGAAGTTTCAATACCTTCAGTTGATGAGTTTTCTCCTGAGTCCTTGGATGGGTTAAAGGAAGATATCATCCTAAAAATAAGGATGATGACTTCACACAAGAGTGATGTTGATTATATTTGAGTAGTCTTAAAGGGCACACATCCAAGCAAGGAAAAGTGGATTAAGAAGGAAAAGGTAAGGGAACTCTTCCCTCACTTATCTGTTGATTGATGAAATCTTTTGGTGGTCCAAAAATCTCTCAATGGGAAGGTTTGATCCAAAAAGGATCCTGAGAAGACTAAGGAAAACTAAGAATTCAAAGAAGCAACTCAGGAAGCTCAGAATGGCCTCAACAAACAAAGAAAGGGAAAAAATTCAAATTCCTCAAAACTCAGTGAAAATTAGTGCCGGACTCAGATCGAGGCGTGGAGACAATCGCTTTTGGGTAATTTGATGCCACAAATTCAATGGTGCTATTTGTTTTCTGATCTAAGAAAATATTCTGCACCTTAACTCCAGAATGAGGTATACTTATGTATTTTTGCAAATTATTTTGATAAGTTAATAAAAAGGCCTACCCATTTGAGAGCAGGACCCAAAGACATATTCCACTAGGGACAAAATCCATTATCAAGTTTTTGTGTTCATATTTGATGCTTATGTCTCTTCATTATTGGGATTTTCCTTCTTTACGGTGCACTTTAATTTATGATCATTTAATACAATTCTTTATAAGTCACTTCGATGAAAAGATCCTAGATCAATGTCAAAGACATTTATCATTTTCCTCGATCAAGATGAGGAAAGAGAAATTGTTCCCAATGAGGGTTCACAATGCGCTCCAACTGGTAGTAGTAGTATACACAAAGAACTCAAGAAGGTGAAGTTTCCCAAGTTATGGGGTGCCCCAGATGGATTATTCACCGAGGCATGGTTGGAGAAAATAGCGATGTGCTTCACACTTCATGATTACACCTCCAACATGAAGGTTTGCATGGAGATCTTCCAAATGAAGGGGAGTGCCTACTTTGGTGGAAGACACTCCTACCTCAATTAAAAATGGTCATTGAAGATGTCTCATGGGAGTTGTTCAAGGAATGGTTCCGGGAGAGGTACTTGTATGAGGAATTCATTGAGCATCATATTAATGAGTTCAAATCCTTACAACAAGGTGGTCGTACGATGTCGTAGTATGAGGCTAGGTTCATGGAGCTACGTGGGTATGCTCCACATCTAAAGATAAAGAGGTTAAAGGTCAAAAAGTTTTTGTTTGGAATTAACTTCAACATTCGTTCTTAAGTGAGGATCCTAATGCCTCAGACATTGCACGATGTAGTTTAGAAGGCCCTCATAGTTGAGGAAGATATGAATAGTGGGGTTCTAGGTATGACTCATTCTATTCCTACTGGACATACAACATCAAGAGCGCAACAACATCAAACACCGACCAGATAGACTTCTGGGCATCGATATACGCACAAAGGACCTATCTTCTCGATACCACCATGAAAAAATCCTTATAAGAGGACTCCTTGCAGAGGACCACAATAGGAACAAAAATAGTTTAGGCATGTTCAACAGAACAAACTAGGATCAAATACTATTAGGCCAACAATTTCTACTTCGGGGACCAGGAGCACTAGACCAAATACTGGATGTTGGACATGTGGGGAGCCACATTACCAACGAGATTATCCGATTGAGAAGGATAAGGCATCCGAAACATCAGGACCCACTACAGTTGGATATTTGGGCAAGGCCCATAGGAAACATGCAACAGTGAACAATCATCAGGCCAAGCACTAGTCCACTATTCTCGAGACACCAGGTAAAATCGTCGATTTTTTTTTTAGTATTTTGATAGATCCAGGTGCTACAAAAAGATTTATCTCTAGTGTAGTGCTAAAGAGAATTAAGTTAAATGAAGTGGAGAAAGACAAGTTCAAATGTGTATAAATGGCATCTGGTGTGAAACAGAAAGTTGGCGGAAAGGTTACAGACTATAGAATTAACTTGGAATATTTTGTAATGAAATCTGACCTATATGTGACAATATTATGATATTATGACATAGTGATAGGCATGGATTGGTTGTAATCACATGATGTGATACTTAATTGTAATATGGAATGGTTAAGTTTGACGAATGATTTGGGACAAAGTAGAGTGATTGTAGGAAGAAATCAGGGAGTATCCTTGAGGTTTATTTCTTCCCTACATCTACAGAAGAGTATGCGCAAGGGATGAAAACTATATGAAATATTATCTCTAAACAAAAAGGACGAGGTGGAAGGATTAGAAAACCTTCTTGTAGTACAAGAGTTTTTCATTGTCTTTCCTGAAGAATTGATAGGTTTACCACCCGAAAGAGAGTTGGAGTTTACAATATATCTGAAACTTGGAATTGAGCCTATTGAAAGAACTCCCTACTGGATGTCGACGCCAGAATTGCATTAGTTGAAAATGCAATTGAAGGAGTTGTTGTATTTGGGACTTATACGTCCAAGCATATCGTCATGATGTGTGCCAGTTATTTTCGTGAGAAATAAGGATGGATCGTGGAGACTTTGTATTGACTATCGTCAATTGAACAAAGCGATGATCAAGAACCAATATCTGATACCAAGAATAGACTATTTGTTTTACCACATGAAGGGAGTGATGGTGTTTTGGAATATTGAATTGAGATCGAGATATCATCAATTACAGATCAAGGAATAATATATCCCTAATACTACATTTAATATGAGATTCAGACACTATGAATTTACAGTTTTACCGTTCAATTTGATGAATGCCCTGGGGGTATTCATGAGTTTGATGAATGGGGTGTTTCCCGAATACCTCTAAACATTTGTTCAAGTTTTTATCGATGACATACTAATTTATTCCAGGATGAAAGAAGATCATCATGAACAACTGATATTGGTTCTATGATGTCTAAGAGAAAACATATTGTACGGGAAAATATCAAAATGTTCTTTTCACCAGTCAAATATTTATTACTTGGGACATATCATATCTGGTTAAGGTATCGTTGTAGATCCAGCGAAATTAGAGGATATAATCGAATGGAAATCACTGAAGAACGTACAATAAGTACATAGCTTTATGGGTTTAGCAGGTTATTATTGACGGTTCGTCTAAGGTTTTTTGAAGATAGAAAATTCAATCACGAAATTGCAGAAGAAAACAAGAGGTTTGTATGGATTGAGAAATGCGCAGAAGAATTTAAAAGGCTCAAAGAGTTGTTGACAAAAACACCGATACTAAATTTCCCCGACATGGAAAAATAATTCTTGGTATGCACAAATGCATCTGAGGAAGGTTTAGGTGGATTTTTGATGCAAAACGATCTAGTGATCGCTTACATTTCAAAGAAATTGAGAAGGCATGAGGAAAATTACACAACACAATAATTGGAGTTGTTAGCAATTGTATATGCCTTACGAATATGGAGACATTATTTGATTGGACGAAAATTTGAATTAAAGATAGATCATTCTAGATTTCAACATACATTTACACAGAGTGACTTGAACGTGTGACAAAGGAGTTGGTCAGAATTACTTAGCGAATACGATTTTGAGATTACTTACATTAAAGGAATGTTGAACAAAGTGGCAGATGCATTGAGTCAGAGACCATGCATATTCTCGATAATACCTCTTAAGAAGAATATTTGAGAAAATATTCTAAATTTATTGATAGACGATGACTGGTACAAAGAAGTTAAGGATAATATTTGACAAAGTACCATGATGGTACCAAAGTTTGAAGGTTATTCATTAGATAGCAACAAATTGCTGATATTTAACGAAAGAATTTACGTACCACCTAACAACGAATTCAGAAGTTTAATCTTGAGAGAAGCGCATCGAGCAATGTTCATGGATCATTCAGGAGTCATGAATATGAAGGAAGACCTCAAGCCTTTATTCTTCTAGAAGGGAATGAAAGCGGACATATTTAATTACATGGTGAGATGTATGAAATGACAACATGTCAAGGATACGCATAGACACCCAACAAGATTGTTACAACCACACGTTATTATTGAATCAAAATGGGAGGTCATTTCGAAGTATTTTCTTATTGGATTTCCACTGATAGAAAGGAGGCACATTTCGATTTTTGTGGTAGTTGAAACTTTGACAAAGAGTGAAAACTTTATTCTAGTGCGTATGATGTATCTGGAACTAGACATACATATAATATTTTTAAGTGAGATTGTGATATTAAATGGAGTACCAAGAAGGATCATATCTGATCGAGGATCAATATTTATAGGACGATTTTGGACCAATTTCCAAGAGGCCTTGGGAATGCAACTGAACTTTAGTACAACATATCACCCTGAGACAGACAGAAAAATAGAGAGAAGGAAAAGTATTTTTGAGGATATGTTTCATTTGTGTGTGATGGACCAACAAAAATGTTTGGAATACTTCTTTCCATTGGCATAGTTTGCATACAACAACAATTACCAGAGTATAATTAAGATGGAACTATTTTATTTTCTTTATGGGCGACCATGTCATACATTGTTGATTTGGAATTGAATTGAGGATAAGGTCCTAATGGGACTGAAATTGATCCAAGAAATGGAAGAAAATATTCAATCAATAAGAAAGAGTATTAAAGAAGCACATGATAGGCATACGAGCTATGCTGATACACTTCACATTGATCGCCGTTATGAAGTTGGAGACATAATTCTCTCATGATTAAAAATGCATAAGAGATCGGTCAAGTTTGGAAATGGTGCTAAAATATCTCCTAGGTTTGTGGGACCTTTCAAGGTTGTGAAAAGAAAGGGACCCATGGCTTATCGACTAGCCTTGCCTGATTCTTTTAGGTGTATGAAACATTTATTTCATGTATCTGTTTTATGAAATTATGTTAGTGACCCATCACATGTGATTGACATGAGTTCTTTGTAGGTGTCATACAAGGGTGCTCTCATGGAGGATCCAATCTGCATTTTGGACCATCGCATTCAACAACTATGATGTCAAATAGTCAATCAGATCAAGGTCCACTAGGACAACTATAGTCCACACTCAACTACCTGGGAGGATGCATATGAGATGCATCAACCATTTCCATACTTGTTTGATAGATTAGATATGTAGATCTATGGTAGACACTTTTATTTTCTTTCATTTATAGACTATACAAACTTTAGGACAGAGTTTAAAACAAGAGGGGGTGTATGTAACATCATGTAACACTGAACCACTTTTATTGACATATTGTTTGAGGACATTTGCGTGCAAGTGATCTGGTTATGATATATTATTATTTCATTTCGATTATGGGTTATATATGATGGTGATTATGTGTTGTGACTTATATATATGTATTGTCATATGCTATTGATTATAGTATGATTTATGTATATGTATTATTGACAATGTTTTTGTCAGTGGGTGCAGGTTTGATGATACTCACAAATATGACTCACATAAGGAGTAAAGGGGTCATACACAGAGACCAAAAATTTGAAGGAGAGGTGTGCCAGTGTCCCTATCACAACCTACTAGCACTCCCATCATGACATGAAATGTAGGTTAATGATTAACTAGTTCGAGAGGTCTACGATGTCATGAGGGAAGACTAAGACAATTGCTCATGAATATTTCTAAGGGGAGCACAATAAGGTAGAGTCCTTATTCCTTAGAATCCATTAGTCTCTCACAAGGTTGATGAAATGGAGTGTTGACTCCAAAGGTCAGAAAAAATTTGAAAAATAGTCTAAGGTGAGTGGCACCCTTGGAGAATGGAGGTCCATCTTGAAGGGAACATTGCGTAATTAAAAGATGAGTCAAATAAATCTAGGTGGCCTATAAAAAATTGAAATGTTTATACTTTGTTATAATAAAATAATTATTTAATCAGTAAATTACAAACCTAGAAGCCTAACAAGAGTCTAAGCCTATGTCTAGACTAATTTCAAGTCTAAATTTAATTAAGGGACTAGTTAAAATATTAAATAAATTAAAAGGATTTGAAATAAAATCAAACTCCAGGAAGAAGATAAATAAAAATTTAAAGAATGGATAAATTGCACATGTGTGCATGAAATTAATAAAATGGATTTTTAAATAGAAGGAAATAAAAACGAGAGAATAGGTGTACACATAGAATAGTATCTTGAGTCAAGCTACAACTAAACCTAACTAGAAGAAGACTCCTAATCCAACTCTAACTAATATCTAGTTAGGAGACACTAATTAAATGACAATTTGGGGAACAAAGGGATAACTAAGAGCGTAAATAGGAACACTTTGGGGATTGTGAGGGAAAATGTCTTTTTAAATAAAATAAAATTGGTAATTAATTGTGCAACTTGGGGAGAGGGTGACAAGTGTTGGGTGAATAATACTATTTAAATCAATTAAAAAGATAATTAATTATGCAAGAGGACATGTGGAATTCAGGATTTTTATATAAACCAAATGTGGTAGAAGGGAAAGGGATCTCACTTATTCTTGGTAATGTTATGTTGCCAAAATTTTGTGAGCTATGTTTTATTTGTGAGAGTTGGGATACCAAGATTTTAGATAGAGTGTAAGCTCTTCCTTGCGAAGCAAGACTTTTAGGTATTGTTTGTTGGTTTCTTTTGAGTGTCCCCTTTCTAGATCGGGAGGATAAGGGGTAAGAAGAGTACCCCTAGCATTAGTTGGGAGGTATCGATAAAGTATTGGATTGCAAGTGAGGATAAGGATATTGTGCAAGCCTCCAAGTCGAACATCAATATCATACACCTTTAGATTTTGGTTATGGTATTATATTCATTGTTTTTATTTATCGTTATTGTACACTGAATTGTAATAATTTAAATTGATTTATTATTGTTGATTGATGAATGGGTTTGTACCGTGGTGAATATGTATGTGTAAATTTTTGTGGATGGAATGACGACGAATATATCATGTCCATTGGTTGATTTCAAATGTGAATATTGTTAATTTTCATTTAATATTAGCTAGCAGTTTCCATGTATTACTTGATTGCAGGTTACCAATCAATTTAGTTGTAGCATATTACTATTACACTTGATATATACATATAATTATATATGTTACCTTTTGTGCCTTAATTTTCTTAATGAATATTAAAGTGGGAATATATTACAAGAGATTGTAGAATCAACATTATATTAAGTATTTCTTAGATAATGATTGATCATCCTTTAGTATTGGTGAAATTATTAAATTGCTTAATTGTGGAGTTAGTTGAAATTTCTAACTAGTTTAGTTATGGGAGTAGATGTTGAAATGGACACATGACACTGAGAGGGGGGGGTGAATCAGTGTCACAAAACTTTTGACAATTTTCCACTTTTCATAAATTAACTGAACAACAAATATTTATTTCATTTTCTCAACCAATACATAAAAGAATAAACATTTTCTTTGTATATTTAACTTGAATGAATACATAAGATCAATCTTTGAATATCTTCAACTTCAAACAGTTATGAGAGACCCAACTCTCTATTACAAGATCCAGCTTGTAGTTCTCAGATTCAACTGAGAAATGAGGAATCCAACCCTCATAACAAGTCCCATCTTGTTGATCTCAGATCCAACTGAAATGTGAGGAATCCAATCCTCATACAAGACCCATATTGTAAACAGGAAACAACCTGATAGAATGAACCTTCATTCAATCCATTATATATAAATATATATACTTCAAAAAAATCAACTACATATATTCTCACCATTCTTTCTTGTTTTATATAGTCTTCCAACTGGTGTGAATTTGAATCATTGTGTCTTTTGATATTTGAACCAGTGTACCTTTTCATTTAAATGATAATATTAAAATTTAAATAATATCAATTTTTCCTTTTATCCTTTATTCATAATGCTCATGATTTAACTCTCTTAATCATGACTGTGTGTTGGTTCTTTTGTCTTCATGATTTGATCACAGACATGGATTGACTCATCATATCTTTCTCATGCTTCTGTTCCGTCCTCAAATCGTCAACATATGACATTCAATCTTTTCACCTATTCTCTGTATTATTATGGTGTTAATCCTCTGTCAAATTACAAAGATGAAATCGGTATGAGGTGCTTCCTTAAAACCATTTTCATATGACCATCGACGTAGAATGACAGGATTATTAGTTTAACCACAATCTCTTCTTACACCCTTATTTCTTTATTCCATATGACTGCAGGTGGTGACCAGGTGCTAGGATAAATAAGTGCTTGATATCTTTCCAAGATCGACAATCACATTTTAATCGCACGATGAGATGGATGATTCTCATTTACTTCGAAACTTCGGTTATTCGTGGATCCATAATTCCAGAGTAGCAATTCCTTCAAAGTGATTACCTACTGAATAATTCATAAAATAGTGGTGACCGCTTTCTTTCGGTTATCACCTCCACTTACACTATCTTTCCACTATGCTTGATCATCGGTTGAGAATGCTCCCGAAGTAGATCAATGGTTAGCATTGAATTCGAACTTTGGTGCTTTGGGTGATTTATCCTTCACAGTCCTTCAATATTCCAGAGTTCATTTCACCAAAGTAGATTAGACGGTTGGATTTTATTTGCAGGATGAAAGGTTCTCGTTCATTTCAGAACTTCAGGACTTCAGACATTTGCTGGTGGTGAAACTCCTGAAGTACAAACTCTCGGAGTGACGTAAATTGTTGAAGTCACTTTTTGACATGGCACCGATTGAGTGGTTGCCACATGTCACTTAGATACATGACTTACAAATACCTGAAATGCCAACTGCACTTTGACACTTTTCATCATTTGATTGTGCTGCGTGTCCTTGTTGACATCGTTCTCCTCACATGGCACATGTTCTTCTCCTGGATCTAACGGTTGTCCTAACTCCCAAAATGTATCTTAGATCAATGACTGAGAGTGACTTTGGAACATCGGCCTTCGGGTGAACTCATATGTTCTTAATCCTTTTTCGCTGAAGTGGTCAACACCGAAGTTGACCACTATTTTGATCCAATGACCATCATGTATTGTCCAGATCTGATGGTCCTCATTTACTTCAGAACTTTGGGGCTTCGACCTTCTTCTTTGATTATATTATCCTTCCACTTTATATAAATCGAACGGTCAATATGACTCCCGAAAATATTTCTCAGATCAGAAAACTCATGTCCTCTTCAGAACATTTGTTGCTTACATTGTCCTTCCACTTTACTCGATCCAATGGTCGGTATATTATTCAAAGCTTTCCTTGGATCGGAGGACTCATGTCCACTTCGAGACTTAGGCCTTTGGGTAATAGTACTTATTCTCAACCTTTTTATGCCGAAGTTGACCATTGTTTATCTAACGGTTCCCCTTTTCTATTCTAGATAAAAGACTAATACTTAACTCTAGATCAAATCTTGATATAACGTCTGGGAAACATCCCGAAGCTCCTGCTTCATATTTGATAGTCCTTATTTATGGATTAATTTGTCCTTATACTCAACTTGATCAAATGGTCGAGAATGCTCCCAGAGTAGATCAACGATTAGGGATGATTGCGGGGTTCCAACTAGCATGACGTTTAAAACTATCGTCGATTTCCGCAATGGAAACTTCTCATTGGTAGTGGAACTGATGCCAACTATAGATCTATTGGCAGGTGACGATCGATGGTCTAGACTAATTGCGAGATTAGAATTAACGTGTTTTTTAATTCTACCTTTGTGCTCTGCAATCAATCCCTGCCCTTGATCTGGCGCTTGCATATCCAATGGTCATGACTTGATTTGATCATTTACCAGTCCTCCAATGGTCCTTCTCTTTGTAACTCCCAAATATG
Source organism: Picea mariana (assembly GCA_032191745.1). Classification (NCBI taxonomy): domain Eukaryota; kingdom Viridiplantae; phylum Streptophyta; class Pinopsida; order Pinales; family Pinaceae; genus Picea; species Picea mariana. The sequence continues at coordinate 118,191 of JASDQU010736373.1, read as the reverse complement.
ATGTCCCTAGTTTGTCCCATGGGGATTTCGATCCCAATGTAATGTCTACAATGCACTCTTCCTTATGATATTTTATCTATGCATACTGTCTGACATTTTCATTCTCTGCATACTGTTTGACATTTTCATTCTCTGCTAACTGTTATACTGTTGACATCAATGAAAATTTCATCAATGATAACTCATCAATGACAATTAATCATAGAAACTTATCATCACATCACAATGACATCGATTGTTGACATCAATGACAATATGTCCAACAATAGATGACTTCATGTTCCTCATAATAGTCGCCAATCCCGAGACCTTAAATGGTCAAAATTAATCAGATGAATCCTGAACTTGAGTGTTGATTATGTGTCTTGGAGGTCCTAACCATGCAGGGTAGGTTGGGCGGATAGACGTCCTTTGTTATATTTATATTGTATGGTTTATCTATTAATAAAAATTATGTTGTATCTAATTTTTATGGTATAGTGATGTATTTGCGAGTAGAATGTATAATGTTATGTATATTATTTTCCTTAACACTTCTTTTAATAGATGGTTTTAAAAAAATTACCATTATTGTTTCTTACTTACTTTTATGTCTTGAAGGAGGGGTTGTTACAACCTAATGGAAACAATTATAGGTTTTCAATTTGATCCTTTAATGCACTTAATTTCTATCCTTTTTATTTGTATTTAAAATTTAGTACTAGATTTTAAAACTTGATGTTGATATTTACCTTAAATTGTGTTTTATTTTGATTTACCCATACAACCAAGGTATTATGCCTTATAATTTATCTTCAAAGATCCCAAGTTATGTTGAAAAGAGTCTCAATCCACCACATCATACGCTTTACATAGGAAATTTGTTTCTTGTGAGTGAAAATTGGTGGTCTCGATCCAAGGTCAAACAAAAAAACCTTAGGACATAACATTATTTAGATTTTGAGTTCATAGTACATGCATAGGGATTTATTCCATCACACATTTCCTATGTGGTATAACAATGGTCATTTCAAATACATTTGTAACATGAAATATGGTTCTCGTGGTCTAAGGAATGGTCTAGGGTCAAACGACATGGTACAAGACAATAGAAATTTGCTAGGGACTCATGGGCCATGTGTGATGTCTTAAACCACCACACATGTCTGAGATAGGGAATATTTATCCTATAAGTGATATGTGGAAACCATTTTAAGGATCGATGCACCAAATTTACTTCACTAGATCCATTTCATGTTCTATTCCTAAAATATGGGGTATCAGGCCATAACAGTTTAGGATACATGCAGAGCCCAAACCACCACAACAATGCGATATGGTTGTAATTTTAAGGTTTCCACTACAACAATTTACCAAGGCCAAAAGACATAGTTGTAGGCCATAAAATTAGGCAGTGATTTTCAAAAATCACCTCGAAAAGTTCAAGAATAAATATTTTAGGGGTGGATTTTCAAAACCACCACCAAAAATCATATTTTGATGGTGGTTATTTCAAAATCACTCATGAATGTACAAAGGATTGAATTTTAGGGGCAGTTTTAGAAAAAAAAAACTTGAAAAGACCTAAAAATATCCACTTTCAAAAACAAATGGCATCAATCAGAGTTCATATGAAAAATATTTATAACCATTTGAAGTCTCCAAAATGCATTAAAATTGTAACAATGATCATAAAAATAGTAAATTTTAGTTCAATATGAAAAAATTTCACTTACCTACAATGAAAAGTAAAATTTTAGGTTTTACATGTTCCCAATAAACTTTTGCTTTTGGTTCAAGTCAAAATATTCAAATTTGATCAGTTCCAATCTTAAATTGTTAGGATATTTAGACACTTAGGAGTTAGTTAAGATCTACTTGGTCTAATATGTCGTTAGGTAAAAGTGTGTTTCTTTAGTATGCATTAGTATGCATTTGTAGTTAGGCAATCCGACGGTCACGATATGTTCCCGACATAGAGTGATCCGACGGTTCATACTCTCCTCGA
>JASDQU010736373.1:104360-115981 GCA_032191745.1 Picea mariana | reverse complement strand
TGTTCGTCCTCTGTTGGAATACCTGTGTTGTCGAACATAAATTAAGACTTGAAACCTACCAACCTACTAACACATCTTAAAATTGATGTTGTGAATGGTTTAGGAACCTCTTAACACATCTTAATATGATAGTATGAAGAGGTCACCTTTTCAATTATTGGTGCAATAACGATGGTTATATAATGATGCATATTGGTCTCCAATCCATGGTTTTATGATCTTATGATTTTGTTTTGAATCAACTACTAGGGTTGTAGGTGATTATAATGGCATATCAATTAAGTTTTACCAGAAAATTAGAAAAGGAAATTGAGCAACTCATTATGGTTAATTAATCAACAATTTCTTTAGTGATATAGAAGCCATAATGCTAGAAATGGAAATGGAAGAAGGAAGAAAACTCACTTGGAAAACATTGTTGTAGATGTTGAAGCTCTTTCCACTAAAGTGTAGAGTTGTGATAGTTCTCTAATAGTGATCCATGTCCAAAATGACTTGCAAACTAGATATAACCAATAAACACTAAATCTGCAATTATAAAGTAAAAAGAATGAAATATGCATAAAAGATAGACCTAGCACCCTCACAAGGGATGACGCCTCCCTTACCCTAGCTATGTTGGAACCTACCTTAAGGTGTTAGGGTTGAAACATACAAGGAATGAGTGGAAAATATTGTTGATTATGGTGGTGACGATGATGATGACATGATGATGATGATGATAATGACATTGGAAATGACAATGATGATGAAAATTCTAATGATGATGATGATGATGACTATGAAAAACACGATGATGATGATGACGATGAGAATGGCAATGATGATGATGACATTAATGATGATGATGATGATGGAAACTTTGAAAATGATGATGATGATGATGACCATGGAAATGGAAATGATGATGATGGTGATGATAATTCCAATGACAACGATGACAATTATAATGATGATGACTACAACAATCACGATGATGATGATGATGATCATGATGTAAATGACAATGATGGTGATGATGGTGATGGAAATGAAAATGATGATGATTATGAAACTAATGATGATGATGATGATGACAAAGAGTTCGACAATGATGATGACGATGACCATGGTGATGGCAATGATAACGATGATGCCGAATGTGAAAATGATGATGACCATGACGATGACGATGATGATGACAATGGAAATGAAAATGATGATTATGATGATGACCATTATCACAATGAAGACGATGATGATGACAAATGTGACAATGAATATGACAATGATGATGATGACCACAATGATGACGATGACGATGATGATGACAATGATGATGATGGCAATGATGATGGTGATGAAAACTACGATGATGAAAATGATGATGATGATGGAAATGATGATGGTGATGAAAACTATGATGATGAAAATGATGATTACCTTGACAATGATGATGAAAATTATGATGACCATGACCATGATGATGATAATGACGATGACCATGATGATGAGGATGACGGTGACAACGATGATGATGATGACAATGATGATGATGATGATGACGATGACGACGACAACGATGACAATGACGAAGACGATGATGATGATGATGACCATGATGATGATGATGATGACCATGATGATGAACATGACCATGATGATGAATATGACCATAATGATGACCATGACCATGATGACAATGATGATGGTGATGACGACTAAGAAAATATATAACGATCACATAAATCCTACAATTCATCATTTATGAAATATCATTGATCATCTAAGTCCTCATACAAGTATAAATCTGAATCATCTGGCTCAAAATCGATGTTGAAAGGATTGGACATATTAACATCATCATCATTGAATTCATTTTCGATAATATCATTATAAATATGATTGTCGATAACATTGTCATCTACATCTGGCTCAAATTCTTTGACTTCTTCATCTGATTGTACATCTACCTCATGCTCCTATACATATTAAGCTTCATCAATATCATCTTCTTTTCGTACATTGTACTTTATAGGAATTCGTCTTGGATCATGTCTAACAATGTACAACCAACCTTCTTTACCTGGAACTTCTTAATAAAATACCTGCTCACATTGGCTTGGAAGAGCATAAGTTTTTCTACCTGGCTCAAATATCCTTTTATTAACCATGTTAAATATGTCAGAATTCTCAATAATAGTTCTTTTAGGATCATGTTAATTCATCTGTAACATGTACCATTTTACCTTGAACAAAACTAAATTGAAGGAATTAAAGTCACACTTGATTATATCATTCAAATACCCACAGTATCTATTTTCAGATATTGTTGGATGCCTGTCAATTCTAGAGGAAACATTAGTGATCTAAAAGACTGCAATTATCCCAGCATCATAGTTTTCTTCTTATCATCCAATATTTTAGGAAAATTTATGGCCATTACACCACATAGCCTTGTGGTGTTTCAACTGCAATACGACCCACATGTAAAAAATGTATATTTGTCAATGAATAAACATGATATTTAGACTTATTAAAAATTTATAAAATAAAAAAACCATGAACTATATTAATAGAATGGAAATTAATTGAAACATGATGTGGGTGAATAATATGCTTACCTGTTTATCTTTTAAACCATATGCTAAATCAATTTCCCTCTGAGTGATATTGGTATCTTGATTATGATGAGGTTCTTTAAGCAAAGTAGCCACCCCTTCCCGTGATAACCTACCATTACATTGTTTATTACATTCAATCTATACATACATTCATAAAAACAATATTGTTTACAATGTATAAATGTAGTGCATCCCACTCTTGACCAACTATATGAAAAAATAATAAAAAACAGTGACTACACTAAATATTAAATAACACTTGATCATGGAAGATAAATAAAACTTAAATAGGTAAATATAGAAATAAATAAATATTGATGCAAAGTATTATGGATCTCTACCATCTAATTACCTTTCACTTTCCTTATTCTACCTTTCCCAACCAAGACCTCCCCTTCAAATTTGTTAATGGAATTGAGATCCCAAATCTGATGCACCTTCATGATTTTTGTTGCTAATGTGGGAAGATACTGACTAATATACACCAAGGATTGATATACCATATATCCCTCCAACACATATCCCTGAAGACATGCTCTCTGTCTAACAAAAGACTTCACTGACTTCAAAATCCTCTCCACCATCCACATTGACCTTGTCTATACGGGTCCACACATTTCAATCTTCTCAACTTGGTGTATGAGGTAGTGTTCTTGTGATCCGAATTTTATGAGCAGAATGAAATGAATATAGATTATTAACAGGTGCTTAAAACAAAATAATAGAGATACAGTAAAGCTAGTTTTCTATTAATAAATAAATAAGCCAAAAACTGTAAAATGAAGCGGAAACAAGCTTATTGGAATGGTGGCAGCTTATCTTTGAGAAGAGATGTGATGACTGCGCTCATTCGCAAGAAGATGATTACAATGAGGATCTGAAGGACTTTTTATAATAAGCAGTAATTTCAAAAACCCTATACATCCAAAAACCTAACCCTAGGAGATGAAGTGCCAAAAGTCATGTGCGCCCCGTTTGGGTAAGTTAGTACATCAACTTCCCGGGGTCGTAACTTTTGTATACGATCTATGTTTTAGGTGTATGATATCCCGTTGGAAAGGTATCATCGAGGATATTCATTTTAGGCACAATATCTAAGGAATTTCCATATTGCAAAACTTTTTTCCCAAAAAACATCGTTTAGGGCCTCAAAAAGGCTCCGGAAGTGAAAACTGCAAAAAATAGTAAATTACCAAAATTGCCAGAAAACTGTTTTGAGCCAGTTTGAAAAGGTGAGTGTCCACCAATATCCATCTGTATCAATCCTCCCTCATTAGGAAGAAATGGTCTCCATTGTGTTGAGGTCCCCCATCAGATGAGCTATGCAGGGCTCAGTTGTAGCTATGATGGACATAGGGAAGGCTCTCATCCCATGTGTGGGGGTTCTTTGAATTATACATGTGAAGGATATGCACAATCATTTGATTTACAACCTTAGTTTGGTCATCTGTCTGGGGGTGGAAGGCTGTGGATTTGGTGAGCTTGGTGTCCAAAAATGACCAGAGGCTCGACCAGAATGTGATGATAAATCGACTATCTCGATCTGAGAAAATGGTTTGTGGGATTCCAAAATGTACCCATACTCGTTCAAATAAGAGCTTGGCAGTGGCCTCTATTGTGATTCTATTCTTGTAGGCAACTAGAATCACCATCTCGGAAAAGGGACCAACAACCACAAAAACATAGTCATTTCCCCACTTGGTGGACGAGAGGCCCAACATGTAGTCCATTGAGATGGATTCCCATGGCCTGTCAAGAGTAGGAAGAGGGGTGTACAGGCCTTGTTTGTTAGTGGTCAGTTTGGAAATAGCGCAAGGAGTGCAGGACCTGATATACTTGTTGACCTCCTGTCGAAGTTTCAGCCAGTAGAAATGTTATTGTAGCATGGCCACTATCTTTTTGACACCGAAGTGTCTTTCCACCGAGTGTAGTGGGATTCCCAGATCAACTTTACTTTCTCACTTGATGGAACATAGATATGGCCCAAATGACACAACAACCCATCCTGAAGATGGAAATTATCGACAACCGTGTTTGCACCCAACATTTGGTAGGTGGTGGCGAAGTCAGGGTCTATCTCATAGAGTTGGGGCTATCCAGAGGTCTCATGGTCACAAGATTCTAGCACCATGGTGAGTGCCACGACTGGAGGTCTGCTGAGGCAATCAGCGACGCGATTGGTGCTTCATGTTTTATACTTGATGTTGAGGTGGAATTGCTGCAAGTATGTGGACCACTTTTGATGACGGTCATTCTGTAGTTTTCCCTGTGTCTGCATGAACTACAGTGGCTTATGATTAGTGTGGATGTCTGTCTCCTTCCCAAGAATGTAATGTCTCCACTAGCGACTGGATTGCACAATGGAGTGCATTTCTTTGTCGTAAGTAGGGTACTTACGGATAGTATCTGACAGTGTCTCACTATGATAGGCTACGGGGTGGTCATGTTGAGTGAGAACGACACCCACAACATATTCTGAAGCATATGTCTCGATCTCAAAGGGATGTTGTAGGTCTGGTAGTAAAAGTATTGGGGCTGAGCACAAGTGTTGCTTCAAATCATCGAATGCTTGTTGTTGGGACTGGCCCCACACTAATTTCACCTTACCACCACCCATGTTTATTTGGTTGAGGGCCCATGCAATATAGGAGAATCCCAACATGAACCTGTGGTAGAAATTGGCAAGGTCCAAGAAGCTCCGAAGCTCAGTGAGTTTGGTTGGGATTGTCTAGTCACAGATGACTTGGATCTTGGCTAGATCCACATGTATGCCATGCTGATCAATGATGTAGCCCAGGTAATGGACCCTATCCATGCCAAAAGAGAATTTTTCTAAGTTGGCGTATAGCTTGTGCTGTCGCAGGGTGTTCATAACTTGCTGAATATGCTACAAGTGTTCGGCCCAAGTCTTACTATAAATTAGAATGTTATCCAGATACACCACTGCAAAAGTATTGGTGAATGGTCATAGGATATCATCCATCATCCTCATGAAAGTGGTTGGAGCATTTTTCAAACCAAAGGGAATGACCAACCATTCAAAAAGGCCTTCCTTTGACTTGAAGGTGGTCTTCCATACATCTGTCTATTCTGTCGGGACCTGGTGGTAGTCAGACTTTAGATCAATCTTACTGAAGTGTTTGGCCCCTATGAGTTGATCAAGGAGGTCATCGATTTGGGGAATCAGGTATCAGTTTTCGACTATGATTTTATTCAAAGCCCGATAATCAATACAGAGTCATCAAGTTCCATCTTTCTTCTGTACTAGCACGATTGGGCTCCAGATGGGGGACCAGCCCCACACTAATTTCACCTTACCACTGCCCATGTTTATTTGGTTGAGGGCCCATGCAATATAGGAGAATCCCAACATGAACCTATGGTAGAAATTGGCAAGGTCCAAGAAGCTGTGAAGCTCAGTGAGTTTGGTTAGGGTTGGCCAGTCACAGATGACTTGGATCTTGGTTGGATCCACATGTATGCCATGTTGATCAATGATGTAGCCCAGGTAATGGACCCTGTCCATGCCAAAGAAGCATTTTTTTAAGTTGGCGTATAGCTTGTGCTGTCGCAGGGTGTTCATAACTTGCTAAATATGCTATAAGTGTTCGGCCCAAGTCTTACTGTAAATTAGAATGTCATCTAGATACACCACTGCAAAAGTATTGGTTAATGGTCGTAGGATATCATCCATCATCCTCATGAAAGTGGTTGGAGCATTTTTCAAACCAAAGGACATGACCAACCATTCAAAAAGGCCTTCCTTTGACTTGAAGGTGGTCTTCCATACATCTGTCTATTCTGTCAGGACCTAGTGGTAGCCAGAATTTAGATCAATCTTACTGAAGTATTTGTCCCCTATGAGTTGATCAAAAAGGTCATCAATTTGGGGAATCGGGTATCGGTTTTTGACTATGATTTTATTCAGAGCCCGGTAATCAATACAAAGTCATCAGGTTCCATCTTTCTTCTGTACTATCACGATTGGGCTCTAGATGGGGGACCAGCCCCACACTAATTTCACCTTACCACCGCCCATGTTTATTTTCTTGAGGGCCCATGCAATATAGGAGAATCCCAACATGAACCTGTGGTAGAAATTTGCAAGGTCCAAGAAGATCCAAAGCTCAGTCAGTTTGGTTGGGGTTGGCTAGTCACAGATGACTTGGATCTTGGCTGGATCCACATGTAYGCCATGATGATCATTGATGTAGCCCAGGTAATGGACCCTGTCCATGCCAAAGGAGCATTTTTCCAATTTTGCATATAGCTTGTGCTATCGTAGGGTATTCATAACTTGTTGAATATGCTGCAAGTGTTCGGCCCAAGTCTTGCTGTAAATTAGAATGTCATCTAGATACACCACTACAAAAGTATTGGTGAATGGTCATAGGATATCATCCATCATCCTCATGAAAGTGGTTGGAGCATTTTTCAAACCAAAGGGCATGACCAACCATTCAAAAAGGCCTTCCTTTGACTTGAAGGCGGTCTTCCATACATATGTCTATTCTATCAAGACCTGGTGGTAGCCAGACTTTAGATCAATCTTACTGAAGTATTTGGCTCCCATGAGTTGATAAAGGAGGTCATCGATTCAAGGAATTGGGTACCGTTTTCTGACTATGATTTTATTCAGAGCCCGGTAATCAATATAGAGTCATCAGGTTCCATTTTTCTTCTGTACTAGCATGATTGGGCTCCAACAAGGTGATGAGTTGGGACGAATGTGCCCCTTGTGGAGCATTTCATGGATCTTTCTCTTGATCTCCTCATTCTCTAACAAAGAGCGGTGATAGATTGGCCCATTGGGCAGCGATGCGCCAGGGGTCAGATCGATGGGGTGCTTGACCTGGAAGTGCAGAGGTACCCCTGTAGGTGAGGAGAATATATACGAGTATTATTCCACAACCTTTTCTACTTGCTTCTTCTATGTGGAGAGGTCATCCGCAGAGACCCTAGATGTGGTTCTGATCTTTCGCTTATTCTGAGAGTGAATCATGAAGAAGACAAACTTCCCTGTCTGCGAGATGACCTTCCTGCATTTCTTAGCAAAGATCAAGGAATTAACACTAGGTGGGACTACCTCAGGTATCCTGTATAATTTCCTGTTCAAAGTAATAATGACACTACGAGGCCTAGACTCATATACAACATAACGTTTCAATAAATAAGGTTGGCCCAAAAGAACATCACAAACTTCGAAAGGAGAAACATCACACAATACCTCATCTTTGAAGGGCTTGATGTCGTACGAAAGTCAACACTATTGGCTGACGTAGATATCGCTTCCTTTGTGGAGCCATCCAATGGTGTAGGGTTGTGGGTGCGGCATTGTTGGTAGGTCCAGCTGCTTGATGACCTATACTGAGATGAGGTTCTTATGGCTACCTCTATCAACAATGAAGTGCATCGGGGTGATTTTTACCCACATATGTGAATGGAAGAGGCGCTCTCCTTCTTCTGGATCATCTAGTTCAGCAGGGTGGAGCTTGGTGGTAGCAATGGTGGCACTAGGTTCTGCGTCAATGATCTGTATTCTCCTTTCTCGTTCTGGATCAAAGTCAGAATCCACATATTATTAAGAGGCTTTCACTTCAACCACCAACGACTGCTTTGAGTGGCAGTCAGTAGTGTTATGCCAAGGGATCTTATGGAAGTCGCACCACTTCCTGGTGTCTTTCTTTTTCTTTCCAGTGTCCTTCTTTTCTTGCGGCTTGGACTGGTTGTCCTGATACTATCCATATTTTATCTTTCCTTTGTTATGTGGGTTGGTGCCTCCCTTTCCTGGATTTTGTTGTGAGGGGCTCCCAGGCCCAAATAGCCGCATCTTTTGTTTGAGCTTCTGCTCAATTTTCATGGCATATCTATAGGCCACGCCCAAGGATGAGATGTACAAAAATTCCATTTCAGTATGGATGTATCTATGCAGAGCACCGTAATACTTGAGCACCAGATGTCTCTCTAAATCTTTGATACCCAGCTTGGTGCACAAGGTATGGAATATATTTGTGAAATATAGCATTGCTTGGTCTCTTTCTTGCCACAGTGTAGTCCATTTGGTATACAGGTCGTCATAACTTCTGACACGGTAGTATTGTTCCCTAATAGCATCCTTGAAGGATTCCCAGGTGGCCATGACTAAAAATAGTGAGGGTTCCTCTGTTTCCTTTTTCTCACAGAAATTTTCCCACCAATCTTTGACACGGGGAATGGCTTTGAGGAGCGCAAAAGTAATATTTTCTCTATTCGAAAAGTTATGGACATAAAAATACCCTTCTAGTAGATTCAACCACTTATATACAACATTTGTGTCTATCTGACCTTCAAATATTGGAATATCAAATTTTATTTGTACCTTGAAGGGGGCAGTGCCTCTGTTTGAAGAAGATGCATCGCCTGTTGGTAGTTGCTGAAGGATTTGCGTGAAACTATCCATCATCTCGTTCCTTTGTTGCGTGAGGGATTACTCAATCAACAGTTTGAAAGGATCTCTTATCCCATCATATTTATTCTCTCCTACCATGAGAGGTCTCTTGGGCGTGCGAGAGATTTTTTCCTCAAGAGAAACAAGCTCAAGACCCAACTCTTTGTACTCCAACCTCATTGGGGACATGCATTAAGATGACAAGGAGTAGACCACTCTGATACACTGATCCATATTTTATGAGAAGAACGAAATGAATATAGATTATTAACATGTTCTTAACACAAAATAATAGAGATACAGTAAAACTGGTTTTCTATTAATAAAGAAATAAGCTGGAAACTGTAAAATGCAGTGGAAACAAGCTTGCTAGAATGGTGGCATCTTATCTCTGAGAAGAGATGTGACGGTTGTGTTCATTCACAAGAAGATGATTACAATGAGGCTCTGAAGAAATTTTTACAATAAGCAGGAATTTCAAAAACCCTAGACATCCAAAAATGTAACCCTAGGAGATGAAGCGCCAAAAGTCATGTGGGCCCTGTTTGGGTAAGTTAGTACATCAATTTCCCGGGGTCGTAACTTTTGCATATGATCTCTGTTTTAGGCGTATGATATCCCGTTGGAAAGGTATCATCAAGGATATTCATTTTAGGTTTAATAACAAAGGAAATTTCATATTGCAAACCTATGTTCCCAAAAAAACATCATTTAGGGCCTCAAAAAGGCTCCAGAAATGAAAACTGCTAAAAATAGTAAATTACCAAAATTGCCAGAAAACTATTTTGAGCCAGTTGGAAAAGGTGGGTGGCCACTAATATCCATCTGGATCATCTTGTGCATTGAAAAATTTTGGAGATAGATACTTTTTAATTTCACACATTAGCCGAGGAATTTCTCTCCTCCAATATTTTATATCTTCTTTATGGATTTCTTTATATGACAACCACCTACACATGATAAAATAAAACATATCATAGGTTTCAAAAACAATGTCGTATACACACACACACACACACACACACACACACACACACACATTGAAAGTAAAACATATGTCGACAAGTTGATCAACAATGATTTTGCATATAAATCATTAAATTTACCTTGTGTATTTTCCAAGATCATATATAACTTTTTTTACATTGTTGTCAAAGTTATCGGGTAGAGATAGAGGTATAACATATGGTAACAACAAACAGATCATTAATTTTAGGAAAAGAAAATCTTATTATAATACTAAAAAGTCGTATATTTACCAATATAGAAATATATGTCCAAAATAATTACCTTAATGAAGGTATGCCAGTTATGATTTTCCACCCCACCAAATGCACCTTTCTTCATTAAGATATTCTTTATGTTTGAAGAAAATCCCATGGCAAATTTAATTTTCTGAATGACTTATTTTACAACATTTCTTTCCTACTATGTAAATAACCATGGAAGGATGTTTTGGTGTACTCCATTGTTATTTGAATAAATAACATTTTGCAGTGCATGATTCGCATCCTGAATGTCAGTACAAATTTTGACAAATGTTTCTTTGTCACTCCTTCCATATACAATTCGCCACAATTTTTCTATTACATTATTCCCGATATGCATTGTATCAAACAAATGCGATATTTGTAGGTTCTCATAGTAGGGAAACATATTGAATTGTATAGGGAAACTTTTCATTCCTCGTGGAATCCCATTAATTCCTTGATGACATTTGTGAAAAACAATTAATGAGATTACAAAAATAATTGTTAGAGACAATAAAAATAATTCAATAGAAATTAAAATAGTAAAACATTAAGATATATGTAGACACATAGACTAAATGTTTATTTTCATGGTTCAATCTATTATATTCCAACTTCCATAGGTGAGGTGTCATTCTTCGTGGTTTCATTCCAGTCTCTTATTGGAAATTGAAAAGATGTTTTTATGTAGTTCTATACCTGTGGTTCTTAGGGAAGAAGTTCCTATACTCAACAAATACCTCCTTACCTAAACTTCTTAAACGACATGATTTCATCTTGGGACTACGAACTGGACATGCAAATTTACCATTTGTTTGAATACCTACAAGATTACATGGATTAATGTGAGTATTATTTATATAATGAGGAATTTATATTTAAGAAGAATGCATCTTATTTTCATAAAGTTATATATACTATTGAATTCCATGAGTATGTTACATACTGACAATAATTTGTTATCCCTAGAGCATCATGAATTGTCCATGTAAGTATTCCATGGAATTGAAATTTCCATTTCCCTATAGGTCTAGATATGTCATACATAGTGATGCCATCCCATAAATTTAGTATCTCTTCGACAAGAGCCTCAATATATAGATTCATATATTTCACTTGGTACTGACCTAATTGGGTGAAAGTACACATAATTACTACCTTGTATATATATATATAAGTAATTATGCAATGAATAAGAAAAATGAAAAAAAATGTTCAAACCAATTTTGTAAAAAAATGCCTAGAACAATCATTTCCAACATTGTGTACTCCCTCTTTATTAACATCCAAGGAGGAAGGTTATTGTTTATAACAAAAATGGGCCACACTAAGTAAATAGAA
>JASDQU010736373.1:34142-104318 GCA_032191745.1 Picea mariana | reverse complement strand
TTATTCATTGCATAATTACTTATATGTATATGTATATATATATATATATATAAGTAATTATGCAATGAATAAGAAAAATGATATACAACGTTCAAACCAATTTTGTAAACAAATACCTCGACAATCATTTCCAACATTGTGTACTCCCTCTTTATTAACATCCAAGGAGGAAGGTTATTGTTTATAAAAAAAATATGCCACACTAAGTAAATAGACCTGACATCACCAAATGGATTGACATTGTCAGCTACCAATGAAAGCCTAACATTAGAAGGTTCTTCTTTAAAAATTGGCCATCTTTCTTCAATGTTCCTAAATGCATAACCATATGTAGGTATTCAAAGAATTCCATCTTCACTATCGTGTCGTGCATGGTAATCCATAAATTTTTCAATAATTTGGCACCTAAACAATCATTGCAAATGTGGAATTATCAGAATATGAAGAAGGAAATTGTGAGGCACCTTTTTTATTACTTGATTGGTTTGATATCTACTGATTTCACATTGTGGGAATTTTGTTTCTGATGCATATTTTCCATAATATATAATATGATCATTCATACATGCATCAATAGTCTGATACTACATTCCAATAACTTTTGTAATGGCACACATCTCTCGGTATGTGCGAGGTAAATTATTTGATAATGGTAGTAAAAATTCACCTAACAATATACAACATAAAAGAAACTAGTTAATGTAAATAATAGTAATAAAAAATATTGCATCCTTAATTTACACATTAATTGACACTAAAAATAGAGAAAAATAAAGTTGACATTTATGTATAATATGTGAAAAATTATATTACGTACCTTAGGAACTGTGTGAGACAAGTGTTTGAAAAAACATTCAATACCTTCAAGTTCACCAACAATATTATAGCAGAGAGAATATTTGTTCATGAGCCTTAATAAAGGGGTTGTTTTACCTTCTCAAGTAGAGGTACATTATTGAGTATTCATTTTGTCACCTCCAATTTCCTTATCTTATCCCATATCCTGACCGATTTTTCCTCATACATATGCACTATCTTCCTATTTTCCTCAACAAACATGTCTTTTAGCCATTTTTGTGTACATATGAGGTAACTTATGTTTAATCATGATTTATGAGATTTATTAATGATTGATATTCAATAATTGATGTTTAAATATTTATAATTACTTTGAATGATATAATAATACCTTATGACAACATCTCATATTCATTCGGTACCTATTTCGTCATTCATTCGATACTTAGCTTGTCTGGTACCTATTTATGTTCTCGTCTGGTACCTATATTCACAATCGTCCGGTACCAATGTTGAGTTTGTTTCATACCTATTTATATGATCATATGGTACCTATTCCTGTTTTAGTCCAGTACCAATTTACATGACTGTGTTTGTCTGGTACAGATTTATATGACTATGTGCGCCTGGTACCAGTCTTTTTCTCCAGCTGTGCGCGTGTGGTACCCGTTCCATATTTGTAGGCTTGGGTGTTTGAACAAGGTTTTTCTTGATGGGTCCAAGGAATTTTTTGGCTCACACATTATCTATTCATTACAGACCACGATACATTTCATCACTCATTCACTTCGTGTCATGAGGATGAAATCGTTCCCTTGAAAATCGATACATCAACCAATTGTAATATTTGTGAAAATATTTGATGTTATCTCCAGACTTTGATTCTAACGGTTTTTTATATTTAAAGAGAGAGACTTGTATATTATAGACATATACAAATATATAATTAAGCATTCTTATGATGTAATATTGATTCTTGACGAATTTTGATTGTACCTCTGTTTTATGAAGTAATGATATAAATTACAGTTCATGGATTCCATGTGTGTGTTGAAATATTGTCTTATGTAAGTTCCTTTGAAGATATGCCTTGTTGGTATGGAAAGGCCCACTGATGCAATCAAGGTAAGCTTCTTTGTATTTATTTCTAATTATAATTCTAGTTTTCTATGTGGATAGAATAATTCAGTTTTTAATCATAGCATCTAACTTTATTCCTATTATGTTTCAACGATACATTTGATAGAAGGACATATAGATGTGTGGTAATTTTAAGTGAGTGAGAGATTTGTGTGCAATGTAAGATTTCTAAGTGCAACTATTTCTGAGTAGTTACTTTTTATTTTTGTGTCTATTTATGAAGGAAATTGCTTGTTAGACTGTATGCTTGAGTGTTCATTTCTATTTTGCAAATCTAGGGACAATTTGGATCTCCATATTTCAACCTACAAGAGCCTATAATGGAGTATCCCACCACACTTAGAGTTTCTTCTAGAAGTGATTAGGATACATCTTGAAAACACACGCACAATCAATACCTCCATCTCTCACTCCTTCATGCACTTATAATGGAGTGTCTTACTTTACCTGGTATTTCTTCTAGGAGTGATTGAGTTTTCTTTTAAATATGCAGAGTGTTAATTTTTGTTAGTGTAGTTTCTCCAGAAGATCGAGTCAAAGTTCATATTTCCCTTTCATGAGTTGACAATTAATATATTCATCACTTGAGGCATAATTTTAGATCATATGTTTGTTTGTGAGTTTTTCTTTCTGATTTTTGAACTACATGGAGAGTGTTATTTGAAAAGTGTGAAAACAAAGTATTTGGTTTTAGATTTTTTTCTTATATTGGCTATACTCATCAAACATAGGAATTTATCTGTTATTGGCACATATATTGCATAAAATGTATTGATTATGAAACTGGATTGACATATTAAATTATTGAAATATACTGAACATATAATTGCACCAACATACATTATAAATATCATCATCATTTTCCTCATAAATAGGAGAAATGATGTCTTGGATCAATCTATTTTTCTAATCATCCATCTCCAAAATATTATTGGTGTCATGTTCTTCCATAGGACTGATGTGATATTCAATATTCATACCATCTTCCACATCTTCTACAATAATTTTTCTACTACTACTTGGAAGATATTTATCTGGCAACAAACACCTGGGAGGATTTATCTTTACAATTACAAACAATCAATAACATTAGTGTATACAAAAAACATTAGAACACAATAAAATTATACAAATGCAATCAACACAAAGGCATATATAATGAATAACTTACCATGGGAAAAAATGTATTCCCCCCTTCACAGTGCCCATATGTAAAACAATGTATTTTAGTTGTTTTTGTTACAAGTCTTCTTCTTTTAAATCCCCTCCATTGATTGCAAGGGAAATACAATTTCCCATCAGTACCAACTAGTGCCTCCCATGCAACCCTTAACCTATCAAACATCCTTTGACTCTCTTTAGGTGTTGGAATTGGGATTTCCCATATTTACAACAAAATCCACTGAAGCAATATAAGTACATTAATACACAAATTATATATTCTTATGGTACAAATATCATCGAATTATATTGACCCCATATGTACTAGATAATTAATCCATTTTCGACATATATTTATTAAAGGTTTATAATAGTAATCAACAATTAATCAACAAATCAAAACCATTCATTTTTACCACATAAGTTCCAAATCTTGACTATAAGAAAGTAATAAAATCAAGCAATAAAAGAGAACTACACCAAGACAAATTGTATAGTAATTAAATGGAATTGAGTAGACATGTTCAGACATATTTCCTAGGTAAAAATTTGTGCCCCCAAATTAAAGAGGGTATAAGGGTTAGGGATCCAATCTGGATATTTAAAATAGATACAAAATAATATTAAAAACTTGTAACCTTCAAAGTACAAAATAAGAGCTATGCAAATCAAGAATTGGATTTGAGGCAACTAGCACATAACAAACAAACTAATAAATCATGCAATGAATAATGAGAATAAAAATTGTCGAAGACACTAACCTCCATCGATCTTCTCACAAGCGTTGACTATGTCAAAGTTGACCAAGTCAGTGAAGTCAATGATCATTAAACCATTTTTAAACGGGTAGTTGGCATCCTCAAGGTTCGTAGATAGAGCTATTAAATATCCTATAGGTTCATAGAAATATCGATGGGGATAGATGTTTGTCGAAAGTCTGACATTCATCGGGGCACCTAGAAAAAAAGATTAAAATTTTAATAATTTGAGATGATATAATTGAATTTATCCTTATCGTTAGACGTTTTTGTGAAATCTTGACCCCATATGTAGTACTGAGTTGTATCATTTAGAACTCTGCCCACAATTCTATGGGAAAAATTTCCATTTAGCGAACTTAGATAACTAAATTTGGAGCTATATATAAGAATGGGTGTGCATTTCCATTCGTTCACTTTCGATTATTTTGGTCTCTCAATTTACAAGGTAGACATTTCCTCTTTTACACAGTATCCACTTTTATGTTTGTAAATTAAAATCCAAATATGTATACATGTGTAAAATTATATAAGAACCCTCAAAACTTGAAATGCTCAAATTGCAGGGGTGTTAAGACATGGGCATGCATTTTGTGAAGCCTGGCGTACATTTCTGCACAAGGGCATAAATTGTAGTTTCAAATAAAAACAAGTATTTTTCTCAATCATGTATTTCATTTTAGTCTTTCTGGAGTCTCGTACATGTTGATATGTTTGTTTATTTATTTAATTGTTATTCAGTCATATAACCATGTATTCTCTAATGATTTCGGTAGGTATTTGTAATGGAAATGAAAATAACAACCATCCTATTTGTTATGTGGTTTTATAAGATCCTGCCTCATTGAGATCATGGACACAGGTAGTTAGTACTCACTTTTCAATTTTAGTTAGTGTGTGTGCACATTTTCCAAACATTCATGTATATTTCAACCCTTTACTAAATTATGGGCACAAATCTCCCTAGTATGCATTCTTTAGGGTTTACAACAAATCCAGAGTCCTGTAACTTGTAACTTGTAAATTAAAAACACCATAAATGGATTTTTCTTCCTAGGGTGTGCATTTCTCATCATGCCCCATTTTCATGCATCTTTCTACATGTTTTTTCATTTACAAGGAAAAATTTAGAATTTATGCACAATAGATGGTTTTTGGTTTCAAAATGCACAATTGAAATTTGAATAGATGTAAAATTATAAAATCCAAACTCCACAACTGAAACCAATCAATTTGTAGGTCATATGAGTCCTAGGCATGCATTTTATAGTAAGACTGTTTTACCCTCCATTTTACAAAAAGTCTGAAATCTTGGTTCAAGGTAGAAGTCCTCGGTCATTTTATAAAGCATTGTGTATGATATATAAAGATTTAGACTGTTATTAACTTCACCCAAAAACTTATATAACTCTATTTGGAGATATATATAAGCACAAGCATACATTTCCCTTAGTTCACTTTCTATTGTTTTGTTCTCTCAATTTACAAGGTGAATTTTGCCTCTTTTACACAACAACCACTTGTATGTTTGTAAATGAAAATCTAAATATGCATACAAGAGTAAAATTATCTAAGACACCCTTGTAAACTTGAACCACTCAAATTCCATGGGTGTTAAGACTTGGGTGTGAATTTTAGTGAAGCCTGGCGTGAATTTCTACACAAGAGCATAAATTACAGTTTAAAATCAAAACATGTATTTATGAAGTGTGACTATGAATTTTTAGTTGTGAACACTTAGACCATCTTGAATTAGGGTTTTATGCAAAAAGAGAAACCATATTCCTAATTTTATATATCATCATATATCGAGAACATTGTCATATTCATCTTGCTCAACATGCTTGCTATGTCCGATGCAATTTCAATTTGTTTTTCATTTTGTCATACCATTGTCAAAACTACGATGATCGCTATCACATTCTTGGAGCTCCAATGCATCACAACATTAAAATATGTTTCCAACCATTCCATAGTGCATCCGATGAATCCGTAGCTCCATATAGTTGGATGATCAATAGACTAGGCACCATACAATGTCGCTACACTGATGTGGGATGTCACAATTTCAATGGAATGTGCATCATATTTCTGATGATACTTATGAGTTGATAAGTCATATTAATGACCACCATTGTCAGTTCAATGACGACAGGTTGTATGGTGACAATTTCATCAAATATTCCATGTGGTAGACCCATTCCCCACCATAGCGACAGTGATGTGAGTGTCGATAGTATGGTGATTCTATGCGACTAACATGTGTTTCATAAAATCTCTCCAAAAATGACATGTGATAGTTTCTTGCATCACAATTGCGATAGATAATTCTCTCGTCAATCCTGCAGCGAAAGTTGTTCAACTAATAGCTATAAATTGAGTTCATCGAAAGATAGACGGGAATATGTTAGATTAGCGTCGGAACAATGTCAGAAAATGGGACAAATGTACAAGTGAAAATAATTAAAAATTTCTTAGAACTCCACATTCTAAAAGGGGAAAAATAGTATTTTCCTTCTAACATAATCATCTTGCACTCCATTGAAACTTATTGATGATTTATGCATATTTATTTCCATACCATATGTTATACTATAAATATCTATTATCTCCTTTAGTTTGTTGAAGTCTCTTCTAGAGCCATAAACAAAAACGCATCCCCTACAAACAGTAGATGAGCCAATTAAAAGAAATGTATTAACTTCATGCCACTCAAAGATCTTATTCTCTTAAAATCTAATATTGGTATAATTAAACATTTCTAATAATCATGAACAATAAAAGAGATAGAGTTCATCCTTACCGTATTCCTCTGGCAGGCCTAGAAAACTCAAATGTTGATCCATTAATTTAAACTACAAAAGATATAGAAGATAAGTAGTCTATAATTAGATTCACCATTTGATCACAAAATCTAACATGAATTAGAATGAGTCTCAAATAAATCCAATTGTTTTTCTTATAATCCATAGGAAGATCCAACTTCATAACCATGGCATGTAATGTATGATTTTTGATAGAATGTAAAACTTTCTATGCCACTCCTATGGCTTCATGGATTTGTCTCCCTTACAGAAAAATAGATTGTTTTTTAGAATTTCTTTTTAAGAAAATTTTTGGCATCCTAACTATAATAATTTTTTCTATGATATTTTAAATGAAATGATTGTAAAGTGAGATAGGCTAGAAATCATAAAAAGATGTTGGATTTTCCTTCTTGTGTATTATAAAGAGAAAAATGGAATTAAAATCTCCCAATACCTTCCATGTTCTCCTTGAATACTTTTCCACCATTTACAATTCTTTTTCCATCATATCATAGAAGCCTATAAAAGAAACTCCATAGTCTACTTTTCCACCATTTACAATTCTTTTTCCATCATATCATAGAAGCCTATTAAAAAACTCCATAGTCCAACGATCTAGCCTTGGACTCTTATGCTTCTAAACATAATCTAGTACAATGTGTAGTTCTTCATTTGACACTTACCCCACCAAAATTTCATTTTCCTCCTCTCCTACAATGCTTCAAATGAAAAAATTGATTTTAACAATTTATACAATATGTATGCTATCATGTTCTTAATATAGCCTCTTAAAGTATGAAAACCCCATGTTTTCAATCCACTTGAAAGACCTAGTTTTACTACCGTCATCCCTCTATGTTTCCTAGATAGCATTAATATTTTTCTTATGATTGGAATATTTGTGAATTTGTTTTTATATTTTCATCTCCATTGGATAACCATAGGGCCATTCTCTTTAAGTGATAGTTAAAACTTGAGATCCATGTAACAAAATCATTGCATCTCAGCCTCAACGGGTTTCAATATGGAGTTATTTTTGGGTTTTGACTTCCCTGTCTACTTGTTTAAATTAAGAACATGCAGTGTTCATTTCATTACCACCATATATACAAAATACTCACAATTCCAACAATGGTAAAGGGGCAATTCCTTGGATTTAGAAGATGATAGCATCCTTTCTGTCTCAAAATAGTGGCACAGTCGAGGAAGATATGGGAATTTTCAAGGTGTGCATTGTCTCCCTTCTCAAATTTGTAGGTCTAAATAGATCCTTTATGAGAAGGATAAATATTTTAATTAATGAGATTTTTTTCGTGAGGGATCTCCCTTACTCTCCTATAAATTAGATGGATTATAACATATTTGAATCTATTCGTCAACAATATTCTTTGGGAAACTAGTTCAATTATCAATGAAATAAACTAATCTCTGATTTTCACATCTAGTTTAAATCGAAACATAGTTATTAATACAATTTGGTTAATACAGTTTGTTGTTAATGGCTTTTTTCAAGGAGAAGTGAAGTTGTTGGCTTCGGGATTTGTCCATAATTTGTTCATAGTGCATGCCTAATAGAAAACATTTTGTTGGAATACTTTTATTATAATTCACAATTAAATAACTCTCAAATGCAATGATTCACACATTTGCAAATGTGATTTTTTGAAGGATATGGAATTTTCCCTTGATCATAACAACCATGTTTTCTTGAAATATTTCTCTCTTGAGCATAGCATTTAATGATTTGTTTATGGTTTGCAAATCTGGGAAAATTTTCTAACTTTGTAGGTGCAATTATTGTATATGAGTGTTAATTTTAGTTGAGTCTCATTATAGATGAGATGTTGGTTATTTTAGGCTAGCGTCATTATTTTTCTAACTTTGTATTTGAAGTATTGATTGCTTCTACTTTGTTAGTCCAATTTTATGGAATATGGAATATTTGATTATAAATGTTGTACATTGCAAGTTCTGTATTATTTGGTTGCACTCTTCTCTTCAATATATTAAAAATAAATGTTTTTTTATGAAGAAGCTAAGTTGTCAATATATAGAGTAAAAGAAAAACATTGTCTCAAGAAGCCCATCTTGCTAAAAACAAATAAGCATATAAACCAATTTCTTGGAGAAAGGGCCAATTATATTTAGCAATAACTCAATGGGTTCTTTACGACATTCTATGATTTGTGTTTTTTTATGAAGAATTTGATGGGGATAATTACATAGATGCATGTTGAAATATTTGTTTTAAGCACAGTTTTGTGGTTGGATATCAATTGGATTTCCATGCTCATGATTTTTTTAATGTAAATATGGATTTCATTTAATTCTTTAGATATTTTCATTAATTGATTGCTTGCAAGTTTTGTAGGGAGGAATTATAGAGAGGCATGGGTTCACGAGAAGGAAATCACATATGAGAGGTTCCATATTTGTGGTGATTTTATGTTATATTGAATGGTGAAATTTTGTTTTGTAAGTTTCTTGATACTTGAAATTATGATATAGAACTTGTTGTTTTGTTTCTAGTCTATACAAATGCATAAAAATCCTTTACATTGGCAACCTTTAGTTTTCTCAAGAACAAAGAGTATAAATATCACTTTTGGATACGCCTCTATCAGTGTTAAGGGTGGTGGGAAATAATGACTGGCTCCATTTGTCATTTCCACCGAGTGGATTTTGTAGTACTTTGGGTCCTAGTTTACATATGTACATATCGATGAACTCCAAGATCAATGTTTTCAAATATATTAAAATATGAATAAAATTATATATTCCTTGTCAATTAATATCAATATTCTTAGATTTTCACCCTTAAAATGGTTATGTGTAGTGCATTGTTAATACTTCATAGTTTATTTGTCATGTGAGTTCTTGTAAGAAAAAAAAACATATTCTTTTTATAATTTTCTTGTACACTCAGTTTTTTTTTTTTTCTATAGAAACATGCTTTGAGTCATTCATAGATATCCTCACACTATGACATGGGGCCAAAGGTGGAGATATCCTATTTATTCATTTATATGATGATGGTGGATGTTTAATACGTTATGGTCTTCTACCAAGTGAGAGAAACATGGGTGATGTGTATGGTTGCAACTTCTAACTTGGTTTCTTTTGTCATGTTTAGTAAAGAGGAGAAACATTTCTACAAAATATAGATCCAAGAATAAAGAATGTCATTGTGGGAAAGGTGACATTATAGTTGGGAAATCAAATAGTCACATATAGTTGGAAATACATGACCATCGAACTCACATTTTATAATAACATAGTAAAAAAACACCACCACCAAAACATAGTCATGCCTGCAAGAATTTATCAGGAGGTTTCTAATGAATTCCATCAAGACTTGTTCTCAAGATACTTGGTTGGATAGGGAGAAAATGAAAATGTGATCCTTTACCTATCTTTTCTTCGTTCGATAATAGAAATAACTTTTTATATGTTGCAATGTATTAGTGGATCCAAAATGTCTACCATATGCTAGAGTGCAGGATTTGTGGAGCAACTTCAGTTGAGACTTATATCTAGGCATGTAGAGTCAGTCTTAATGCTTTCACCACAACTCCAAAGAGGGAACCAATTTCATATATATGTTTCCAATATTAATATGTAGCAAACCCAAAATCTAGAATAAGGAGTATAAGAAATAGTGAGTGACTGAAGATATCGACAACCATGTTAAGTTACCCTTATTATATTGAATGAAAGGATTAATTTTTTGGATATACAAACCCAATTTTAAATTCCAATCTGTTTGTATCCCTTATTAACAATTTAAAACGATCAACAGATGAATGCCCGTGTGAAAAATTGTCTCCTTACCTATGTGATAATGGAAATATTACTTGAGATAATAAAGAAGTATTGAATATGGATCTAAAGAAGTTTAGGTATATTTTTTACTATCCTACACCTAGAAGTACCTTTCATGTTTCTATGGGTTGAAATTTTTTTAAATGAAGCTTGTGAGGAATTACCAAGTGCATGAAAAAAGTTGGTTCCCAATGCAATGTAATAATAGATAGGAGTTTTGTGATATTAAAAAAGAAAGTGATTAAGAAAAAAACATTGGAACTATGATACTTCAAATAAATTTTTTTACATATTAGGTGATTGTATAGTATCATGGCTAAGAAAGAAATATTCATCAATATATTTTTGCACAACATAAGTAGAATTTATTGCAGAGGCAACATGTTGCACTCAAATTCTCTATATAAAGCATACCTTGTAGGATATATGGGTGGAATATGACAAGCCTATTCCAATACTCTATGATAACATCATTGATATCAATATCTGTAATAATCTAATAATCCATTCGAATACAAAGCACATTCCGATCAATTTTGAATTTTTATGGGAACATGTTACAGAGAAGAAAATCAAGTTAGATTACATTGGGCCAAAAAAGAAGATCATAGATATATTCACCAAACCTCTTCCAAGGGAGACCTTTGAGTATATTTGACAAAAACTTGGAGTAGTTTCTGCCACATAGTGATCCACATGGCATCATGCATATTAAAACATGGGGAGAGAAGTAGAAGACATGAAGAATATAAGTAAATAAACTTTTGAATGTTTTTCATATACATCATATATTTACACGAGGAAGCACCATGAAGAGTAAGAAGAGACTTGTAGATAGGGGGAGAAACCCCAAGGAGAATTACCCTTTTCCATTGATGTCAAAGGGGTAGAGAGAGAACAAAGGCATGGAAATAGAGAAAAATAAAATATGCATGAAGACAGGGGGAGCGTTGGTCACAGGGGGAGTGATGGTCACAGGGGGAGCTATGGTCACAATGGGAGCATGAGCAGGAGGATGAGTGTTACCATGAAATCAATTTTTCCATCAATTCCAAAGGGGGAGATTGTTGAAATATTGGTTGTCATTGATGTCGACCCTTGAAGAAGTTCGGTATCCCTAAAGGTATGGTTATGGAACCTGAAGTTGATCAAGGAAAAATGTCATGAAGAATAGTGTAAATGAAAGTAAACCACTCATGGATGTATATTCATCATCGTTCCATTTTCCATGATAGATGATATTCCACATGGTTCCTCACAGTTGAGGATTTATGGCCTTGTGAAGTTAGAAGCCCCAAATAATGGTTAAGAAACCCTTAGTTGGTTACATATCAATTAATGAAAGGGTAAAGTGGTTGTAACAAGAAAGTGAAGAAGCCCTAAAATTAAGGAAAGAGGTTATCTAGAAAAATTATATATACACCTCAAGAATTCATTTATAAGCACATTCACACATTCATTCTATTGAATGTCTTATTGTGAGTAAGTGATATATTGGCAAGTTTGCGACGATGAAATCTAAGGTAGCGACAAGTGAGAAATGCGGGATTTTTGGTATCACAAAGGAGAGATAGGGTTTTCTAAGGAAACCCTAATTTGGCTAACCCCCATGGGTGAGAAAACTAGTGTCCTACGAGGCACCTTTGTGGGTCACCTACTGCTTGTCACACGAGATCCTACATGACAAGAGGTCTTAGTCCCATGAGGAAAAGACATGATTGGGGGAAATTTTAGTGCTAGGTTGTTGAGGTCTGAGGAAAGGTTACAGGTCATCATTACTATCTATCAGGTTAGCTATAGAAGTAAAGGTATGTTTATGCACTTGTTTTGAAGGTTATACTTGGTTATGTTATGGTGCATGCTTGAGGAATGTTTGGAATTTTCACTTGATTGAGGTACATCTTGGCTACATGGTTGAGTGAGGTATACTCTTGCATATGGTTTGATGTATGACATATCTTTGAGATGTTGGTATATGTTTGAGGTATACATTTGGTACATGGTGGTATATGCATAAGGGACATGCTTTGGTACTTAGAGGAACTTCATTGATGATGTTGTACAGGTCTATACATTATTGATGCTATGGTATATGGTACATGTTTTATATATTATTGATTCTCTAGTACAATATGGTACATGACTGGATACATGATTAGATACTCATCATAGATGTTATGGTATCTACATTTGACATATGTTATGGTACATGATTGAATACATGATTATCTACTCATCATTGATGTTATGGTATCTACATTTGGAATATGTTATGGTACATGATTGATGCATGTTATACTACATTTGTTGGTACATAGTTGATCCATGGTTTGGTACAAGTTTTCATATAGAACATGTTGATTATCAATTATAGGTTGATGGTATAGTGACAGTGATAGGTTGGATACAATGACAGGTTGAGAGGTTACAATTTGATGTGACAGTGACAGTGATAGGTTGAAATGTTATAAGTTCTGAATAATGGGCCGAGACAGTGCCCCATTATTCAGAAGTATTAAAAAGTACCAAATAATGTACACTGTGATTTTTGCACATCTACCACGCATACTACTAATCAGTGTAGAGATTTGGATTCACTTGCAGATAGGCTGGATCGAACAACATTCAGGGTGAATGAAACCCCTCAAAGACTGGGAAGAGGTCGAGGAGGTGGTGTCGGAGGAGACTTCAGAGAAGGAAGAAATGGGGGAAGAGGACCAAGAAGATGTTACACATATGATGAGAAATACCATATGGATAGAGACTATCCTCATCCGAGGCGACCATGGTTCTCTCACTATAAAACCAGTGGGCACACAACTGAAGACAACCCAAAACTAATTTCAAAATGGGAAGATCGGGTACGTCAACGAGGAACTAACCTCATCAGTTTAGAAATAAAGAGAGTTTTAAGAGTACAATTTCCCAACCTTAATATTGTCACTCGAGGAGGGTAAGAAACTGGAGATGATGCTGATAATTTACCTCAGATAAAGAAAGAAGCACCTAAGGAAGACAGGTATGATCCTCTAAAACAAAAGTTTTTATTTAAAAATTCCATAGAAGTATTTCATAATATCCCTATCCCTAAGATGCAAGAGAAAACCCCTTGGTCTATTATTTACCCTAAGATTGGTCAAGTCCCTGCTTCACCCCCTACACCCAGATCCTTCATGGAGGATAAGGACCCTTATGCTTCCCTACTTGGTATTGATTGGGCCTATGAAAACTATGCAGTAATCGACCTAAAGAAAGACACGGATGAAGATTCAGAACTGGCATTTGACAGTTGGTAGCAAAGCTCATATGAAAGAATCTCAAGGAGATGCACAACTATCAGGGAAACTAGATGGGTTGGAACCGAGCTCAGAGAACACCCAGTATATGATGGTACCTCAGGAATTGACATTTTTCTAATCAGCATGGAAGAAAAAGTAGGGGAGGATCAAAGGATCTAAGTGTTGGATTTAGCCCTCCAGGACACCCCTGCCAAATGGTGGGCCAATCACAAAGACTTACTCAAAAATTGGGACGATGTGAAGAAATATATCAAATATAGATTTCAGGATAAGGAGAAGCTGGAATCAGATATGCGGATGTATTTCCAGGTTG
The DNA here is from genome assembly GCA_032191745.1 of Picea mariana. NCBI lineage: Eukaryota > Viridiplantae > Streptophyta > Pinopsida > Pinales > Pinaceae > Picea > Picea mariana. The sequence goes on along the minus strand of JASDQU010736373.1, from coordinate 90,220 downwards.
CGCAAATGTTCAATGGAGAGTCTGATCCTAAAGCACATATTGAACAATGCATGACATAATGGCAAGTTGTGGAAATACCATCTCGCTTCTAGGTTCAGGTATTTCCACACTCGCTAGGTCCACTCCCGAAAACTTGGTTCATGTATGAAGAAACCAGAAGACAGACCAACGACTGGAAAAAATTGGAAGATCACTTTTGCAAGGACTTCTCATTTACAAGTAAGTACCCTAAGCTTGAAGTAGTCTTGCAAAGAATTAAAGAATTCCTTTTTACAGACAATAGTAATCAGAAATCGGACCTAGTGGTATGTGCAAAGCATAACTGAGAAATTCAGACTAATATTCACCTAACCTTGGACAAGAAGCCTATAGAATTCTATAAGATTGAGAAGGAGTTGGAAAGCCCAGATGATTTAGAAGAATTAAGAAACCTAGCCATTAAAGTGACAGAAGGGAATAGAGAAATCCAGAACATCATACCCAGTCAGACTGATGGTTCTTATAATCACCCAGTGAAGTTGTGCAAAGTCAATATAGGGACCACAGAGAAACCTAAGATAGCTATGGTGGGATATTATTGGGATGAGAAAACTAGTCAAGAAATATAGGGTTTGTTGCGAGAATATCAGGATTTATTCACAAAGACATTTTCATGGTTAAAAGGGATCAAAGGAGTTATGGGAGAAATGAAAATTGAATTAAAAAAGGGATCAAATCCTGTGAGGCATAGACCATACCTCCTTAACACCAGAGTGAAAGAGAAGTTTAAGAGGGAAATAGAAAATATGTTGGAAGCTGGACTTATTTTTGTAGTAGAAGAAGCAGAATGGATCAGCCCAATAGTCATCTAGAGCAAGAAAGGTACAAAGGATATTAGGGTATGTGTAGACTACATAAGCCTCAACTTTGCATGTGTGCATGACCCTTTTCCAACACCTTTTACTGATGAGGTGCTAGAACAGACCCCAAAATGTGATAAAGAATTCAAGACCCTAAAGGAGAATCTCAACACAACACCTATTCTTATATTTCCAAATTGGAAAAATGAATTTCATGTCCACGTAGATGCTTCAAGTATTTCCTTGGGAGTTATCTTAGCGCAACCAGGAGATGGAGCCATGGATCATCCTATCTATTTTTCGAGTAGGAAGTTGTCGCAAGCTGAGCGCAACTGTACAAAAACAAAAACAAAGGGTTTAGCTATGATTTACGCTTTGCATAAATTTAGTCATTATTTTCTAGGTTCTCATTTTAAGTTTTTTACTGATCATTTTGCATTAAAATATCTAGTTAAAAAACCTATGTTGGAAGGGAGAATTTGTAGATGATTGCTTATGTTTAAGGAATTTTCTTTTGAAGTGATCATTAATCTTGGAATATGCAATGTAGGGCCTGATCACCTGTATAGATTAGAGTCAAGGGAAAGTGGCAGAGCAATTGATGATCAGCTCCCAGATGCAGACCTATTATGGTTTGAGGCCATACCAGAATACCTGGAAGACATGGAAGTATTATTAAGCACAAGGTTCTACCTAGAAATATATTCCACAACCCAGAAGTGCCATATGGTGGTTAGAGCAGCGAACTATCAGTTCATTACAGGGAAATTGTATAAATTGGGACTAGAAAGTATCCTCAGGAGATGTGTCTTGGATCACGAAAGATAGGATATACTATGGGAGTGCCACAGTGGAGTTGCGAGAGGTCATGTGGGAGGAAAGGCCACTACGTAGAAATTCCTCCAAATTGGACTATGGTGGGCCACGTTCTTCAAGGATGCAAAGACATACGCTAGGTCATGAGATGTTTGTCAAAGGGTGGGTAAGCCATCATGACAAGATGAGTTTCCACTTCAACTAGTTTGATCCTTACAATAATTTGAGAAGTGGGCAGTTGACTTCATTGGGCCGATCAAACCTACAACTAAGAATTCAAAGGCTAGGTACATTATTACTGCAACTGACAACCTTACACATTGGGTTGAGGCAGTAGTTGTTCAATATTGTTTGACYGATACTGTTGCTAGGTTAATTTTTTAAAATATTATCACTCGATTTGGATGTCCTAGGAGTCTGACCAGTGATGTAGGAGATTCAGAGAAACAGATCGAATTACTCCAAGGCACATGGTCACAATTTTCCAATCGCGCAAAGAATCTAGGAGTGTAGTTGTGGAAGACTCGGTAAGAAGCAGAGAAACAGCCTCGAAAGTTGTAGGAGCATATGGAGAAAATAGTGCTAGAGGGCAACAATGCTTGAGAAGCACTACACAAGTGCACAACTGAGTGCACAAATATTTTCAGAGAAGTCACCGATTGGATGGGCATCATTGCTAGGCACAACCCAACTTTGGAGGACGTATGCACTAAAATCCAGGTGTTGAATGAGGAAGTTGCAGCTATTATGGATCCGCTAGAGAAACAACATAAGTTCGATCGAATTCAACAAGTGGACAATGAGTTGAAAACCCTATTTGAGGCACAATCCATATCCAAGAAGGATCTGTGTGACTTTTGACCTGTCATTCAGACAATTTACATGAAAATGCATCATTTCGATGCAACAATAGGCTCTGAATGGAGCTCTTTGGTCGCATCAAATCCCAAGGAATGTATCACAGATGCGACCCAACAGTTCATTGTCAAGGCCTCACTCCTTGCCAGGAAATGGCAGGATAAAGTTGGGAGCTTTCAGGAAGTTAAGAAGCGAGTCTTGGAGTTGGTCCCAGAGTTGGGCCCTTTGTTTGAAGAGGCAGAGAAAGAGAAAGTGCAATTAGAAGAGGACAATAAAGAGGAAAAGGAGGACAAGGGAAAGAAAAAATTTCTCCTAGAAGTGGTGAAAGAGCCAAGTACTTGACTAGAGGGAGAGTCAAGGCTTGTGGTCGGAGCCTGTTGGGCCCTTCTTTTTTGGATGAGAACTTGCGCAAGAAGGAATACAGTCCCAGTTTTGGTTTATCATGAGTTGCAAAAGCTACAGAAGAAGCTGGACAGTAGAGCAGGGAAAAGTAATAGAAATTGGTTGTGAAAAGGACAGTGGAATGCTAGCAAGGCAAAAGCAGTTGCAACAGAACAAGAAAGCATGGGAGCCCAAAGCCAAAAGACCCTACATAGCTTATATATATGGGATGAATATGATTGTAAAACGATTCTCTCTTGACTGAAAAAGGGTTCTCCCCTTGTTTTTTTGTCCGGGTTGTTGTTCTTCTTGTTGTTTTTATTGTTACTAGGTCAGGTTTGAGTTCTACAAATGTAATTTGTATACAATTTTAGAAAAATAGAGCTCTTCAAAATGATTTCAGAGCTATAAGTATGTAACAAAGAATTAATTTGTATCTCTGAGGTTGTATCTGATAATATCTAAAGATAATATATAAATAAGGATCCAAAATTTTTAAAAATGTTGTGTCATTTTGTGTTTATGCTTGTGTGTTGTATATTTACAATACTTCTTTATGGTTCATAAGTTCCATATAATGTTTATGTGTATGAATTCTTTTCACAACCTAAGTAGCTTCAATTCATGTGAGTATGAGCTCATATTTTTTCTGTAGTTATTTTATCTTGCGCAAGATCATGGTGAATCTTGAAGGTTCTATGAACCCACCTAAGTATTATCCTTGCCCTTCCCTATCCTTCTGTCTTGGTTGAACTTCGGGTGAGACTTATTCTCTTCGGAGGAGAAGAAAATTCTAGCACTCTAGACTACATGGTACCTTTTGTTGGTAACCTAGGAAGGACCCTAGTCTGATCAATTCCGCGCCAACACAATTCACTTATTTATTTATTTATTTATGTTGTAATTGGTTTTCCTTGAACTCCTTTAGATCCTTCCTTCCTTTTGTTCTCCTATTCTTCTTATATTCACTATTGTTCCCTGGTCTAAACACTTTCCATCCAAGTTCTACTTGGACATTCTGCAATCCAACCAATTTGTTCTCTTTCCAGCAACCTCTCCTAGGCATCCAACTTTACCTTTATGAAACATTCCAGCACCCTGGAATGAAGTAGCTCAAACATTCCATCACCCTACTACAAAATTTTTTAATCAAATAATATTACTCCTAGTTTTCCATTAGGTTACTTCATTAACATTTCCCTGTGAAACCATACCTTTCACATTGAATACCATCTCCAAATGGAAGTCCATTTTCATTTAGTGACACTTTTCAAGTGAGAGAGCATTTCAATTTCCTTGTTTCAATTTCCTTGCATTGGCATCCTACTTCCAATTTGATATAATATCCCAAGATTTAACCCCTGTTGTAATTGTAAATGTAACATATGTTATAGGTTGGTGAGCCAAGTTAAAATATGATAGGAGGCTTATGAGATTATTAGGCTAGAGAGCCTTGATGTTAAAGGCCAATGAGTTTGTTTTTTTATATGTAAATACTCATATCAATAATATAAATACATCGTTGTGTGTAGATCGACCACGAAGAAAGATTTATGGAGGACTAAGATCCACTAGGTAGGGAAATGGATGGGGCTATAAGACTAGGGAAAGGGCTAAGCTTGAGGGCTTATCCCTATGGGAATAATATTATATTATTATTTCCTAAATACTAAGGTTGGACATAACCTATGATATTTTAAGATCTTGTGGGAAGGAAACAAATGTTAAGTGGTGCTCATGGAGCTTCATGAGGACAAGTGTTTGATTAGGAAAATGCATCCTTCTTCGGGGTGTTGGGTCATTCTTTCCATCCTTCCCATACATGCAAGCCATGGTGCACAGATCCATTACCTCCATTATCAATCTCTGAGAATGCACACACATCTGTAACATGCAGTTATACTTGAGTTATCCTGTGTATTTCTTATGAAGCCTAACGCACCTGTATTTCTTGAGCCTATACTATGTCTTAAAGGTTGGTTGTTGTTGCCAACATAGTTACTTGGCTAAGTATGGCTTGGTACCATATTTTGTGTCCCTACCAATTTTCGGTCACTTCCATCACATGTGCATTAGCTAAATGTTGTGGCTATTTTCACCTGAACTTGTTGTTGATTATGTGGGAGCGGGAGTGAAGAGGCAGGTTGTCAGTACCATGGAATGAAGAAGCAGGTTTTCAGGCATGTGAGAAACCTCTCCAAGTGAGAGAGGTTTTTGGGGAAGTTAATTCTCCTGGAGGGATCCCAACAACAAATATAAGAGCTATGAGAATTCTTCTATAGCCTGTTGTTGAAGCCCTGGAAGGGAAGTGGAGTAACCGATGGACTATTTAACAGTGAAGGTGTATAATTCATGGAAAGGGAAAGGAATGTGGGGAATGAGAGGATGTGAGTTGTGTGCATAAGTTGGCTCATGGAAGGTAATCCTTCCTCATTGACTGTGTAGCATCTAATTGTCTTAGCCTAGCCTAGGAATCCCTTTACCTGGGTGGAGTTTAGTCCCAACTCAGGGGTGACCCACTGCTGAGAGTGATGAGCAACATGGTTTTTGGATGGGAGGTTCATGAAAGGTATTCACATAGGTGGTGGTCATATATAAAAGATAAGTACCATTTCTATGTTCATTTACTTGCTGTGTATTTGTACATGTATATATTAATGAGTATTTCCTATATATGTTGTATGTATAGGCTTATTGTTATTTCCACATTAATATGTGTATTAGAAGAATATGTTGTTTGTTTTATGTTTTATATATATACATATGGTATTGTTATTTTTATGGAGTTGGCATGACTGACCTGTAAGTCCAGGTATGTTAAAATGTATGATGTTCTACAAGAGTCTCTATGTGCCATAGCCCAGCAGGACTGTGGCTGGGTATGTCATGTTTTGGTATCAGAGCTTAATTTCAGCAGTTGGGTTGTAGCATGCCCCATATTGGGTGGTTGGGGGTGTTAAAAATTGGTATCATAGCTCATGGTTTCAACATAGAACCTGGATGGGCCACAAATGTGGAATTTGAAGTAAACATTCCATAGGGATTTGATGTATAGAGTGTCAGAGGAGAACTGAGAGAGATCTTGGGTGGTAATGGAAAGATTAGGAGGAGTGGCAGAGTAGTTATCATAGTGACTGTGATTGATAACCATGATATTGAATGTTCACTATGGGATTTGCGTGGGCAGGTGGCATACCCTTCCCAACCAACAGATCTAAAAATGATGAACGACAATTAACCTCCAATTCCTTTGGAATTCGTGACTTGGGTAAAGTTTACATTCAGTTGAGAAAAGGGGCTGAAGTCTTGGAGTGATTTACAACCATAGATCATCTAGTAGGAGGACATTTGTTTTATTTCCCAAGAGGTTCGGTGGTTCAGAGTTCAGGGAGATTGCTTGAAGTGTGTGCAGAATGGACTTCATCCCGAAGTCCAAAAATCCGGAGTTAATCTGGATGGTTCATCTTTAAGGACATGTGTCAATATATCATCCTGTTCATAGTTTCAACAGTCTGGGGGTTGTGTGGTGTTTCAGTGGGGAAATCCTACAAAGTCCTGGAGTGATTCTCAGTTGTAGGTCATTTGGGAGAAGGTGGACCGTTGGATTTCCCAATTGGTTTGGAGGTTTGATGTTCAGGGAAATCCATTTGAGATTGCGCAGAGTATAGTTTCTCTAAAGTCCCTAATTCTGGAACCAATCCAGACCATCCATTATCTTAGATATGTTTCTACAGATCAGTCGATTTGATATTTCTTCGTTCGACAGTTTTGAGAATGTGTCAATGAGAATAAATCACAGAAATCTCGAACCATTTGGAAGCAATTTTTTGGCAGTCGATAGTTCGGTGGTTTTGAAAATGTGCAGATGAGAAGAAATCACTGAAGTCCCAAAGAATCAAGAAGCAATTTCTCGACATTCGATAGTTTGTCAATTTTGAAAATGTGCAGATGATAAGAATTCGACGAAGTGCCAAAGTTCCAAAGAGCCAAGTGACATGGCATGATGATGTCACCTAGGGTGACATGGGCCTATTATAGGAATGCCATGTGTCAATTGTTTTTGTACCACTTACAGGCCTTATGTGCCAATTGTGACATGACACATGTCACCCAATGGTGGGGCCACGTGTCACCACCTTAGTTGATGACATTTGTACTAAGTGGACCCCAGAAGGTTCAGAAGTTCTGAAATTCCATATCAGCAATGATTTAATCATGTTTGTAGGATCTACAAGAAATAGATCAACGGACAGGAACAATTGCGAAAGTCTAAAGGAAAATTAATGAGGGAGCTATTTCACATTCTACAATCAACCGAGATCGTATATCTCCATCGAGAGGAAGATCAACGATGGAAGTTGACTTCCAATCAATTGAACATATTTCAATTGTGAAAGATGAGGTTGTTGTTAAACCATAAGAATGTTTGAGTTCCACAATCATCCAGGACCCTTGATCTTAAATTTATCGACAGATCAATGGTTTTTCCCCTGATGGGATTGGAACATGCATAATATTATGGTCATAACACCTGGTAAGAGATTTAATCACTTGGTTATGAGATTAAACACAGGGCGCTTATAATAAGGTCTCAGGGGTGTACTATATAATGAGTTCACATGTTTGGTGGTCTCGGGGGGTTTGTGATGTGCAGAAGGAGAAAATTGTCGAAGCCCAAAGCTCCAAAGAAAGGAGTAAATCCTCATCGTTGATCAGGAGAGGACACGTGACATTAGATATCGTAGTCTGGAGACTTGGAACTATGGAGGATTTAAAGAATAAGCAGTTGGGGTCGAGGACTCCCGAAGGCCATATTCCATCTCATCCATTGATTATAGGGACACATGGTGTCATATCCCAAGGTCTGTAGACTTGGTACTCTGGAGGAATTGAGTTGCAGATGGATTTGTGACGCAAACTTATGAAGGATGAAGTTAATATCGACCATTGATTGGGAAAGGATACGTGGTAGCAGATCATGCAATCCAGAGACTTGGCACTCTAGATGGATTGAGAGTGTGGAAATTTCAGAACTCCCAAATTCAGAGTCCCATAGTTGATCATGGTCGTTGGTTAATGAGAAGGTGTGGTATATGGAAATTCGGGAGGCAGTGCAAGATGGATCCTCTGAAATCTTGAAGCCCGGAGTCTCGGATCTCCTGTTGATTGTAGATATAAATAGAGAATGAGGATCATCAATCAGTTTGTCCTTTGAGTATTCGAAGGGAGAATCTCTAAAGAGCCAGTCCGAGAGTTGTCCAGTTCGGCGTTTGGGAGAAGTCAATGTGGAAGTTGAGATCACCTCTGAAGTTTTGGAGCTTGAAGTTCCCTAGGCTCTAGATAAGTGCCTATCAATTAGCTCTTGGTCACAACCGTGGTCACATGAAGTTGGGGTCAAAATAAAAGGGGCTTATACCCGAAAACTAAGTTAAAGAAACAAAATAAAATGGATTAGGAAGGAATCTCATGGGGTTTTGATTGTTCAAACCTTCATCAAAAGTGGTAAACAAGATATGTGAACCCCATGAGTGGATCCAACAAAGTTCCAAGAGCTATTTTGGCTCTGAGATAGGATAATAACTACATAGGGATTACATCATTGAAAGAACAATTCTCAATTGTTCATAAATTTCTTCTTAGAACTCAGAGTTGAGAAAGGAAGAAGACAATGGAAAGGTCTTGGAAAGAGGGTTCCAGGTATTCCATCATAATTGAGGATTGGTTGAATCTGAACCAGAAACACTTTAGAATCCCTGTGTATATTATTGTAATCCTTAGAGGCAAAGAGAGGTGGCCAATTAGATGCTAACCAGGCCAAGAGATTGGAAGTGGCCAAACGAATGTTAATCAGGCCAATAGAATGAGGATTTCAGTATGTTGATTTAATCTAGAATGAAGGAAGGCCTGAGAGCCTGTGTAATTGTATGTAAACATAAGTATATGAAAGAAAAGGAAAATACTCTATTTTGAGTATTTTGGAAGCCTCTGTAATTATGTTTGTTCATATGTTTATTGTATACCTATGTGAGGAAGAAGTGTATATCTCCGCATACAGTTGAGTTTTTGTAGTTCAGGTATAGGGATAGTGTTGCAGGATGAGAAGGAGAACTCTAGAGAGGAATCCTGGTATAATTGCTTATTCAGATCGAGATCCGGAATGATTATTCCATCAATCATTGATCATGAGTAGGATCGATTATAATACTAAATGATAGAAGAGAAACAAAGATCAGTCTTGTAGATTGGAGGAAACACCTCCCTTATCGCTAACAGAGTGCGCAATGGAAGCATGGTACGAAGATAATCAAATATGGAATGAAAAAAGTTGATTATGCATGTGAAAAGGAAATCAGATGGGTCAAGACAAGAGAAAGTAATAATTCAGTAAGATAATCCAAGTGTTGATATGATCAGTCATAGAAAGGATAAATCAAGTGCCTCAAGAAAGAAGTTGTCGTAAGATGACCAAGGTTACTCAGAGAATGTGACTAGAAATATAACTTGGTCATGTAAGAGATGGATCAGAGGAATCCAAGTAATAATGAAATTTTGAAAGTTAATATCAACATATTATGTGGATGCAAGTATGAAAAGTAGACAAGGAAAGATTCCCGGTTGGAGTCAAGTCCTAGAAGAAGAAATGATGAGGTAGATATAAAGCTAATAGAAATGAAGGATAGCGCTCCAGGAGGGACAAAAAATAGTAGATGATTGTTGATGCATTCTGAAATTATCAAAGACATTTCCACAATAGCATGGAGATGTCAAAGCCAAGAAGGATTTCAAAAAGAAATGAATCTCTATAGAGAATCAGTAAGGAACCATGAAGAAGAAAAGGGTTCTATGCATGGTTTTGAATGCAAAGGAGATGGTGCCTGATAATAATCCATCTTAAGTGGCATATATCCATGAGTGACATTCCCAAAGGTTGGAGGTATCACTTGAAATTACAATGGTAAAGTGAAAGTGATGTTGAGTACTTTTAATTAATTTTGTGCATCTAGAAAAGGAGGAATATGTGCATCCTTACAATATGCTAGAGACTGGCTATGAAAGCCATGTTTGAGGCTAGTTGGTAAGGAGAAGAGAAGGGTACAAGAAATCTCAAGTACTAAATCATTTAGTCAAGAATGGTTTGAAGTAGTTCAATCTGAAAATTAATTGGATGTTGAAGATCCAAAGTCTATAAGACAGTATGATTGGAATTATAATTCACCCAAGTATGATTTGGGATAGATAGATCTAGAAAATAAATGAAAGTTTAAGGTTAATATCATCTTAGTATTTGGCTGGAAAAGCAAAGAAAACCAAGAGTATTTGGCTGGAAAAGAAAAGAAAACCAAGAGTATTTGGCTAGAAAACACTCAGGAAAAAAATAATCATGTACAGTGATTACAACAAGAGAACAATAAAATTCAAGAATCTGGAAGAAATTGCAGACTTCTAGGATCAACAAGAAAAGTGTTACAAGGAGATATAAGCTATTGAAATTTATATGGTAGCAAGTATGTTATGGTTGGTTGGGAAAGCCATAAAGAGATAATGCTTGCATGTTTACAAGTGTCGTTGATGATGTTGTTGTATATGGAAGGAAGAAACAGAAAACTGAAGTCCTGATTATAAGACTGATAAAGAGGCATGAGAGCTTCTATTGTCATCAGCTAATCAGGTAACATCAAACTCATTTAATGGAAGCTATGCATGTAAGTATTTCTCTTTTGAAATTATGTTGCATAATTTCCAAAGGGAAATTCGGGTGAGAATTTCCCAGATAGAATTTTATAATACACAGTATGGGATATAAATGCATTAACTTGAATAAGATACCACTAGGTGTGGTAAAGGATAGAGGCCTGTTATACATATCAAATCTTTTATCTCTAGAATGCACACACTAACATAGTAACATGTCATGTTATTTTTTCTATGAGGTTATAACCAACGAAATAAAAGATAAGAACTTGTTATAGGAATGATTCCAGGAAAACTAGTCATGCATGAGACCAGGACATGGTTGGATATGGAAAAGTATGGATATGGAAAGGTTATATACCACAAAAATACCCAAAATATTCCTATCTTTAAATAAAACATGGACTGCAACATTTTGCTAACATTAATGCACACCAAAGAATTATATTCTTGGTGTAGTGTTCAAGTCAGAAAGGAAGGAATCCAAATAATCGATAAGACAATGGGGAGTGTGTGGAGAATGTGTCAAGACATTGGCCAGATTTCCAATTTATGGATGGTTAGATACATGACTTAGATAAGGATCATTGTGAAAATCAATGCAAAGGTGCATTGAATAGATATACATTTGAGAGTTTCACTCAGGCCTAGTAAGTGGCAGAGTTGCACTCATACATGATAGAATTGTATACTTAAATGCAATCATTGAATGTATTTTGTGAGTGCATGCATATATATTTTATTGCATGGAAATAAATATGCTAACAGCTGAAATATTTCTAACTCATGGAGTTGAGAACATTTCGAGAGTCTTTAGGGCATTGCAACAGGAAAGTTGCAAGTCAAGTAGTCACATGATCATTGACAACATGAAAGATTTATGTTTAGAAAAAAAAGTAATGAACTTACTGATATTGCCGAGGAATAGGTGTATGGATAGAATGATAGTTCATTTTATCTAATAAATTGTTTTGATAATTTTGATTGGATTGATCAGTGTAGAGAATTCTAAGATCATGTTATAAGGATTTTTTGTACATATTGCAATGAGAGTATGATGTATAGGAAATACTAACAATTTGTTGGTTAAATGCAAGATAGAATTGTTGCAGGAAAAATGGTATTTAGCGTGGTTCTTATTGAAATCCATAAGGAAGACGACATCCTATTATTGCAACAACAATGAAAAATTATGAAATAGAATTTCATATTTTGGGGAAATTTTGAATTCCTTACAAAATTACTTGGATTTCTAAAATGGAATGTTATAATTTTATCTCATGAAAAATGTATGTGTGTAATACAGATGAGAAAATATTGATTAAAGTTGGAATGTTGATTTTAGAGAGTAGCTCTGGGGAAGATGCTAATTGGAGACAATGGATCTTACCCTGTGGATCCCAAGTGGATCTAGGTGTGTGTACACTTCTCCTTGGTTTTCCTTGGTGAATGTTGGATCCCTGGAGGGAGAAGTGTGGGGATCTCCAAGTACCCTCAAAGGTCTCCAGGTACTCTCCACTCCAGGTACAATGGATCTTACCATGTGGAAATCCTGTAGCCACGGTATTCTAAGACTTCTTATTCGTCCTGTGCTGGAGCCAAAAGGGGTAGGGGTGCAACTGAAGGACTATTGAGCAGAGAAGGAGCACACTACCTTGGGTTGTATAGGCATGTGGGGAATGAGAGACCATTGGTTGAAGTTTTGTTGAGGTTTGGTACCTTGGCCTAGACCATGTTGGTATTAATTGTGGACCATGGTTATCTTGGGAAGCCATTTCTCGGGTGGATTCATATCCCTACTTGAGGATGATACGCTGTTGATAATTTATTAGTGGTGAGATCTAAATCTAGGTGGAATGTCGGGGATCTGTAGCCAGTCGGTCATTTAAATGAGGTTTAATTGAATCATGTAATAAAGAATAGTGAGCTGAATTATTTTACTAAAGAAGCTCTATGGAATAAAGTAAATGACTTCCAGCTATAGTATGAATACATAAAATGGTTCTTGAAAGCCAAGCAGCAGGTGGATAATAAGATTCCAATAGAAAACGCTTGGAGTTTTTTAAAGAATTTGAATTCTACATGTATAAACAAGTTGCACTGAGTAAAGTGCAAAAATAAGGGGAGCGGATTGTAATATCCCAAGATTTAACCCCAGTTGTAACAAATGTTATAGGTTGGGGAGCCAAGTTAAAATAAGCTAGGAGGATTATGTGATGATTAGGCCAGAGAGCCTAAATGATAAAGGCTAATGATACTATTTTTTTATATCTAAACACTCATATAAATAATATAAATACATTGGTGCATGTAGATCGACCACGAAGAAAGAGTTATGGGGGACTAAGTTCCACTAGGTAGGGAAAGGGATGGGGCTATGAGACTAGGGAAAGGGATAAGATTGAGGGCTTATCTCTATGGGAATAATATTATATTATTAATTCGTAAATACTAAGGTTGGACATAACCTATGATATATGAAGTTACTGTGGGAAGGAAACGACTGTTAAGTGGAGCTCATGTAGCTTCATGAGGACAAGTGTCTGATTAGGGACATGCAATTATATTTGGAAAACACATCCTTCTTGGGGGTGCTGGGCCATTCTTTCCATCCTTACCATGCATGCCCACCTTGGTGCGCAAATGCATTACCTCCATTATCGATCTTTGATCATGCACGCACATCTGGAACCCACAGTTATACTTGATTTTTCATGTGTATTTCTAGTGAATCTCGGTGCACCTGTATTGCCTGAGCCCATACTATGTCTTAATGGTTGGTTGTTGCTGCCAACACAATTCCTTAGATGAACAAGGCTTTCTTCCATATTCTGTGTCCCTACCCATTTTCGTTTGTTTCCATCACCTTATGTTAGCCGAATGTTGTGGCTATTTTCACCTGAACCTGTTGTTGGTTATCTGGGAGCGAGAGTGAAGAGGCGGTTTTTTAGGCCCGTGAAATGAAGAAGTAGTTTGTTGGCCCTGTGAGAAACTTCTCCATGTGTGAGAGGTTGTTGGGGGATTGGTTTCTCCTAGACGGATCCCAGTAGAATCTATAAGAGATCTGAGAATTCGTGTATGTCATGTTGCTGAAGCCCTGGAATGAAAGTGGAGTAGCTAATGGACTGTTGAACAGTGAAGGTGTATACTTCCTGGGGTTAGACAAGAATGTGGGGAATGAGAGGCTGTGAGATTAGTGCGTAAGTTGGATCCTAGGAGGGAATTCTTCTTGATTGACTGTGTATCATTCCATTATCTCAGCCTAGCCTAGGAATCCCTTTGTCTGGGTGGAGTTTAGTCCCAGATCGGGGGTGACCCACTAATGAGAGTGATGAGAAACATGTTTTATGGCTGGGAGGTTCGTGGAAGGTCTACACATAGTTTTTGGTCATCTATAAAAGATAAGTACTATTTCTATGTTCATTTATTTGTTGTGTTTCTATACATTTATATATTGATGAGTATTTCTTGTATATGTTCTATGTATAGGATTACTGTTATTTTCGCATTAATCTATGTATTATCAAAATATGTTGTCTATTTTATGTTTTTTATATATACAGATGGCATTGTTATTTTTATGGATTTGGCATGACCGACCTATAAGGATAGGTATGTTACAATGTATGATGTTCTGCAAGAGTCTTTGTGTGTCATAGCCTAGCAGGTCTATGGTTGGGTATGTCACGATTTGGAATCAGAGCTTGATTTCAGTAGTTGGATTGTAGCATGCCTCGGATTGGGTGGTTGGGGGTGTTACATGTGAACTCTGATATCATAAGTGGATTTCTTTGACTGAATACTTTTAGACAAGTAGATAAGTCATATCTAACAAATCCTTGCCTGGAAATACTATTCTTGACACATAGAGATTATTCACACACCACCTCTTAAGTGTAAATGTGTTGAACCTACACAGAATATATCTAGCTAGAAAATAATACACACATTTGCAGAGAGAATTGGAAAAAGAAGAAGAAGGAGAGAAAGGATGGAAGAATTCTCATTAACTATTTTCCACACTCAAAGAGTGAATAATTTACAATAGATATAGGATACATGAGTAAATAATGAGCCATAGTGGTGGTCTAGAGTGATCTGGAGACACACCAATAGTTACGAGAGTAAANTGAGCCATATTGGTGGTCTAGAGTGATCTGGAGACACACCAATAGTTACGAGAGTAAACTGCCACCTAGTCTAGTCTCTCAGACAGTTACGGTAGTGAACTGCCACCTAGTCTGAGTTAGCTAGTCTATCAGTCTTCAGTTAACTGAATAAACAAAGAGTAGTGAAGAGTTAACTCAGGGAATCAAGTGTAATTCACCAGTCTGTTGATGATCCCAAGGAAAGTGCACATTAGCATGGTGATGATCCCAATGTTGCATGGTGACAAAACCAATGCAGCATCTAAACTCAACTCAACTAGTCAAACTAAAGTGTCAACTGAAAGTAATATTCTCCAGGTGGAGTATTCTCCCCTAAAATATAGGAGACTAGATAATGACACAATATGAATAATAAACAAGGAAAAACCTTAGGAAAAATAAATCCTAGGTGTGTGTGAAGTAACTCCAACATTAAGATATTTGTTTTCTTCCACATCAAGCTTGCAACTGTCTACACATCTCTACCTTCAAGGCTATGGAACCTTATGTTTCCTTTATATTCCCATTAATGACATTATTCACCTGCTAGCTTCATGTCCTATGTGAGGATTCTTTCTTTTGTAGTACCTTCAATTTATTCGCATTCTGGAGTATCAACATAATAAGTCTTCTATTATTCTCTTCTCAAGTTCTTTATCCACTTTCCATTACTTTCTTTGTATATATTTATTACCTCATTCAACTTTTGTAAGATATGTCATGCCTCCATGACCCTAAAATCTAATCTTGTTCTTGAATTGATCTGGTTATACCTCTAATCCTGACAAACCTAGAAGAAACCATCTTGTTAGAATTATACATATCATAAAAAAATTGTCAATTAAATTTATAGGTACCTTTTCTGTTTTATTTATAAATAATATATATCATAGTTATTCAAATTAGAATAATTCCAGACCATTCTCCTCTAAATAAACCTTTCAACGGCTGTAATTTCTTCCCAATCAAATATCTGAGTTGAAAGTTAGGGCTCCCCAAAAAACCACTTGTATCCCCCTTAGTTGATACATCAAATTGAATTCCACATAGGAACTTCCTTCAAACCCCTTCCATAGGCGACCATGGCTCGAAACCATGGGATTAATCATTCCTTAGAGCTTTTCTTTCTTCAACACAAAAAATAATTTGGCCACTAGCCCCCTTTTACTTCGACCAAGGTCTCATAGGACCAAGGGATATGACCAAGAACTTAGCTGAAGATGCTTATATAGAGCTTTGAGACATCAGGGCTCTGGGTCTTTGGGCCTCAGGGATTTCACCTTCATCACACTTCACATTTCCTAATATTTTGAACTGGAGAATTAACCGAACAAACCCTTCTTTGGAGCTTCAGGGCTCTTGAACATTGAGCTTCAGAGGATCCACTTATGCCACATAACATTCCCTCCGAATGTCGAACTGGCGAACTCCCATAGTGACTCTTTGAAGCATTGCTACTCCAATTCTCTGGAGCTTCGAACTTTAGAGGTTTTTACAAAAACACACTCTCTTTTCCTCGAGTGTTGAATCTTCAAACTTTCGGAGTCACATCAAGAACTACACACCAAGGGTAATACGTGTTGAAAATATAAATATGACATGTGGCCTAATCAATGGGTGACACATGTTAAGTCATAATTGGCACAAAAAGTCTGTGAATATCATAAAACAGGATGATAGATGACACGTGTGATGTGGGTCCATGTCACCCTCAATGATGTAAGCATATCACGTCACTTCGACGCTCCTAGAATTCAGCTATTTCGAGCTTCAGAAGTTTCTTCTACCACACACCTCAAAACTCCCGAACGTCGAACTAGCAGACTCACAGTTTCTCTCTCTTCGAAGCTTCGAGACTTTGTCTAGTTTGGGCTTCAAAAGTTTCTTCTACTAGACACCTCAAAACTATCAAACATCGAACTGGAGGACTCACAGTATGTTGCACTTTGGAGCTTCGAGACTTCGGGCTTCAGGGAACTTCAGCACATACCCTTACAAATCTCTCGAACTGTCAAAATTTTGAACTATGATTCTCTAGAGTTTCAGGACTGTAGTGCTTCAAGGCTTTGGGCTTCAGAGGATTGTTTTTTTCAACTCCATCCAATATTTCCTCCTAAATCCAAAGTTTTGAACAATTGTTAATCTATGGACATGTGTCCCCTAGCCAAGAACGATCTGGATTGACTGTGGACTTAGGGACTTCGAAGAAAAATTCTCCAAGTGACATAAGGACTAAAACTCCTGAATGTCAAATACACGTGTCCCAGACAATGGATGATCATGATTTTCTCTGGAGTTCAGGACTTCGGGATATTTTCTTCCTGACATCTTAATGACTCGCTTCTCCTGGAGTGTTGAACCTCCAACCTATCATGATATATATGGATCAAGATTGCTCGCTCACAGATCTGACAGCTAGGATTTGATCTTCTCCATTGTTCCTCACCTCTTGATCAGTGCCTGATCCAATGAACTATATCTGTCCTTAGATAAATTCAATGGTCAAGTAGTTCTCCTTGTGATCTACGATGTAGATTCACTTCGGGACTTCGGAGCTTCATGGATTTTACCTCTTTTTCATCAAAGACTTCAAATTTTTAGAAGCAACGAAGTCCGAAGAACTCTGGTTCTTAATGACCCCACACCTTCTCCAAATCCAATGACTGTGAAGGATTTGTCTTCTCCCAAATAGATTCAACAATCCAAATCTAAAATTGATCCCATGGTGGTGATCATTCCCGAATTTGAAAGGGACATTCACAATCCTTCAATCCCTTACTAAGGATCTCAGAATTTCTAGCTTATGTGCAGACTCTACAATGCCATTCCTCCTGAGCTTCATGACTTCAAGGTCCTAACTCGATCTCAACCACAAGATCTTATCTAATGGATCTGGCCTATTCTGGCCTTGTGTTTCAACCTGTAGCTCTGATACCAATCTGTAATGTACCCGACCACCCACGGGCCGAGCTGCAACACTTAAACGGGATGCAACACACCCAGCCACCAGCAAGAGGGGCATGTTATAGTCCCAAGACTAAGTTCTCTGAAATGATCTCGAATTCTAACAGCATTTAATCCAAAAACAAGAATGGAATAACTACATACATTAATCAATATCCATGCTACAACATAAAAGAGATAAGTAATGTTCCATGCAAAACAAATAACCAGCAGATAGGCACATTAGAAATACATATCTAAGAGATAATTCAATACATAACATAATATACATTATACAAAAAACACATGACATAGAGAACTTATCTTTTAAAGTAAATATTCACCAATTAGATGCAGAACAAGGACGTTCCTCCCAACCATAGACATTGTTGTTCTTTTACTCTCAACAACATGTCACCCCCGAGCCAGGGCTATGAATCCATGAGGATGGGTCCTAGGCCAAATCTAAACACACACAAGAATTGGATAACTATCTCTTAGGTTTCCCAACCTCACAAAAAATCTGAATTTCCATCTCTCTTTCCCTTACTAAGGATCTTAGACATTCTAGCTTATGTGCGGACTCTGCAATGCCATTCCTCCTAAGCTTCACGACTTCAAGGTCCTAACTCGATCTCAACCAAAATATCTTGTCTAATGGATCCGACCCATTCTGAACTGCTGTTTCAACCTGTAGCTCTGATACCAATCTGTAACATACCTGACCACCCATAGGCCGAGCTACACCACTTAAACAAGATTCATTAACACACCCAACCACCAATAGGCGGGGCACATTGCAGTCCCAAGACCCAGTTCTCTAAAAGGATCTTGAATTCTAACAACATTTAATCTAAAAACAAGAATGAAAAAACCACATCCATTAATCAATATCCATGCAACAACATAAATGAAATAAGCAACGCGCCATGCACAACAAATAACCAGCAAACAAGCACATTAGAAATACATATCTCAGAGATAATTAAATACATAGCAGAATATACATTATACAGAAAACACATGACATACAGAACTTATATTTTAAGGTAAAGATTCACCAACTGGATGCATACCAAGGATGTTCCTCCCAACCATAGAAAATTTTGTTCTTTTACTCTCAACAACATGTCACCCCCGAGCCAAGGCTATGAATCCACAAGGATGGGTCCTAGGCCAAATATAAACACACACAAGAGTTGGCTAACTAGATCTTAGGTTTCCCAACCTCACAATGAATCCTAATTTCCATCTATATTTTCCCCTCAACCTACACAACCCAAATAAATTAACACCTTTCTTTGCCATGCAATCCCTGAGGTTGTTCCATTTCTCTCTAGGGCTCCAGTGCTACTGGTCAAGAAATCTCCCTACTGGAAACTCCAAGGATTCTCAATTGTGGAAAGTTCTATCTGAAATACCATCAAGATCATGCACACATGCATCCATTCCCTCCTAGAATTATCAGTAAATTATTACAACCATTAAACAATGGCTCTCTTCTTCCTACCATTTGTTTCCCATGCTCAGCCCAAGAGCACATGAACTAGCAAGAGGGAGTGAAGAGGAAAGAATAAAAAGAGAACAAGGGGAAGAAGACGAACCAAGGGAAGAACAAAACCAAAACATCCCCCAAGGGATGTGTAAATAATTACATGAATACAAGAGCCACATGGCCTCCCTCCCAAGAAGCCCATGTGACCCCTTTTCTCCATAAAATCAATTATGGGTAATTAAAAAAAAAAAAAAGACTTAGCCCCTCAAACCCCCTCTCCTATGGAATCATAGTCCCCTATCTCTTTTTTCCTTATATGTCTTGCAGTCAACGGTGTATTTTATTAATGTATATGAAGTATTACATTTCCTAGGCACTCTATCCCTTTTTCAACTTTATCAGCTCACGATCCTAAGTCACAATTAGATAATACATTATAGTTCATAAGGGAAAATTGGGATGTTACAAAAATATGGAAAGGGGGGTAGAGAGAGAGGTAAATGTAAAAGAGAGGGGTAGATGTAGGAGAGAGAGAGGATAGATAGTGGGAGGGAGTAGGAGAGAGAGAGGAGATATAGTGGGAGGGAGGAGGAGAGAGAGAGGGAGGAGGGGGGTAGAGAGAGAGTGTGAGAGGCGGAGAGAACAAGACAAAGAGGAAGGGTAGAGAGAGTGTTGGAGAAGGAATTTTTGGTATTAAGCAAGGTAATCAAGGAATCATGGACCAAAGGGAATAGAACAGGCTAGAAAAGAAGGAAGACCGACACAACAAAGGGAAAAGGAAGTAGTGTGTGGTGATATTTGAAGAAATTTGGCGCATATGTGGAAAAAACTAGCCATGTTAGGGTTAGGGTTTTGGAGACATAATGTAATGGTTTTGTAATATCCCCAAGGACAAGCCCCAAGAATATTATGAATTGTAATCATTTTTATAGGCTGGTGAGCCAAGTGTTGATAATTTGATGGGCTTATGTGTTTACTAGGCTGGAGAGCCAAGGTGTTAAAGGCCAGGAGCCTGATTTTGTATATGTAATTATGCATATCATTAATAAAATATAAACATCTTTGCATACAGACCAACCATGAAGAAAGAGTGATGGGGGAATAAGCTTCCACAAGGTTTGGTAAGGGAGGAGGCTAAGTGTGTGGGCCTAGGGGCTAAGCTAGTGGGCTTACCTCTAAAGGGGATAATAATTTATTATTATTTCCTGAAGGCTAAGGTGGACATGTTGAGTGTTGTCCTAAGTTCTTGTAAAGGGAACGTGTGCTAAGTGGAACTCATGCTGCTCCAAGAAGACAAGTGTCAACCCGGGCACATGCATTTATAGCTAGGACAACTAGCGTTGTTGGGTTCACTTCCCATTCTATCATCCTCCGCTTGAGTTCATTGGGATTTGGGGCATCTAAACCTATGTTTCCTTTTCTTTTTCATCCTCATTGTGTTCCTAGTCACACACCTTGAAAACCAGTCGAAAAAAACTCGTGGACTGATCAGCCGTCTAACCTGGTCGACCTCTGCATAGTCACGCATCCTGAAATCGGTACTCCATGAGATGTTCTGTGTCTTTTGAGGAACCCAACACCTAATTAATCACCTTAGTTGTGTCATGTTTCAGTGTGGGTTGTTGATGCATGTGGTGCCATGCCCATCTGATGTTGCTAC
This sequence comes from Picea mariana, assembly GCA_032191745.1. Lineage (NCBI taxonomy): Eukaryota > Viridiplantae > Streptophyta > Pinopsida > Pinales > Pinaceae > Picea > Picea mariana. Next base: position 69,388 of record JASDQU010736373.1, on the reverse strand, counting down.
TGTCATCCCTATGCGAATGAGTGATGAACCATTGTTTTTTTCCTCACTTGGTTGGAGCTGAGTCGAGGAGTGTGCTGAAGAAGCAGGTTGTTAGGCCTGTGGTAGAAGAGGTAGGTTTTCAGGCCTGTGAGAAACTCTCTCCACATGAAATAATTTGTTGGGAAGTGGTTTTCTCCTAGAGAGGGTCCAACACCAGCTACGGAGCTCTGAGAATTCCTGATCTGGCCTATTGTAGAGACCCAGAGAGGGAGGTGAAGCACTTTTGAAGGTGTATACTCCCAGGTGGAACAAGCATGTGGGGAATGAGAGTCTGTGAGTAGTGGGTATAAGAAGGCTCCTGGAGAGAATCCTTCTGGTTGCTATGTGAAGTTTCATGTAATCTCAGTCTAGTGTAGGATTCCCTTTCCCTAGGTGGAGCTTAGTCCAATCTCAGGGGTGACCCACTGTTGAGCATGATGAGTAGCGTGGTCTATGGTTGGGAGGTTCATGGAAGGTATGCACATAGTTGATGGTCTTCTAATAAAATATAAGTATCACTTTTATGTTTATTTACATGTTGTGTAGTGGAACATATGTTGTAATTGATGAGGATTTCATGTATATGTTGTATATGTTGCATGTGTAGGCTTACTGTTATTTTTGCATTATTGTGTTTTATATATATGTAGAATAGTCATTCTATGTTTATATAGATGTGTATGTTTTTCTGCAAGTATCTTTGTGTGGCATAGCCCAGTAGTTTAAGGCTGAAGTTGTCACAGATCATAATAGAGTAGTAGAGCTACAAGAGTAGTGCCATTTCCCATGCCTGTTGATGGTTGGGGATGTTACAGGTTTTAACCCATTTTGTAGTCTAAATAGAAGAAGTATAAGGTATATTAAGGTATACTTTTGAGCATATCTTGGAATGAGCTACATTAGAGATTGTGTGCGACGAGTATGTTTTGGAGTCCTTTGTGATTTTTTATTCTTTGTATTGTTGAGAGTTGTAGATCTGGGATGGAGTTGATGTAACAAAGGGTTATGTCGCAAGATGTGGAGCTTGGAGCCACACTGGTCTGCCCCACCACTATTCACATATACTATGATGTAATGCACGCAATGCTATTTTTATGAAAAATAAGAAATAAAAAAAATATCTTTGTGGGCGTATCCCTAGGGGGAGTGAACCACGGTAAAACCATGTGTTGCAATGTGTCTGAATGGTTTTTTTATTTCTGCAATTATGATTAAATTGTTAGATGAATGAGTGGTTTTAATTATAGTGTGCACTAAAATATGTATAATGAATGAATGAAACAATAGATCTGATGAATGGTATGATAGAATGCATGTTTAAGTAGAAATGGAAGTAAGAAGAAAAAACCCAATCCCTTCCATGACTGTATACACCTACATGTTGCAATCACCCATAAACATCTGGGGTGAGACTGCGTTGTGCATTTCATGCTCAATGTTGGTTTACCAGAAGAGAAAATGTTGAAAAGGGTTTTGTTGGATAAATAAGGTAGAACACAGGTCAACATAGCCACAGTATAATGAGGTACCTCAATATAATACACCGTGCGTATATAATCAGGGAAATAGAGGAGGCTTCAGAGGAGGAGCTCATGGAGGAAGAGGCTTTGGAGGAGGTTGAGGACCATTTTTTTTTCATAAATTTCATAAACAAGGGAACTATGCAAGAGACTTCCCACAACCACCTGCAGCATGTATGTATTGTCACACAGGAGACCATAAAATAGAACATTGTCTGACACTTTTGATAAAAATATAGGACAAGAGGAACCAAACAAATTGGAATTTGCAATGGATCGGGGTGGAAAACAAATAAGAGGATGGGAATAAGATTAACATAGTTACTATAGGTGGATCTAATACAAGATAAGATGCAACCAAGAAGGATTATGTCCAGTACTAGTTGGTCAGGAAAAATACAACACCTGAACAGAAGTTTGATGCGTGCAAAGAGAAAGATCTATTCAAAGAGGCTAGGCAGAAGATTCTGAAAGAAAATATTGCATCTACTTCAGGGAAAAAACTAGAATATGAGATACCAATGTATGACATGCCTTAATTATTTGATCAGACTAAAAAAGAACAATCTTCAGAACAAGTAAGTAACTTAAGAAATTTTTTTGGAGCCTGAGTCAAATTGTTGAATGACAAAAATTACTTACAAGTATTGTAGAATTTGTTAGAAAAGTGTAATCTTGGGGAAGAAGGGGAAAAAATATTAAATCGGATCCGTAAGAAGAGAAGAACCAACAGGGAATTTATATTTAATGCCAACATAGGAGATTTCAATATGGGGGATATTATACTAGACTTAGGGTCTGAACTCAATGTTATTCCAAAGAAGACCTAGAAAGGTATGGGAGAACCACAATTATGGTATTCACCTATTCAATTAAAGTCAAAAAATCAACATAGAGTGGTGTCAATTGGAAGATTTAAAGGAATTCTAGTAGATTTAGATAGTGTGTGCTCCATGGCTTATTTTGAATTCATTGACATAGTAGACAATAATTCACCATATCCAACTTTGTTGGGACTATATTGGGATTTTGATAACCAAAATATTATCAATTTGAAGATAAGGAAGATGATATTTGAGTCTGGAGAATAAAAAATTATTGCACCATTAGATCCCTCAGAAGGAGGAAGGTATGTGGAACCTGCAATAGAAAATATTCTTAGAGAATATGTAAATCAATTATATATAACTACCGCATGCGAAGAGGATTATATAAACCCAACTACATATGGAATACTTAGTTGGAAGAGTATTAGTTCTTGTGCTTCAGACATTGACACAGGATTGGAAAAATGGCAGCAACAACTACATGAATTATCTACTAGGAGATGCGCCAAAATGATGCGCGTGTTGAGATGGGTTGGTACAAAGGTAAGAGAACCTCCTACTTTTTATGGACTGGATGATTTATAATACTTTTTAATGAAATTTTAGGAAGAGGTTATGGAAAATCAGATATTACCATCATTAGGTATTTCTTTAAAATCTACACCTGCAAGATGGTGGGGTACACACAAGGAAAATATCAACAATTGGTTTCAGTGCAAAAGGTTACTGAGCATCAGATTCGACACAAAGAAAGAGAATAGATATGAGGAGAAATATGAGGGATTTGGAAAACCTCAAGAACATGTATATAAGTGCATAGTTCAATGGATATTAGTACCACCAGAATAATGGACACACCATTTTATTCACACACTAGAAGGCATTATGAAGAACTAGTACACAGAATAAGAACACTGCAGAGAAACTGCTAACTGGGAAGAGATACAGTAGAATTTCATAATTATATTTTCCTTTGAGCATGACAACCCATATATTGATATAGAATTGAAAGTGGTAAGAGATAGGATATTTGAAGAACCAAAATTTTAAATAGTCCAGGCATATCAAAATAAAACTAGACATAAAGTTAAACAATTGCTACATTATTATCACATCATAGAATAAGAAGATCCAGTAGAAGATAATTCGTGCAATATACATTTCCCAGAAGTGAAAGGTGAAAGGGAATTTGAAGGTCCCAAGATATATTTAGAAGATTACGTTGCACCATTAAAGATCAAGAAGGTCAACATTAGAACTGTAGAAAAACAAAAAATGGAAAGTATTGGAGATTATTGGGATAATATGATAGTAGAAAGGATCACATAATTATTGCATGAGTACAATGACTTATTCCAAACGACATTATTAGAAATGAAGGGATTAGCAGGAGAACTAGGAGAGATGAAGATCCCTTTGAATCCAAAAGAAAGACCTATCAGAAAGAAACCTTACAAATTGAATCCAATATACAAAGAGAAGGTGAAGGAAGAAATTGACAAGATGTTAGAAGTTGGTGTCATAGAACCTGTAGAAGACTCAGAATGGATCATTCCTATGGTAGTGCAGGAAAATAAGAAAGGAGGGGTCAAGATTTGTGTAGATTTTAGAAAATTGAATGATTCTTTCCTACATGATCCTTTTCCTACTCCATTTACAGGCAAAGTTTTAGATAATGTAGGAGGTCAAGAAGCTTATTCATTCACATATGGATTTCCAAGTTATCATGATATCAAGATAGCACTAGAAGATAGGCATAAGACTACAATTTCTATAGAGTGGGGATCCTTTCAGTATACAGTTATGCCATTTGAATTGAAGAATTCACCAACATTTGTTTCAAGGGTAGTAGTAGAAGCTTTTAAGGACTTTATTCACAAGTTTTTGGAGGTTTACTTGGATGATTGGACATTGGTCAGTTTGTGGAAGGATCATGTTGAAGTATTAATACTGATGTTAGACAGATGAAAACAATGTTATATATCATTTAACATTAAGAAATGTATTTTCAGTGTACCTTTTAGCATTTTTATAGGACATGTGGTGTGTAAATAGGGTCTTTTGGTTGATCCTACTAAATTTGTTGTGATAGTTATCTCACCACCACCAAAGTCAGTGTGCTAGTTGAAGAGTATGTTGGGCCATACAAGATACTATACTAAATTCATAAGAGGATATGCACAGATTACTGTGCTAATGGAGAAGTTGTTGAAGAAGGACACTAGTATTAGTGGAATGAGGAATTCTAACAGAGTTTGGATATTCTGAAGGAGAAGATGGTTACTGCACTGATTTTAGTATTTCCAGACTGAGAAAAAGAATTTGATGTGCATGTGGATGCATATGTAATAGAACTAGGAGAAGTATTAACCCAACCAGGAGAATGACCTAGATTTATGAGTGGAATGAAATGAATAACAGAATGAATACAATAACATATAGATATAGATAACAAAAACATATATCCAGCTAACGATAACTTCTATCGAATAAATAAAATAGGCTGAAACTATAAAACTACAGAACTGAAAACAACTTGCTCAAATGGTGGTAAATATCTCTGAGAAGAGATGTGGCTGCTATGTGCATCTATTTGAGAAGAATGATTACAATGAGGATCCATAGTCCCTTTTAACATTACTCATGAATTCCAAAACCCTATACATACAAAAACCTAACCCTAGGAGATGAAACTCCAAAATTTATGTGGGCCTCGATGGGTAAGTTGGTACATCAACTTCTTGGGGTCATGAATTTTTCATATGACCTCCGCTTTAGAAGTGTTATAGCCCATTGGAAAGGTGTTTTTGAGAACTACACATTATGCTATCAAAATCTGACTCTATCTACAATTTAACTGTGGCAAGCCAAAAAAAACATTATTTAGGGCCATAAAATGGCCCATGGAAATACAAAAAGATGTACTGACATGAAAATTTTTAAACTAAGACAGTTGGATTAGGTGGGAAGCCAAAAATATCCACCTGGAAGCTATGTAGGGATTCAAATAGCCCCAAAATTGTAGAACCCACAATTACAAATAACTACAGAAGAACGTGTTGAACTAAAATTGTCAAAAGGAGCCAGTTGGAATAGGTGGGTGGCCACCAATATCCACCTGGATCAGTCCTCCCCCATTAGGAAGAAATGGTCTCCATTGCATTGATTTCCCCCATTAGGTGAGGAAATTTATGTTGTGTTTGGCTCCGGGTGAGCCACTTTCCTTGGTGCAAGAGATTCCCTACTTTGACAACCCAATAAAGATGTATCCTCTACTGGTGAGTTCCCTTGACCTATGTGTCCACTATCTGATCAGTGGATGCTTCTTCCATGTATTTAGGGTTGATCTCTATTGTTTTCAATTGTTTGGCGAACTCCGAGGTGTCCAATAGTGGTGGAAAATATGGTTGGAGGCGATCCACATTGAACACTGGGTGCAAGCCAAGGAAGGGGGGAGTGTTGAGCTCATAAACAAGCCTTGGTGATAGTCTAAGGCCCATAGATAAGTGGGCAAATATTCTAATGGGGCTCTATAAGGAATTATTTCTACAAATGTAAACAAACCTTGTCTCCCATATGAAATTTGTGCGGTACCGAGTGTTGATCATGGAATTGCTTGTACTTAGGATTGGCTTTCTGCAAAATCTCATTGACCTGTTGGCAGATGTGTTGAATCCATTCAATGAATCTGGTGGCTTTGTCTGCCTCAAACTAACATGGGAAGAATTTTTATGTTTTGTTTAAATAGGTAGTGCAACATCGATGGGAACCAAGGGTTAGAATCCCAGCCCCACCTGAAAGGGGCTATGGTCGGTGGAGATATGGAGATCCTTGTTGTAGCTGTTCTCAAAATAGGGAAGACTCTCATCCCATGTACGTGGATGATTATAGTTATACATGTGCAGGATTTGCACAATCATTCAATTTATGACCTCTATTTGGCCATTAGTTTGAGGGTGGAAGGCAGTGGATTTAGTGAGTTTGGTTTCCAACAGTGACCAAAGAATCGACCAAAATGTGTTGAGGAACATGTTGTCCTGATTGGATATGATGGTATGTGGTATCCCAAAATGGACCCACACTTGTTCAAAGAAGAGATTGAAAGTATCTGTTGTTGTGATGCTCTTTTTGCAGGATGTCAAAATGGCCATCTTTGAAAACCGATCAACCACCAAAAATACATAATAATTTCCTTTTTTGGTGGATGGAAGGCCAAACATGTAATCCATTGAGATGGATTTCCAAGGCCTCTTGGGAGTAGGAATAGGGGTGTATAATCCTTGATTCTTGATGGCTAGCTTGGAAATGGCATAGGAAGTAAAATATATGATATACTTGTTGACATCTTGTCGAAGTTTTGGCCAATAAAAATGTTTATATAGAACGACCACAATTTTTTCCACACCAAAGAGTCTTTCCATCTGATTGTAGTGAGCATCCCAAATAATCTTTGCATGCTCACTTGCAAGAACAAAAATATGTCCCAGATGGCATAAAAGTCCATCCTGAATGTGAAAATCGATGACATTCACGCTTGTACCCAAGAGATGATAGGTGGTGGTGAAGTCCAAATATTGTTGATAAAGTTCTGCCACTCATATGCCTCATGCCCACATGAATGGAGCACGGTGGTGAGTGCATCCACGAGAGGTCAACTCAAGCATTCAGTGACATGATTTGTGCTCCCTATCTTCTACTTGATGTTGAGATGGGATTGTTGCAGGTAGGTGGACCACTTCTGATGGCGGTTGTTCTGCAAATTCCCTTGTGTTTGTATGAATTGCAGAGGCTTGTGATCAGTGTGGATGATTGTCTCCTTTCCTAGAATGTAATGTTTCCATTGACGACAAGATTGTACAATGGAATACATTTCCTTTCCATAGGTGGGGTATTTCCGAATAGTATCTGAGAGTGTCTCACTATGGTATGGTATCATATGACCATGCTGAGTGAGAATTGTACATATAACATAGTTAGATGCATCAGTCTCAATTTCGAACGGTTGTTACAGATCAGGTAAGGAGAGTACTAGAGCTAAGAATAAGCAATGATTCATATCATCAAATTCTCGTTGTTGTTCCTTCCCCCATCCAAAAGTTTCCCTACCACCTCCCTTGGTAACTTGGCTGAGGACCCATACAATATGGGAGAATCCGAACATGAACCATCGATAGAAGTTAGAAAGTCCCAAAAAGATCTGAGGCACAGTGTAGCACACCCATGGTGGGGGAACCAAATTTTGTTCTCCTTAAGTAATCAAATCCTCCATTCGGGGTCTCTATCACATTTTTCTCGTCTAGATATTTCCAACCATGGTCCCTGTGCTCAAAACTGAGTTTAGAACTGGCATATATACCTCTCCCAAGATCCTCGGGTGTTCATTGGTCATGACTTAAATATGGATCCATCTCAATATGATTCATCCTGAGTTATCTGATATCCCGGAGCTTCCAGCATTCCTAAATATTTGGTAGAGATCCATCCACCAACCAATCCAACCATTGGGATTGATCCTCGGCTAACTCACAGGCTAATGGAGGATTCAGTATTCGACCTTCAGATTTGAATTCCAGGCCTAGCCCCTTCCTTTTGTCTACAATTGCATATGACCTCAGGCTATGACTAGACGCCAAGACAACAGGCACCTATTTTGGTGCTTCAGAGCTTCTTGCTTTGAACGTTTTCAACTTATGACACTGTAAATCTCCTGAACTACCGAATCGGTGAATTTTGGGTGGTCCCCGTTCCCTGTCAGTACCAACGACCCATGATTACTTCGAGACTTCGTGCTTCGACGAATTCCAAAGTACTCCAAAATAAAAACCTCTAAAGTGAAATCCTTCAGTAGTGTCAGATATTCTAACATGTGCCCTACTCTATTCAATGGTCATGATGGACTCCAATGCTTCATCCTTTGGAAGTTTTCCATCCATGCGACCCCACTTTTTTCGAAGCGGTTATCCTCTGAAACGAAGGATCTGCTGAAACCTTTCCTCTACTAATGGATGACTCTGATGAACTCCAACGCTTCGACCTTCGAGAGTTCTTTCTCTAACCAACTCCTCTTTTCTCCCAGAGTGAATTTTCTCCAAAGTGGCAGATCTTTTGCCATGCGTCCTTTTCCAATAGACTGGGATGACTTCGAGACTCCGGCCTTCATGAATCCTCCTTCCTTCATACTTTGATTCTCCTAGATTCAGTCAATGTCGAGATGACTATAACCTAGATCTGATGGTTCGAGGGTATCTAACTAACCCTGAAGATCTACAACTCGTAACTTCTGCTCAAGGGTCCCTTGGGTCTCGTTGTTAGGCCACTCTAAGAGGGACACCTGGAAACCACGTCACTCGACACCTGGAATTCCACATGATCTCTATGTTAATACTCATGACCCCACAATTGAATGGTAGTGAGGAACCCTGAAGGATCCTTATATCCACGGTCCACAATGATTGTGGGGCCCCAACGTGCTCACTCTTTGTCGGAGGGCTCAATCTCCATAATTAGAAAAGTACTCACCCAACTCGATCTAATCATGCTCATTGATCCTCCATCCCAACGAGATCAATGACATTAGTGAATTGTGGGTCATGAACTATCATGTCTGCTAATTTCATCTCCATGCTCCACAATGATTCCCCACCATCGATCTTTGTTCACAGATCCACAGTTCACAATGATTTTGGGGTCCAATATTCACAATCTAGGAAGTGCTTGCCCGAATCTATCCTATCGTGGTCGTTGATATTCCATCTCCAATGAGATCAAATACATTGGTTTACTATGGTTCGTGAACTAGCACATCTGCTAATTTCACCTCCGCGCTCCACAATGATTTCCAACCATCGATCTAATCCAAGGGTTGGTGTTTTATTCATTAACTCTAGTGGGTATTTGAGACATTTTGATGACTGAGATAGGTTTTCCTCCCAATGAACGGTTTTCATTCATCTCCTCAGTCAAGTTCTTGATTCATCTATATCTCTTTTTACTCAGGGAGTTAAGGTAATTTTGACTATCATGAAGTTTGACATTCTAGATGTCAAACTCCTGAAACTTTGAAACCATTTTGAGCTACCTCCTTTTAGGCTTAGCTTAGGGTTCCTAGACCCAGGTTACATGGATCTTCAAATGAATCTCAGGCTGTGCACTTTACTCTTAGCCGATTTTTAGTTAAGGTCATGGGTGCTAGATCAAGGTCTCTCAGACTACTCGTTTGAAGGAAAACATCTTCCTAGTTCATAGAACCTTAAGTTCTACAACTAGGCAGTGTAAACTCATGAGTTCACTGAGACAGTAGTAGTGCCAAGAGGACTTCTCTGATTCTGGAGCTGTGAGGTAGTTACCTAGGGAAAACACCTTCGAGAGTTAAACTAGAGCATACAGGAAAATAATAAGCACAATTCCTCAAGGAAACCAACGTATATACATAATTTAACCTTTTCAATGCAGAATGAGTTACAGATAAGTAAAGACATGAATGCACCTATTAATTCCCAATTAAATGCATAAAGTATGGAAACACTTATCATAACTAGATAACATGAAGCGACTGTTGGAAAGGGTGCGCATTTCCACCCAACCATAGGCTCAGTCACTCCTAACAGATTTACCACTAGACACCCTCGAGCTACACCACAATGCTTTTAGATTGAATATCTTATTTCGACTCAAAAATAGATGGCGATGAAGGTTACTCTCCTTCTCCCATTTCAGTATCTATTTTCCGCGATGAGAACACACTCTTTTCACACTTCTCCCTCAAATCCTAGAGCTTCTGCTCTTGTCTTTACACTCTTCGCAGGCCTTCCTCTTTGACCCCCATGCTTTCCTTTCTCTCCTTTCCCAACAATATTGCATGTGGATCGAATTGCGAGTTTGTGGTCAGGTATGGAAGCCTTACATATGGGTGGTTTTCCCCATCCCCTCATTAACTCTTGAGGAGGTATTCCCACCTACCATCCTTAATTTAATTCATTATGTTAGCACTGAGAATCACCCTCAGATTGCGGGAGGATAAGCCCAGTACCCATCAGAGTATTTGGTGGATGTTGGTTTGATATGAGTGGAGGTCAATAGACAAAACTCAATATGTGAATAATGTTCAACATAGAACTGGACACAAAATTCATAGGGAAGTGAGGGCCACAACTAAGTTCAGTCAGTAAATTGAGTTTAAGTGTGAGAAGAGAGAAGACTTAGTAAGAAAGGTGGACAAGAATGCTATGGGCATCAGACCTTCAAGTATATTGGAGAAGAAAAACTCATACTCAAGATCACTCTTAAGCTCAAGCTTCAGACATTGAAATGTGTCCAAACAACACAGTCAAAACAACACAATGATCAAACCTACATAACCATGTAGCTACAAAAACTCGACTGGATCCTCCATGCCCAAGCCATTCAGTGTAAGAGGGGAAAATATCACAAGGCAGCTGACTAAAATTGGTCGTGATACCACTGTAATCAAACCTACATTACAATAGCACAAAAACCCTCGACTGGATACTCCATGCTCGAGTGTTTTAGCACAGTTTTTACAAAGAGATTAAAAGAGGTTGACTTCTATTAATATGAAAGTATCAAATCTTATACATAACCAAAGAATAGTTCTGGCACAAAAAAATTACAAAATAGGGAGCTCTGCTCAACCAGTTGACAACCTTAAAAAAATATCAAAACTACTTATTTATACTCAAAACAATTCGCCACTACCAGGAGTGTGATCTGATGACTACATTAAAATCATTGCATCTATGTGTTCTTATGTTAGACTGAAGGTGCACCCCTCTATCAGAAACGAGCTCATATTGACATGGGTTTTGTAGGAAAATCTACCCACAGAGGTACCACGGGCTGACGGTTCAGTACCCACAATCGGGCCTTCCATGCCTTCCATTTATGGAGTGAGTCGAGGTTTCAACCACCAGCTTTATTTTCATTAACTACCTCCTCATAGATTGAACAATACCTAATTATCAGGGGGTGGATACGTGTTTCTCTCGGATAGGATGCCATAAAAACATGGGATTGTGGGGTCATCAAAATCGGTTATGATTCAGACCTCTTTTGGGCCTGCAATCCATCACATTTCACCACATAGCATTTTCACCATGCCATGGTTTCCATTGCAGGATAGCTCAAGAAAAATATCACCCAAGCATGTTGCATCCCCGTAATGGACTGTGGCCGTAGGTCTGGTCCTGATCTGCAATCTGAGCACACCCACTAGATTTAGTGCCACTTCCAAGCTTAATCGCCCACCAACTTTAGGATGTTCCAAAAGTGTGCCTTGGGATGGGGCACTACTTTTGGCATTAAACAATAACAAATATTGGAGGATGATCTGATGTGGAGGCCTAATGTCACCATGTTGATATTTCATAGACGAAGAGGTGACACGTGTCACTCGAAAATGGGCAAAAATCATGTCTAAAACACTTGAAATGAGTGCCATGTGTCAACGTTAGAGGGATGCCACTTGTCTATGACGACGGCTGCCATGAACTTGCTGCTCCAAGGATTGGGCACTAGCTCCTTTTCCTTTGACTCCTCTATGTTCTTTTACCCAGAGCTGGAGATATGATGACGCATGTCTTCTTGAATCGAATGGTCGAGAATTACTTTGGGTCTCTGGACTGTGGGAAAATCAAATATCAAACTTCCTCTACCTTCAGCTGCTTTTACCTCGAGTTATGTATTTGATGACGCATGGCCCTCTTGAGATCAACGACTGAGATCCCTTCATGGTTCAAGAATTCATACTTCTCAATAGTCAAAATTTATTTTCCTCGAGAAAATCTTCCAGAGCTAGGGATCTGAAGATGCATGGCTCCTGGATTTGGACATCCGAGATCCACTTTGGGTCTTCGAGCTCTAGGAAAATCGAAACTCGAATCTTTCTTACCTTATGTGATTTTACCCGAAGCTATGGATCTGATGACACATGGCTATTGCTAATCAATGGTTGAGATTCACTTCGGGCCTTTGACCACTTCATAACTTCAGGCACTTTGGCACTTCAGCCACTTCAAGACTTCGGGCGCTTCAACACTTATGCCACTTCGAGACTTCAGGCACTTTGGGCACTTCGACACTTCATCCACTTCGGGACTTCAGGCTCTTCGGCACTTTGGGCACTTCAGGACTTTGGGCACTTCAACAGTTCAGGACTTTGGGCCTTCGGGACCTTGATGCTTTTCTCATTTTAAAACTCCCGAAGTAAAACTCCCAGAGTGACAGATCTGATGACGCATGGCATTCTGGATTCATATGGCCAATATCCCCTTCGGGACTCTGGGACTTCGATCCTTTGGGAGGAACTGCCTCTAAGATCAACATCTCTCTGCTGATTTTGAGATCAATGGTCCATGATTTCTTTGAGAGTTCAGGCTTTAGCTCTCCGAAATTTTTATGCACTTCCCACTTTGAAACTCCTGAAACTCATTTCCCAAAACGCTAGGATCGGCTGCCACCTGTCCCCCTCAATATCGGACGACTCATTCTCACTTCGGGTTTTAGGAATTCATACCTTTGACAAACAACTTTAACAATATTTTGAACCCCTGATTCTTGCAAAATTTCGATCTGATATTCTTAGGAATGTCCGCCATTAAAGTTGATCTCGCATGTTTCTTGCATTTCAAGCCTGAAATGGACTACTCTGAACACTTCTCTTTGAATTTTCTTGTGTAGGCCGCGAACTTGGACAACCTGCTGCCCTTGACAACTATATGTGATGGCATTTGGTTCCACAAGGGATGGCATTCTCCCTACGAGCTTCCAAGAACAAGGAGTTCCAGTGGCCTTATGCATTGGGCTATGGATTCATGCTCAAAAAACATCCTACTGAGGATTAAAGGCCAAAAAGCACACTATCCTAAAAATGAAAGAAAAATACATGGGCCTTAGGAGGAGCTTGTTTATCTACATTCCTAGACTAATTGATTTTTACAAAGTGCTAGGTGAAAGAAAACTTCCACCATAGACATTCAAGAAACTCCCTAGCTGCAAACTTGTTTATTCTATCACTGATCAAATAAAAACAATGCAACTGTGACAGAAAAATGATTACTCTTTTCATCTCTCCTCCCAGTGTTGAAGTAAGGATAAAGCTGAGCGGTCCAAGACATGAAGGAAATGCATCTCCATGTACTCCCTTACAGGTTCATAGAGAAAATGAAAAAACGCACTAGGCTCGTGACAGAAAACATGCTCTGTCTTATCATTAATCACACATGGATGAATGTCTCTAGCAAGCATGGGTGAGAAAACGACTGATGTAGGCTAACTCATCCAAGGTGATGGTTTCTCATTTGCGGGCTCTAGGTAGGAAATGAACTGCACATTTGGTTCTCCCTCTTCTTCTTCATGACTCTCCCAAGGATCATAATCATAATCATCATAAATACAAAACATGGGAAAGCTCTGCCCTTTGTCTTATGTAAGCACTAAATGTTGGATGTCCACACAATGTTTTTCCTCAATGTATAAAGGAAAAGGCTCAATGGTATGCTCTTGGAAAGTTTCAAAATCTAAAACATATTATTCCATGTGTATAGCCATAGGATCATGAATCGTGTGACAGAATCCTGGCTGCTTTAGAAGACTAGGTTTCTCCTCTATAAATGCCTCTCTGCCTACAAATAAAAAACCTCCCTACTCCTTCAAAAACAACTCTCGATCATTAGCAGCTGCAGTCACTTTTCCTTGTTTTTTTTCAAGCTCTGATTCATAATCACTATCTTCTTTCTCAGAATCTAAAACATGATGATAGTCTTCTTCCTTAGGCACATGCAAATTTTCAAGATATGATTTCATATGAACCCTCTTTCTAGCCCTCATGTTCTCCTTGAATTCTTCAACATATTGAAACAAGTGTCTTAATGATGAATATTTCCTCTCTCTCAAGAGAAGGACCAACTCTGCATGCTGAGCCATGACATAGTACACCATGGCAACAGTCTCTGTGGATCTGATCTCCATTGGCATACTATGATAAACATTGTAAAAACTCCCRTTGAAGATAGCCAAGGCTTCCTCTTCCCCTCTCCTCAAGGCATTAAACTCAAACCAGTATTGATCAAGGGATTTATTCTCATGCCAACACTTTAAAAATGCATGGCATAGCTCGGTCCAAGAGCTAACAAAACTGACTTCCAGACATCTAAACCACACAACAACATMTCAAGAGAGGGATTGTGAGAACAGCCTCATGGAAACATCATCATGAACAATCTCAAACTGATCGACAAAGCTCTCAAAGGACTCCAAATGCCTCTCAGCTGTAATATAATCCTCTCCAAAAAACATAGGAAGATACTCAAAGGAATAACAAGGATAAGGATGAAGGTCCTGTGGCAGCCTTAAAGGTTTAAACAACTTATTTCTAATTTTAATTTGAAAATCAATGGGATGATAATGAGGATTAACGAGTTTATGGAAAGGATCAGTAGGAATAATGAAGGGTAATGAGATTTGAGAAGACTGTGAATTATTTTCAACCTTCTCAGGGCTACAAGAGTGATCAATTACAAGAGGAGGTGCAATACAGATCTCACTTTTATGAATAGGCAGAGGTGAAGACACGAGATCGATATCTACAAAAAAAGAAGAGGCAATATTTCCTTCTTCCAAGGATGGATAAATAAAGGAAGGCCTATTATCATCTAAATAGACAAAGCAGAGGATAATCCTCTTTATATGTGAAGGGAAAGAGAGAAATGAGCTAATAAACAAGAACATGATTTCATGAATAAATCTCATAAAATGATACCTAGTCTTCCCCTTCGGTATGGTCATATTTTTGTTAATAGGATCCTCCCCAGTTGAGTCTTCGATAGTCGAGTCGCCAGGTGAAAGTTTCAATATTCAATGGTTCCGATGTCTGATGCACCTTCAAAATAAAAAGCTCGTTTTCATTCTTACCCAAGGAAATGTCTTCAATTCATTCCCTGGCAAGGACACCAAGAATTTTAGCATTGAGAGTCACCCTCAGATTGCGGGAGGATAAGCCCAGTACCCATCAGAGTTTTTGGTGCATGTTGGTTTTATATGAGTGGAGGTCAATTGACAAAAATAAATATATGAATGATGTTCAACATAGAACTAAAAAAGAAATGCACAGGGAAGTGAGGGCCACAACTAAATTTAGCTAGTGAATTAAGTTTAAGTGTGAGCAGAGGGAAGACTTAGTAAGAAATGTGAACAAGACTGTTATGRGCACCAGGCCTTCAAGTAGCTTGGAGAAGAAAAAGTCAGACTCAAKATCACTCTTAAGCTCAAGCTTCAGACACTGAAATATGTCCAAACAACACAGTCACAACAGCACAATGATCAAACCTACATCACCATGCATATAAAACAAGTCTATTAGATCCTCCATGCCCGATCCATTCAGTGTAAAAGGGGAAAAGATCACAAGGAAKCTTACTAAAACTGGTTGTGATACTGCTGCAATCAAACCTACATTACAATAGCATAACAACCCTCGAATGGATCCTCCATGCCCGAGTGTTTTAGCACAGTTTTTACAAAGAGATTAAAAGAGGTTGACTTCTATTAATCTGAAAGTCTCAAATATGATACATAACCAAAGAATAGTTTTGGAATCAAAACATTACAAAATAGGGAGCTCTTCTCAATCAGTTGATGACATTAACAAAATATCAAAACTACTTATTTATACTCAGAACAATTCACCACTACGAGGAGCGTGATCTAATCACTACATTCAAAGCATTGAGTCTACGATTTATTTTTTCAGACTGAATGTGCACCCCTCTATCAGACATGAGCTCAGATTGGAATGGGTTTTGCAGGAAAATATTCCCACAGGGGTACCATAGGCTGATGGTTCAGTCCCCACAGCCGAGCCTTCCATGCCTTCCATTTGTGGAGTGAGATGAGATTTCAACCACTAGCTCTATTTTCATTAACTAACTCCTCAGAGATTGAAAAAGACCTAATGCTCAGGGAGTGGCTACGTGATTCTCTTGGATAGGATTCCATATAAACATGAGATTGCGGGGTCATAAAAAGTGGTTTGGATTCAAACCGATTTTGGGCCCGCAATCCATCACATTTTTCCACATAGCATTTTCACCATACCATGGTTTCCATTGCGGGACCACTCAAGGAAAATATCACCCAAGCATGTTGCATCACTGCAATGGACTGTGGTCATAGGTCTGGTCCTCATCTACGATTTGAGCGCACTCACTATATTTAGCATCACTGCCAAGCTTAATTTCCTACCAAATTTAGGATCTTCCAAAAGTGTGCCTTGGGATGGGGCACTACTTTTGGCGTTGAACAATAATAGCTCTCGAAGGATGATCTAATGTGGAGGCCTAACATCACTATGTTGATATGTTGCGGATGGAGAGGTGACATGTGTCACTCAAAAATAGGTAGAAAGCATTTCTAATATGCTTGAAATGAGTGTCATGTGTTAGCACTAGACAGATTCCATGTGTCTGTGGCAGTGGCTACCACAAACTTCGTGCTCCAGAGCTTGGGCGCTAGCTCCTTTTCCTTTGGATCCTCTATGTGATTTTACCCAGAGCTGGCAATCTGATGATGTGTATCTTATTGAATCGAATGATCGAGAATTACTTCAGGTCTCCAGACTTCGAGAAAATCAAATCTCAAACTTCCTCTACCTTCAACTGCTTTTACCCAGAGCTATGGATCTGATGATGCGTGGCCCTCCTGAGATCAATGGATGAGATCCCTTCGTGGCTCCAAACTTCAGACTTCTCAATAGTCAAACTTTATTTTCCCCAAGCAAATTCATCGAAGCTAGGGATCTGACGATGCGTGGCTCCTCGATTTGGACAGACGAGATCCACTTCAAGTCTCCGGGCTCTGGGAAAATTGAAACTTGAATCTTGCTTACCTTCTTTGATTTTACCCAGAGTTATGGATCTAACTACACGTGGCTATTTTTTATCAATGGCTCAGATTCACTTCGGGCCTTTAGCCACTTCAGAACTTTGGTCACTTTGACACTTCAGCCACTTTGAGACTTCGGGCACTTTGGAAATTCGGCCACTTCGGAACTTCGGGCACTTCTTCACTTCGGCCACTTCAGGACTTCGAGCGCTTTGACACTTTGACCACTTTGGGAATTCAGGCTCTTTGGCACTTTAGTACTTCGGGCCTTTGGAACCTTGATGCTTTTCTCAATTTAAATATCCCGAAGTAAAACTCCTGGAGTGATAGATCTGATGACGTGTGGCATTCTGGATTCGGATGGCCCAGGTCCCCTTCGAGACTCTAGGACTTCAGACCTTCGGGAGGCACTGCCGCTAATATCAATGACTCCCTATTGATTTTGAGATCAATGGTCCACAATTTCTTCGGGAGTTAGGGCTTCGGCTTTCTAGAAGTTTTATGTGCTTCTCACTTCGAAACTCCCGAAGCTCATTTCCCTGAACACTTAGAACGACTGCCATCTATCCCCCTCAATATCAGATGACTCATTCTCACTTCGGGTTTTGAGACTTCAGACCTTTGAAAAAAAAATTCAACAATATTTCGAACCCCCTGATTCCTATGAACCGCCAATCTGATATTCTCAGGAATGTCTACCGCTGAAGCTGATTTCGCCTGTTGCTTGCATTTCGAGCCCAAAATGGACTTCTTTGAACGTTGCACTTTGACGTTTCTTGTGAAGGATGTGAATTAGGACAACCTGTCGCCCTTGACAACTATATGTGATAAAATTTGGCTCCACAGGGGATAGCATACTCCCAGCGAGCTTCTAAGAACAAGCATTTTCAGTCGCCTTATGCATTGGACTATGGAGTCATGCTCAAAAAATATCCTGTTAAAGATTAAAGGCTGACAAGCACACTATCCTAAAAATGAAAGAAAAATACATGGGCTCCAGGAGGAGCTTATTTATGTACATTCCTAGACTAATTTATTTTTACAAAGTGCTAGGTGAAAGAAAACTTCCACCATATCCATTCAAGCAACTCCCTAACTGCAAACTTGTTTACTCTGTCATTGATCAAATAAAAACAATGCAACTATGACAACAAAATGATTACGCTTTTCACCTCTCCTCCCAGTGCTAAAGTCAAGATAAAGTTGAGTGGCTCCAAGACATGAAGGAAATTCAACTCCATGTACTCCCTTACAGTTTCATAGATAAAATGACAAAACCCATTGGGCCAGTGACAGAAAACATGCTTTGTCTTACTGTTGCTCACACATGGCTGAATGTCTCTAGCAATCATGGGTGAGTGAACGGTTGATGCAGTCTGACTGATCCCAAGTGATGGTTTTTCATTTGCAAGCACTGGGCAGGATATGAAATACACATTTGTTTCTCCCTCTTCTTCTTCATGACTCTCCCAAGGATCAAAATCATAATCATCATAAACAGGAAACATGGGAAAGATCTTTCCTTTGTCTTCTATAGGCACAAAATGGAAGATTTCCACACAATGTTTTTCCTCAAAGTATAAAGGAAAAGGCTCCATGGTATCCTCTTGGAAATACTCAAAATCTGAAACATATTATTCCATGTGTATAGCCATAGGATCATGAATTGTGTGACAGAATCCTGGCTTCTGTAGAAGACTAGGCTTATCCTCTGTAAATGCCTCTCTGCTTGCAAATAGAAAACCTCCCTGCTCCTTTGAAAACAACTCTCAATCATCAGCAGCTGCAATCTCTTTTACTTGTTGTTTTTCCATCTTTGATTCATAATCACTATCTTATTGCTCAGAATCTGAAACATGCTGACAATCTTCTTCCTTAGGCACATACAATTTTTCAAGATATGCTTGCATATGAACCCCCTTTCTAGCCTTGATGTTCTCTTCGACTTCTTCAACATCTTCAAACAAGTGACTTAACGATGAATATTTCATATCTCTCAGGAGAAGGACGAGATCTAGATGTTGAGCCATGACATAGTACACCATCGCAACAGTCTCTGTGGGTCTGATCTCCATAGGCATACTATGATAAACATTGTAAAACATCCTATTGAAGACAGCCAAGGATTCCTCTTCCCCTCTCCTCAAGGCATTAAACTCAAACCAATATTGATCAAGGTACTTGTTCTCACCCCAACACTTTAAAAATGCATGGCACAACTCGGTCCAGGATCCAACAGAATCGAATTCTAGACATCTAAACCACACAACAACATCTCTAGTCAGGTATTGTGAGAACATCCTCATGGAAACATCATCATGAACAATCTCAAACTGATAAACAAATCTCTCAAAGGCCTCCAAATTCCTCTCAGCTGTAATATGATCTTCTCCAGAAAACCGAGGAAGATACTCAAAGGAATAATGAGGATAAGGATGAAGGTCATGTGGCAGCCTTAAAGGTTTAAACAACTTATTTTTTATTTTAATTTGAAAAGAAGTGGGTTGATCATGAGGATTAATGATTTGATGGAAAGGCTCAACTGGAGTAACAGAGGGTAACGAGATTTGATAAGACTGTGAATTATTTTCAACCTCCTCAAGGCTACAAGGGTGATCACTTTTAAGAGGATATGCAATACAGATCTCAATTTTATGAATAGGAAGAGGTGAAGACACGAGATTGGTATCTACAACACAAGAAGAGGGCATGTTTTCTTCTTCAAAGGATGGATAAATAAAGGAAGTCCTATTATCATATGAATAGACAAAGCAGAGGATAATCCTCTTTATATCTGAAGGGAAATAGAGAAATGAGCTAATAAACAGGAACAAGATTTCATGAATAAATCTCATAAACTGATACATGTTCTTCCCCTTCGGTATGGTCATCTTTATGTCAACAGGATCCTCCCCAGTGGAGTCTTAGATAGTGGAGTCACCAAGTGAAATTTGCAATCTTCAATGGTAAATATGTCTGATGCACCTTTAGAATCACAACCTTGTTGTCGTTCTTACCTAGGGAAATGTCTTCAATTCATTCCCTGGCAATCTCACCAAGAATGTTAGCACTGAGAGTCACCCTCAAATTGTGCGAGGATAAGCGCAATACCCATTAGAGTTTTTTGTGGATGTTGGTTTTATATGAGTTGAGGTCAATGGACAAAACTCAATATATGAATGATGTTCAACACAAAACTGGACAGGAAATTCACAGGGAAGTGAGGGCCACAACTAACTTCAGCCAGTGAATTGCATTTAAGTGTGAGTAGAAGAAAGAATTAATAAGAAAGATGTACAAGACTCTTATGGGCATCAGGCCTTCAAGAAGCTTGGAGAAGAAAAACTCAGACTCAAGATCACTCTTAAGCTCAAGCTTTAGACACTGAAATATGTCAAAACAACACAGTCACAACAACACAATGATCAAACCTACATCCCCATGCAGCTACAACCACTCGAATGGATCCTCCATTCCCGAGCCATTCAGTGTAAAAGGGGAAAAGATCACAAGGAAGGTGACTAAAACTGGTCATGATACCGCTGCAATCAAACCTACATTACAACAACATAACAACCCTCGACTGGATCCTCCATGCCTGAGTGTTTTAGCACAGTTTTTATAAAGAGATGAAAAGAGGTTGACTTCTATTAATATGAAAGTATCAAATTTGATACATAACCAGAGAACAGTTCTGGTATCAAAACATTACAAAATAGGGATCTCTACTCAACCAGTTGACAACCTTAAAAAAATGTCAAACTACTTATTTATACTCAGAACAATTCACCACTACCAGGAGTGTGATCTGATGTGTGATCTGATCTCTACATTCAAAGAATTTCATCTATGATTTCTTCTATCAGAATGAACGTGCACCCCTCTGTCAGACGCGAGCTCAGATCGGCATGGGTTTTGCAGGAAAATATTCCCACAGGGGTGCCATGGGCTGACATTTCAGTCCCCACAACCGGGCCTTCCATGCCTTCCATTTATGGAATGGGCCAAGGTTTCAACCACCAACTCTATTTTCATTAACTGCCTCCTCAGAGATTGAACAAGACCTAATGATTAGGGGGAGGCTACGCGCTGCTCTCAGATAGGATTGCATATAAACACGAGATTGTGGGGCCATCAAAAGTGGTTTGGATTCAGACTGATTTTGGGCCCACAATTCATCACATTTCGCCACGTAGTATTTTTTCCATACCATGGTTTCCATTGCGGGACCACTCAAGAAAAATATCGCCCGAGCATGTTGCCTCCCCACAATGGACTGTGGTTGTATTTCTGTTCCTGATCTGTGATCTGAGCACACCGGTTAGATTTAGTGTCGCTGCCAAGCTTAATTTCCCACCAACTTTAGGATCTGCCAAAAGTGTGTCGTGGGATGGGGTGCTACTTTTGGCATTGAACAATAACAACTCTCAGAGGATGATCTGATGTGGAGGCCTGACATCACCATGCTGATATGTCGCGGACGGAGAGGTGACATGTGTCACTCGAAAACATGTAGAAAGCATGTCTAAAACACTTGAAATGAGTGCCATGTGTCAACGCTAGATGGATGCCATGTGTTTGTGCCGATGGATTCCATGAACTTGGTGCTCCAGGGCTCGGGTGCTAGCTCTTTTTCCTTTGGGTCCTCTATGTTATTTTACCTGGAGATTGTGATCTAATGATGAGTGTCTTCTTGAATCGAACAACCGAGAATTACTTTGGGTATTCAGACTCTGGGAAAATCAAATCTCAAACTTCTTCTTCCTTTAGCTGCTTTTACGGGGAGCTATGGATCTGATGATGCGTGGCCCTCCTAATATCAACGCTTGAGATCCCTTCATGGCTCTGAACTTTGGACTTTTCAATAGTCAAACTTTATTTTCCCCAAGATAATTCGTCGGTGCTAGGGATCTGATGATGTGTGGCTCCTGGATTTGGACGGTCGAGATCCACTTCGGGTCTCCACGCTTTGGGAAAATTGAAACTTGAATATTTCTTACCTTCTGTGATTTTACCCGGAGCTATGGATATGACGACACGTGGTTATTTCTTATAAATGACTCAGATTCACTTTGGGCCTTCGGGCACTTCGAAACTTCAGGAACTTCGGCCCTTCAACCACTTCGGGACTTCAGGCGCTTCGACACTTCAGCCACTTTGGGACTTCGGGTGCTTAGGCCCTTTGGGAACTTCGGGACTTTGGCCACTTTAGGACTTTAGGTGCTTCGGGACTTAGTCCACTTCAGGACTTTGTGCTCTTCATCACTTTGGTACTTTCGGCCTTCGAGACCTTGACGCTTTTCTCATTTTAAAACTCCCAAAGTAAAAATCCCAGAGTGACAGATATGATGACGCATGGAATTCTAGATTCGGATGGCCAAGATCACCTTCGGGACTCTGGGACTTCGAGCCTTCGGGAGGCACTACCGCTAAGATCAACGACTCCCTCCTGATTTTGAGATCAATGGTCCATGATTTCTTCAGGAGTTTGGGCTTCAGCTCTACGGAAGTTTTATGCGCTTCACTTTGAAACTCCCAAAGCTCATTTCCCCAAATGCTTGGATCAACTACCACCTCTCCCCCTCAAGATCATATGGCTCATACTCACTTCGGGGTTTGAGAATTTAGACCTTTGACAAACAACTTTAACAATATTTCAAACCCATGATTTCTGCGAACTGTCGATTTGATATTCTCAGGAATGTTCGCCAAGGAAGTTGATCTCGCCTGTCGCTTGCATTTCGAGCCTGAAATGGACTGATCTAAACGTTTCACTTTGAATTTTATTGTACAAGACACGAACTTGGACAACCTGCTTCCCTTGACAACTATATGTGATAACAKATTCTTGGGTCARAGGGTTGTTATGATCCTKAGCAATTAAATCTAGCAAAGTACTAGTTCGGTGGAGGTTAACACAACCATTCCTAGTCCCCTCCACCATCCCTTTCATAGCATTCGTGGTCTCTCTTAGCACATCCCCTTTCTAGAAATCATGCCATGTGTATCCATTTTATATTAAAATAACAKAATTTACATTCATCGGCCTTTCATACGAAGGTCCATCAAATCAAACATTCACACCTTTGAGTTTTCCATAGTTCCTTGGCCAATATAGTTATATTTACAAACTAGGGGAAATAAGGTGCTACACTCGGTTAGTGCAGTTGGGACTATCTAGTCATGGATGAATTGGATCTTATTTATATCAACATGTACACCATGCTCATCAACAATGTATCCTAAGTATTGGACCCCGTTCATGCCAAAGGATCATTTTTCCAAGTTGGAATATAGCTTGTGTTGTCATGGAGTGCTCAAAACGTGTTGAATATGTTGCATGTACTCCTCCCAAGTTATGTTGAAGACGAGGATGTCATCCAAATATACCACCACAAAATATTTGGTGAAGGGTCTCAATACATCATCCATCAGCCTCATGAAAGTGGTTGGTGCATTTATTAAGCGAAAGGGCATGACCATCCATTCAAAGAGACCTTCTTTATATTTGAAATGTGTCTTCCACACATCAGTTGGTTCAATGGGAACCTGGTGGTAGCTAGAATTTAGGTCAATCTTGTTGAAGAAATTCCCCCCCTTGATTTGTTCAAGAAGGTCATCAATTCGGGGAATTGGGTATCAGTTCCTGACTGTGATTTTTTTTAATCCTCTGTAATCAATGTATAAGTGTCGGGTCCCATATTTCTTTTTCACTAGTACAATTGGGATTATGCAAGGGGAAGAGATGGGTCTTATGTGCCCCTTTTGAAGCATCTCTTGGATTTGATGCTTTATTTCATCATTTTACATCAACGAGCGATGATAGACTAGTCCATTAGGTAGAGGTGCACCGGAGGTTAGATTAATTGGTTTCTTGACTTTGCAGTGCATTGGTACCCCAGTGGGTGAGGAGAAGATATATCTATATTCTTTCACGATCCCATCCACTTGCTTCTGCTACAATGAGAGGCTCAATGTAGAGGCCATGGATGTGGCAATGACCTTCTCCTTACTGTGAGAATGTATCACAAAGAAGATAAAGTTCTCGGTCTATGAAATGACCTTACTACATTGCTTAGTAGATATTAAAGAAATAGTGGTAGGCGACGCTACCTCTGGTATCCTATACAATTGTCTACCCAAAGTAATAATAACACTGAGGAGTCTAGACTCATACGCAACATGTCTCTTCCACAAATATGGTTGTCCTAAAAGAACATCACAAACTTCAAGGGGAGTAATATCACATAATACCTCGTCTTCGAAGGGATTAATGCCATAGGGCATACGACACTGTTGGCTGATGCATAGATTTCTTCCTTGGTGAAGTTAGCCGATGGTGTAGGGTTGCAGGTACATTTTCCTCAGCAGGTCCAGTCCCTTGACAAAATATATTGAGATCAAGTTATTTTGACTACCTCTATCAAAAATGAAATGAAGCGAAGCCCCTTTTACCCACATCTTTTAGTGAAAGTGGTGTTCCCCTTCCTTTGGTTCTTATGGTTCACTTGGCTGGACTTTGGTGGTAGAGACAATGGAACTAGGTTCAACATTGAGAATTTGCTTCCCTCCTTTTGGATTTTATTCAGAGTCAGAATCTACCTCTAACTCAGAAACTTTCACCTCGGCCACCAACGACTTCTTGGAGCGGCATTCTCTAGTGTTGTGCAAAGAGATTATATGTTATTCACACCATTTTCTCGTGTCCTTCTTTGACTTCTCATTACCCATATTGTGTTGTGTCTTGGAATGGTTGTATTGAGAGTGGCCATATTTTCTCTATCCCTTGTTTTGTGGGTTGGGGCCACCTTTTCCCTGCTTCGGCTGTGAGTAGTTTGCAGATCCAAATTATCGTCTCTTCTTCTTACATTTGTTCTCGATCTTGAAAACATATCTATAAGTCATACCCAATGATGTGATGTCTAGAAACTCAATTTATGTTTAAATGTATATATGCATACAGTCGTGGTATTTGATCAACATAAGTCACTCAGAGTCTTTGATACCCAATTTGGTGCGTAGGGTATGGAAAATATTGGTGAAATCTAGTATTGTATGGTCCCTTACCTGACACAGGGTGGTCAATATTATGTATTGGTCCTCGTAGCTTCCAAAAAGGTAGTATTGTTATTTAATGACATCCCTGAAGGAATAACACATGGGGGAAATCGCAAATATTGTTGATTCCTCTATGGCCCTTCCTCATAGTAAGTATCTCACGAGTCCTTAACATGGGGGATGGCCTTGAGGAGTGAAAAAGTAATATTTTCCCTATCGAAAAAAAATTCGACTGAAAAATACCCTTCGACTAGATTCAACCATTTATTTATAGCATCTGCATCTATCAATCCTTCAAATAATGGAATATCAAAATCTATCATTACCTTGAAGGGGTTGCATGGCCGCTTGATGAAGATGTGTCTCATATGGGCATCCACCAAAGGATCTATGCAAATTTTTCCATCATTTCCTTCCTTTTTCGCGCAAGGGACTCCTCGAGCAAAATTTTAAAAGGATCTCCTGGTACATCATCTTTCTTTTCATCCCCCATGGGTATTTTTTGATCTCGACACAACCGATCTTGCAAAGTCTCGACTAGTTTGAGTCTCAACTTCTTGTAGCCAAATCTTATAGAGGACATGCACGCAAAAAAATAAATGAAGAGCATATCTCTATGATACCACTGATCTTGATTTATGAGCAGAACAAAACGAATAACAAACTGAATACAATAAAACTTAGATACAAATAAAAACAATAGATATATAGTGAACAATAAATTCTATTAAATAAATAAAATAGGCTTAAACTGTAAAACTGCATAACTGAAAACAACTTGCGCGAATGGTAGTATTTATCTCTGGGAAGAGATGTGGCTTCTATGTGCATCCATTTGAGAAGAATGATTACAATGAGGCTCACAAGGCCTTTTTAACATTACTCGTGAATTACAAAACCCTAGACATCCAAAAACCTAACCCTGGGAGATGAAATGCCAAAAGTTATGTGGGCCCTAATGGGTAAGTTGGCACCTCAACTTCCTGGGGTTGTAACTTTTTCAGATGACCTCCATTTTAGGCACGTGATAGCCTGTTGGAATGTTCTTTTCGAGAACTACACATTATGCATCAAACTCTGACTATGTCTATAGTTTGACTATGGAATGCCAAAAAAAAAATGTTTAGGTCTCCAAAACGACCCTAGAAGTATAGAAAGATGTACTGACATGAAAACTTCCAAACTAGTCCAGTTGGATTACGTGGGCGGCCACCAATATCCACCAGAAAGTTGTGTAGGGCTTCATATAGCCCCGAAAGTGTAGAATCCACAATTTAAAAGAATTACAGAAGAACGTGTTGAACTAAAAATGTTAAAAGGAACCAGTTGGAATAGGTGGGTGGCCATGAATATCCGCTTAGATTAGAGAAGTTGATATATATCACCCTATTGCATTTTCCAGTAGGAATTTATCAGATTCAGAACAATACTATAACACTACATAAAGAGAAGGATTACCTATGGTGTATTATTTGCATAAATACATACATTACTTGTTAGGGAAACATTTCAAGATGTTCACAGATCATTCTGCTATGAGATATTTAGTCAATAATCCAGTGTTGGGGGGAAGGATATGCAAATGGCTACTCTTGTTTCAATAATTTGAATGTGAATTTGTGGTGAAGCCTAGAATATTGACTGCAGGACTGAATCACTTATCCAGGATAACTAATGGAGAAGAACCCAATAACTTGGAAGAAAACTTTCCAAATGAACAATTTCTTTCAGTACAGATAGTTGGTGATTACTTTGTTGATATTATTGAGTTTTTGAGTACAGGCTTTGCACCAAGAGAATTTACTATCGCGTAGAATAAAATTTTTGTAGTCAGAGATGTAGATTATCAGTTGATTGCAGGTCATTTATACAAACTTAGAGGAGATAACATCCTAAGTATATGTGTTATGCATCATGGAATGCCTATCATTTTGTTAGAGGTGCATGAAGGGATTGTTGTAGGGAACTACGCAAGGAAAGCTATCACGTAGAAGGTATTGTGAGTAGGATTATGGTGGCCAACAGTTCACAAGGATTCAAAGGAATATTTTCATAAGTATGATGTTTTTCAAAGAGTTGGGAAACCATCCAGGAGGGATGAAATGACATTGAGACCTCAAGTAACATTACAAGTGTTTGAGAAATGGGAAGTAGACTCTGCAGGTCCAATCAACCCACCATATAAAAGATCATGATCCATATATATTATTACAACGACATAATACTTGAACGTATGGGATGAGGAAACACCAGTGAAGGATTGAAACACACTTTTTATTTGAACATGTAGTGACAAGATTTGGATGTCCAAGAATATTTATGAGTGATTAAGGGACTCACTTATTAAAAATACAATTGAGGAAATTCTTGAAGAATTTAAGATACATCATCAGAAGAGTACTCCTTATCACACTCAAGAAAATGGAACATTGGAATCCTTTAACAAGATTTTGGAGAATTCCTTGACACATATTTGTAATGTAAATAGAGATGATTGGGATTTGAAGGTACTAAAAGTACTTTGGGATTATAGAACTACTTGTAAGAATATAATAGGGCAGAAACCCTTTAGATTGGTTTATGGACAGGAAGTAGTAGTTCCCTAAGATTATTTGATACCAAGTCTTCACATTGCAACAATTACATATATTATAGAAAGGGGCACAGTGCAGGAAATATTGGCTCAACTGATGGAATTAGAAGAGGAAAAACCATTGCAGGTTTCCATCAGAAGGTACACAAAGAAGAGGATAAAACATGAAATGAAAGACATATAAAGAAGAAGAATTTTAAGGAAGGATATTTGGTTCTCCTCTATGACAGTAAGTTTTTGCAGCACCCGAGGAATCTTAGAATGCATTAGCTAGGGCCATATTAGATAAATTATGTCATAGATGGAGGTGGTATACAACTCCAAGACTTAGAAGGAAAGGAAGTTCAAGGATTGGTTAATGGTAGTCAACTAAAATTGTATAGGAGCAGTTGACCCACTAACCCTCAGTAATTGAGCACAACAAGTAGACTTGTACATATTGTAAATAGTAGAATTTAAAAGAAGGTATGGGAAGAGAAAAGTAGAAAAATGAAGAAAAATCCAAAAAGTAGTAGTTAGAGGAATAAGCGATAGACATATAGTTGAAAATGACAGCACACAGCAGACAAAAAACTAGTGTGACATACTTCATAAGACTTCCTGCATGAAAAATAAACATCGTGCGACGGGACAGGAAATGATCGGAAAAGAAAGGAGGCATTAGAGAATTAATAACATAGTCTATAAAAGGGGAGAAGTCGGGAAAATGAAAAAAAAATATGATTTTTGAGCAAGCGAGCAACAGATAAAGAAGAGTGTCAGTAAGTGTGATATTGTGAAGAACCCAACTGAGATCCACAGTAGATTTTTCCCAAAAACAGTAGTATGGAACCTCCCAAAGTTGATGTCCTGGATAGTTCGCAAGGGTGACCCGAAAGACAAGGAAGAAAAAGGAAAGAATAACAGAACCAACAAATCGCGTGGAGTTGGAGGATGCTACAACAATGGAGACTGAATGGATTAGTCCAACACAGGTAGAAGAATAAAAATCATTTGCAGAAGAAATGGAAGTGGATCAAAGTGTAAAACAACAAAAAATTAGAAAACCCTAACAACGGTTAAAACCCTAATTTAAAAAAAATTGTAGGAGAAGAGGATATGGAAAAACAAAGTGAGGGGACCCTCAAAGAAGAAGTCTTGTTCGAAAAAATTACAGGTGAGAAAGAAACAGAGGGCGAAGAAGAAGAAGAAACCCAGGAAGAACTTGTAGAATAAAAACCAACAGCAGGTCGGAAGAGGAAAATATCAGGAGCTCCAAGCAAACAAAACTCAATGGAGATCATGCTACCTCATATCCCAGACATTGTAGTTGCAGTTGAATACATGCTAGGAAAAGTGGAAAAATTTAAGTATGCAGATCATGATGTAATGGACACAAAAAAGTTTCTTGACCTCGCACAGAAAATCTATTTAGATTACAAAGAGGAGGAAGGACCCTCAGGAAACCCAATTTTGGAGCCCACATAGTGAATCAAAAGACTATATAATTCGGTTATTATGAAATTTTTGTAGATACCACATTTTAGGCACGGTAAGAACGTAGGCAACTACGTGAAACAACTTATGGAAAGGGTACATGGAGCTATCCCATGGATATATAGGCAGGTCCATATAGATGTAAACCTCATAGCAAAAATCATAGGGTTTCCAACTAGCGATGTAAAACCATATGATTACTTGGATAAAAAAGCAAGGGGCAAGGATATTGTAGAAATTAAATCATAGTTCGGGACAAACAGGGGAAACGGGGGCATAGTGATAAAGAACATAAACAACCCTACGACGAGATTTTCCACTAAGATTATGGATTGTAAACTCTTAAGGGAATGTAGAAAGGAAGAGGCCTCGACAAGATTCATAGTAGTAGCTGTGTAGTGTACAAAGGGTATAGTATTCAGCTGGGCACCCTATTTACTGAACCATTTTTTGATAGACTGCGGGGATGCATAGGATAATGGGACAAGATTCCATTAGTCTTGGCTATTTATATTGGTAGCATTGGTAGGATGGAAGGAACCCAAATTCACATCCTTTCTAGACATAAGAGGTAAATTATTTGCAGCACAATATACAACCTTATGGTAGGAAAAAGACACTAAGAACCAATAGACAAATTATGTATTATTTACAATGTTCTTGGAAGATATTCATCAGAATACAACTAATGTGTGGAGAATATCGATTGAAGTAGTCAAGGAAAACTAAGGAATTTTCAACTTTAAGGCTTCAAGACACCACATGTGGATTCAATCAAGAAGAGTTCTAAATAATAAGTGGATAGAAATGAGGTACTGCACAATGCGGGAGGAAGTAGAATGGATAGTGAAGGAATAGCCTATGTAGTGGAAAGTTTGAGTCACACTGAATAAAGGAACAAAAACTAAGGAAAAAGTAGAAGTAGGCCCATCAAGGAAGACATACAGTCCAACAGACAATACAAGGAAGGCTACGAAGCACAGTCAAACCTTAGGGAGTAGCACAACAATCAAGAAGTAAAAGAATAAAGACACTATGTCAAGGGAAGAAGTGAAAGGACATGGAGAGAAGGTAAAGGGAGATAGCTCTTGTAAAAAGGAGGTATAGGAGGACCAAAAAAAAAAGAATAAAACTAAGGCATAGACCTCAACCCAAACTAAGAAGAGGACTTGAACACATGAGGGAGAAATAAGGAAGAAAATGAAGTACCACAATAATCTCCTAGTACTCATTATCACATAAGAAGATACATAATTTGTTGCAGACAAAGTCCAAGATAGAGGGGAGAGTGCAGTACTTGCAACAGAAGTACAAATAGAGGAAATTATGGAGAATTTAATAGAAGTGCATAACATTCTATATATATTTCAGGTCAGTACAGTGCATCATCCTACAATACAATAGAAATAAAAATCACAGGAAGCACTAGTAGAGAAAGAATAGGAAAATATAGTACAGACAATAGTAAAGAGAAGTGACAGGTTCAAGGTCACACAAGAAATGTTGGAAGTAGATGAGAACATAGTGCATAAATAAGTAAATGACATAGAACATCTCGAGTTGGTTCTGATACTGTTGGCACAGGGGCAGACCCAGGGTTCAACTTTAACAACACACCAACAAACCCTAACTACTGACCCTTTCGGCAACACCTGTGAAGCAGATGAAGTCTCACACGAAGTAGCAATAGGGGGGTTGCAGGACACAAGTGTCTACAAATAGATGAAATGAAAAATGAATCCAGAACAAAAACACAAGATAACCTAGATATGCTTATCAACATTCCACTTACTTTGTGAGGTTATTTATAGCTCTCATCTTTAATAGGAAAAAAACCATGCAATAAAATTATAACAGATAGCAAATAACACAACATCAACCACAAAGAACAACGATATTTACATGGTTCACCCTCTCCCTAGGGCTACGTCCACAGAACTATGTTTCTTGATATATTAGATGAAAACATGCATTTCTATCTGCGTAGTTAGCTACAGATATTTCTCTCTCTCTCTCTCTTTCTCTTCCCTCCTTGCACACCCAGCTCTAGGGTTGATCTTTGCACCCAGCTAAAGATCCAGAATACAAAATGCTTCTACAACGATAACACTTCTCTCTCAATATCTCTCTTATCAACAATAATAGTAACCAAAATACCAACCATATCAACTCTTCTAGACCTTTATTTATACATTACATGACTCTCAAACAACCTTAGACCGAAGTCTAGGTGTCAAAACCCTAGGTCCACATGACCTACATTTTCAAGGCTTCTCCCTCCTGTCCTTCCTTCTTTTCCACGAGGTGATTCAAATCATTCATTGGTGTATTCTTCATCTTGTTTATTTTTCCAYGATCCATATTCTTTTATGCTTTATCTTCCTTGATCTTCTCTTTCAACAACTTGCTTTTCCTTACTTCATTCCTTCTTTTTTGCTTCTTTAACCACTTCAACCCTTCCTCGGTTTGTGTGTCTTCTGCACACTTCATACTAAATATTTATTCTTCCTTAATCTTCTCTTTCTTATTCAATACATAACCAAGGGCCAATAGGCCCCCAACACTCACCTATGACTCGTCCTGAGTCACTGCAGGGTTGAACCCTCTGTATCACTTCGACTGTAGACTGCGTGGAAAAGCCTGTGCTTTCTTCTCTATTCCTCCCTATCATGTGCAGACTGTATTTTTTGTGTCTGGTACCCAGTTTCAACTACACTTGGTACCTATACCCTTCTTCCTTTGCTTTAACTGAGAGATTTGAGGCAGTTGGTTGTCACAATATAGCTTCAACTGTCTTCCATTCACTAAACCATCCTCCCATTCTTCGTTAAGAGTCTTCAACTATACAACTCCACCTTTTGTAACATAGGAAACTTCAAATGATCCAAGCCAATGTGTTCTGAACTTCCCTAGATGCTTCATGAACTTGTTGTCATATACCAATCCTAAATCTCCTTGTTTGAATGCTTTCTTCTTGATATGTTTGTCATGGTAAGCCTTTTCTTGTTCTTTTTGAACCTGCTGATGAAATCCTGCAATAAAATGGTGTTCCTCTAGTTCCATCAACTGTTAAAGACTACATTGAACAACACCTGTGTCATCCATAACTGTAAATGCTACAATTCTTAAGATGGGAACCAAATATTCCATAGGTACCACTACTTCCAGGCCATAAACTAACTTAAAGGGAGTCTGCGTTGTTAATTTTTTGCAAGTAGTTCGATAAGCCCATAACACTGCTGGAATTATTAAATCCCAATCACCTTTTTTAACGCTGCAAATATTAGTTAGCGTTGTCTCCAATATCTTATTGAAAGCTTCGACTATACCATTCACCTGTGGGTGGTATGGTGTGCTCTTCTGATGGTGAACTTCGAACTCCTGAGTCAAGGCTTCAATGGTTTTGTTAATGAACTGTGTACCTTGATCACTCATAAGGATCTTAGAGCATCTAAATATGGTTATGATATCATCAAATATGAATCACGCAACTGTATTTTCACTACAGTCTTTAACTGCTCTTGCTTCTTCCCATCTGGTCAAATACTCTATAGCAGTGATGATGTATTGAGCTCATGTGCACCTTCCTAGTGGGTTGATAGGTCCCAAAAAGTCAATAGCCCATTTCTAAAAGGATTGTAAAGTTATCTGAGGTGCTAAAGGCAGTTCATCCCTTCTATAAGGATTCCCTATCCTTTGGCATACATCACAGTCTCTGTAGTATTCCTTATCATACTTATGTAAAGTGGGCCACTATAGGCCAGCTCTGAGAACCTTCTGCATTGTTTCTATCCCTGCATAGTGTCCTCCTGTGATGCCTTCACGTGCTTCTACAAGAATCAATGGTATTTATTCCTTCATAACACATCTTCTCAAGATATCATATGGTCCCATCTTGTATAATTGTCCAGCTATAAGTTGAAAATCTGTAGCGCAGACCACCAACTTTTTCTTCTGAATGACTGTATACTCGCGAGGTGCCATTCTCGTGGATAAGAACTGGACTATCTCGGAGAAGTGATCATCGAATTTCCTTATGGCCAACAACTGTGAATCTATTAATGTATCATCCAAACTGGTAGGTTCCTCTCCATGTTCTAACCTGGATAAGTGGTCATGTCCCTTATTCATTCTCCTTAGCTTGACCACAATCTCAAAATCATATTCCTGGAATAATAATATCCATGTGAATATCCTTCCCCCCAACACTCACTTGTTGACTAAGTATTTCAATGCAGAATGATCAGTGAAAATCTTAAAATGTCCTCCCAACAAGTAGTGTATAAACTTTTGCAGTTCATATACCATAGCTAAGCCTTCTCTTTCAGTGGTAGTATAATTTATTGCATATGTAGAAATCTTCCTACTAGCGAAGGCTATAGGTTGATCAATATCTCATGCACTTGGTTGTGCTAAAACTGCTCCTAATGCAATGGATGAAGCATCAATATGAACATTGAATTCCTTACTCCAATCTGGGAAAATCAAAATAGGCACAGTGACCATTCTCTTCTTTAGTGTGTCGAAGATTTGTTGGCATTTCTCTGTCCATTGAAACTTACTATCTTTCTTTAATAGCTTCTCCATAGGTTCTTTTATCTGTGCATATCCCTTAATGAACTTTTTGTAGTATCCATTTTGTCCTAATGCAGTGTGCAACTGTCTAACTGAAGTAGGGGGAGGTAGATCAACAATGATAGAAATCCTGGAAGGATCTACCAACAACCCTTGTTTGCACACAATATGTCCTAACAACACTCCAAAAGGTGAAAATAAAATACATTTCTTCAAATTCAGGGAAATCTAACATTGCCTACACTTATCTAACATTAATATCAAACATTCAATATGATTTTTCATTAGGCTAAAAATGGTCCAATCATCAAAGTATGCCTCCAAAAACTTGTGTAAAAAGTCCTTAAATTCTTCGACCACCACACTAGAAAATATGGATGGTGCATTCTTCAAGACAAAAGGTATAACAGTGTACTGAAATGAACCCCATTCTATTGCAAATGTGTACTGAAATGAACCCCATTCTGTTGCAAATGTGGTCTTATGCCTATCCTCCTTAGCAATTCTAATCTGGTGATAGCCTAAAAATCCATCTATAAATTAATAGACTTCATGTCCTCCTACATTATCTAGATCCTCATTAGTAAAAGGTGTAGGAAATGGATCATGTAAACATGCATCATTCAGTTTCCTTATATCTACACAGATTTGATTTCTCCTAACTTCCTATCTTGGACCACCATAGGGTTGATCCATTCATATTCTTCAACTAGTTCTATGATTCATGCTTCCAACATTCTATCTAATTCAATCTTGAATTTCTTCTTGTACTTGGGATTCAGTCTGTAAGGTCTCTGCTTGACTGGCCTTGCATCTAGTTTCAAAGTAATATTCATTTCTCCCATGGGTCCTTTAATTCCCTTCTGTTAATGTTTATGCCATTATTATAGTTCTTTGCATTTCAATAGATAATAGCAACATAAGAATAAGATCACTGAGAAATACACATTCACAAGAGACAACATTTATCCTGGGAAACCCTCTAGGGGAAGAAAACCCAGCAAAACTTCCTTAATATAGATAGCCAATACAATGCCAAGAGATCTCTATGCTAAAACACAAAGTCCTCTCCAAGATATGTGCCACTCTCTCCCTCCTTTGTCAGTAATAGATCAGAACTTGTCTCTCAAACTGAGCAAGTGAGTTGTGATCAAATGAGGCGCTAGCCTCCTTTATTTATACAAGTTCTGGCACGTGTGAAGTGTCTCTTCACTGGCAGGGCCGACTTCTCAATCTGGGTGGGTAAACCCACCTTTATTATATTTCTGGGTCTCTTAATTAACT
>JASDQU010736373.1:21202-34092 GCA_032191745.1 Picea mariana | reverse complement strand
GGTCCTATTACAATATCCGACATGATCAATCCACAATGGGGATTGATCCTATAAATAAAATATCAATAATAATAAGAATACTCTTTGCAGTTACATTATTTCAACACTCCCCCTTAACAAGAAGGGTATTCTTCAGCAGCATCATGTGAGAGAGAGAGGACAACATCATCAACAACATTAGGTGGGAGGACAACATCATCAATATCATCTTAACTGGCATATCTATAAATCATTGGAATTTTTCTTCATCGGCAACATCGTCATTCTCGAAAGAATTCCATCATCATCTGCATCAATATGTATCAGTATAAAAAATGATACCTCATCACAGCACTAGACTGGCCCATCACAGTACTAGACTGGCTCTATGTCACAGCTGTTAAGCTGGTAGCTCAGTGCAAGTCACATCTTTCTTTACATCTAACAACTAGGTCAGAAGCAAGGTATACATCATGTTTCTTTACGTCTAACAACTGGGTTAGAAGCAAGGAACACATCATCTTGCTTTACGTCTAACAACTAGGTCAGAAGCAAGGAACACATCATCATCTTGCTTTACGTCTAATAGCAAGGTCAGAAGCAAGGAACACATCATCTTTCTTTACGTCTAACAACTAGGTCAGAAGCAAGGAACAAATCATCATCTTTATTTATTTCTAACAGCGAGGTCAGAAGCAAGGAATCATCTTGCTTTATGTCTAACAACTAGGTTAGAAGCAAGGAACACATCATCATCTTGCTTTACGTCTAACAATGAGGTCAGAAGCAAGGAAGACATCATAATCTTGCTTTATGTCCAACAGTGAGGTCAAAAGCAAGGAATCATATTGCTTTACATCTAATAACTAGGTCAGAGGCAAGGAACACATCATCATCTTGCTTTACATCTAATAGGGAGGCCAGAAGCAAGGAAACATCTTTCTTTACGTCTAATAGTAAGGTCAAAAGAAAGGAACACACACATCATCTTTCTTTACGTCTAACAGCGAGGTCAGAAGCAAGGAATCATCTTGCTTTACGTCTAATAGTGAGGTCAGAAGAAAGGAACACACACATCATCTTGCTTTATGTCTAACAGCGAGGTCAGAAGCAAGGAATCATCTTGCTTTATGTCTAACAGCAAGGTTAGAAGAAAGGAACACACACATCATCTTGCTTTACGTCTAACAGTGAGGTCAAAAGCAAGGAATCATGTTGCTTTACGTCTAATAGCGAGGTCAGAAGAAAGGAATCATATATACTCCCCCTTTCAGGGAGGTTCCTTTCAGACTATACCAAGCTTATCTTGAAAGTGTTCAAACTTTACACGAGATAGAGGTTTGGTCAACACATCAACAACTTGTTCATTCGTGCTAACATACAGGAGCTTCAAGGCTCCTCTCTGCACCATGTCATGGATGTAATGATAGTGAATCTCTATGTGCTTCAACCTGTCATAGAATACAAGATTCTCTATCATCTTTATGCACCTCTGGTTGTCACATAGGATCATGGTTGCTTCCATCTCTAGGTCAAATAGACCGGTCAGCAACTTTCGAACCCATATATATGCTAGCAGAACATGTGACAATGTACTCTACTTCTGTTGTGTTGAGAGAAATACTAGATTTCTTCCTACTCTGCCACGAAATCATGGCTGATCCCAAACTGAAACAACATCCGGAAGTGCTTTTTCTGTCAGCAACGCTTCCTGCCCAATCTGAATCAGTGTATCCACTCAATGTGAAATTATTATCTTCGTCATAACTGAGACCATAATCTATCGTACCTTTAAGGTACCTCATCACATGTTTTGTAGCCACTAGGTGAACATGTCTAGGCTTTACCAGAAACTGACTCAAGGTGTTCACGACAAAACAAATGTCTGGTCTGGTGTTCGTCAGGTACATCAGTGATCCAATAATATGTTTGTACAGTGTGGCATCAATCAAATTTGATGAAGTATCAACCAACAGCTTCAGCTTCACTTCCATAGGTGTATTCATGGGTTTGCATTCCAGCATGTCGAATCTCTTTAATATCTCTACCTTGTACTTCCCTTGGTTAAGGAAGATCCTCTCTGGACTCTGCCATACCTCAAAACCTAAGAAATAATGCATTAGGCCAAGGAATTTCATTTCAAATTCAAAGGAAAGACTCCTTTTACATTCAGTGATGAGATTTTCTTCTCCAGTTAAGAATAAGTCATCCACATATAGCAGTAAGATTACTGGCTCATTATCCATAATTTTGAAGTAGAGATTTGAGTCTGCTTTACTCTTGGTAAAGCCTAAGCTCGTCAAGAAACTATCTATACGGCCATACCAAGCTCTAGGATCTTGCTTCAATCTGTATAAGGCTTTCTTCAATCTGCAGACATGAGACCTTTTGTCTTCTACCTCAAATCCTTGAGTTTTCTCTATATACACTTCCTCTTCGATGACACCTTTTAGGAAAGATGTCTTCACATCCATCTGGTGTAGCTTCCACTTCATCTTAGTTACAAGAGCTATGATGGTCTTGATCGAACTGTATCTGGCCACAGGAGCGAATGTCTCTTCATAGTCAATGCCTTCCTTCTAGGAAAAGCCACGAGCGAAAAATCTTACTTTATACTTCTCAATACTTCCATCATCATCATGTTTTATTTTGAAGAGCCATCTGGAGGATACCACATCTTTATTCTTCGGTATGGGAACTATTTCCCATACTTCATTCTTCATTATGGATTGGTATTCCTCTGTCATGGAATCTTCCCATTCTTTCCTTTGAATGGCTTCTTCAAAATAGGTAGGCTCCTCTTCTAGGAGGTCACACATCAAAGCCATATAACTAGAGAATGGATTTTGTCTTTTCACCTGTCTCGTGGTTCCTTGGGGAACACCGTACTTATCTCTATATTGAATAAGCTCTCTAGCCTAGGCTGGCTTTATTTTATGGAGGATCGTCATCTGAGGAGGTTCTTGTACGTCTACTATATCATGGTCTTCTAGAAGTTCCTCATCAGGGGAAGTTACGAATTCACTCTCTAGTTCTGCAGCTCTGGGAACCTCCCTCATTGTAGTATGGGGGATTACGGGTTCCTCTTCATATACCTCTTCAAGCTAGCATATTTTATATTTATTGAGCGATGCATCTTCATCAAAGGGCACATCCCTACTGATCTCAATGTGATGTTGACCTGGTATATAGATCCTGAAGGCCTTGGAAACCTCACAATATCCCACAAATATTCCCTTCTTTCCTAAAGGGTCCAGCTTGTTTCTCTTTTCTTTAGGTATATGAATAAACACTGGACAACCAAATATTTTGAGATGGCTTACCTATGGCTTCTTTTCAGTGAACATCTCTTCTGGTGTCTTGATCCCAAGTGCACTATGAGGCAATTGGTTCTGCACATAAATAGCTGCCATTGTTGCTTCTGCCCATAAGCACATGGGAAGATCTTGATCTTCACAGCTTCCAGCATGGTTCTGTTCTTCCATTCAGCTACACCGTTTTGTTGGGGATTATAGAGAGTAGTGATTTCCCTCTAGATCCCAACATCTTTGCAAAAGATCACAAAATCTTTTGAGGTTTATTCTCCTACATTATCTGTCCTGAGTATCTCCATCTTCTTTTCAGAAAGGTTCTTTATCAAGGCTTTGAATTCCTTGAACTTGTTGAACACTTCAAATATATTCAGGTCTTTACGAGAATAATCATTAATGAATGATACATAGTATACATACCCACTAATGGAGGATGATGGAATTGGGCCACATACATCTGAATGAATGAGTTCTAGGACTCCTTCTGCCTTGTTGTCCCTCTTCGGAAACGAGTTCTTGATGTTCTTCCCTTGTTCAAATCCATTGCATACGCCTTTATGGTCACCTTTGAGTTCTGGTAAACTTGTGACCGCTTTCCATATGTATGGTAGTGCCTTGTAGTTGATGTGATATAATCTTCTATGCAAAGATTCTTCAATGGCGTGGGTCATGGCAGCTTCTGAGTGACCCTTTAGCTCATGCAAGTCACCTTCTTCTCTTCCAATGATGATTGCTTCATTTATGGTCTCTTCTTTAGCACGTTGCCTTCTGCAACCTTCACTATAGCTTCCTTAGGGTTATTACATGTGACCTGGAGCAAGTTCAACAAAACAACAAGAAAGAATAATATCCATCTGATAATATAAAGCAATAGCACGAACAATCATCACAGTAGCTCCTTTAGAGCTATCACTTATAATTTATCTGAAGCAAAGATTAAAGGTAAGAAATACAATACGAAATGAGGTCAACACTCTTATAGTGTTGTGACCAAGCATTCTTCCATGGTGACCTGAAACTAACACATAAGGTTTCTCCTAGAGGAGATGTTAGTTGTATTAGGAAAAGAATATACCTCTATATCCTCACATGTTATCAAGTATAATACTTTATGATGATTGTTATCTCAACTATAGTCATCAGCGTGTCATGTGTACCTTTTAATATTGATTAATCAAACATGGAGCCTTGTCCTCAAGAATGAGTGCTTTCTTTTCTTCCAGGTCTCCTTTACTCAAGTGACGAGTGCTTTCTTCAACCTGTCTGTTGTACTAAGATAATACACTATCTTGACAGAAGGTTAGGTTAGGTGATAAGCTCTATGATCAACTTTTAATCCTTCTAATAATTTGATCATAGCTTCAACATGCAACACTGGTCAAGATAATGTCATGACAAATAGATTCATATCAGAATAATCACACCTGGGTTGCATCATTCCTCTGAATGTGTTGGATCTTGAGATCCTTCTGGATCTATGGCAAGAGATCCTTTCTTCCTGCAAATACTCTTTAGGGTTTAACCATTAAACATATGTGAGTACATACCTCTTATGACATTTGCAGGTGGTGGCTCCATCTGGTAGCAGCGGTAATCATTACCAACTCTTAAGAAAACTTCAAGGGTGATTGCAACTGGTCTTATGGCTGCAACTGCAACTGATGTTGCAACTGCAACTGGTTCTGAAACTACAACTGCAACTGCAACTTAGGGTTTTATGAGAAAACCCTAATTTTTCAAACTTCAAATTTTGAGATTCTGATCCAGGGAATAGATGCGCTGGGCTAAGGCGAGTATGCTGGTGTAGTCAGAATTTCTAAAATCCAACTTTTACCCCCTCAAACTTCATCTGTGGATTTCTGGACTGGTGCTTCTAGTTTTTTGGTACTTCTAGTACTCTGGTACTTCTGGTACTTCTGGTACTCTGGTTTTCTGGTTTTTTGGTACTTTGTGAAACTAGGGTTTCACTTTTCGGGAGATATATCCACTGAAAAGGTGCGTTGATGATGCCAAATTGATCCTTGGGGGAGGGTGCAACTTTCTAAATAGTTTTAGGGCTAAAATACCTCTCCAACAAAAAGCCCTAATTTTCATGTACAGTAATAGTGACGTTTTTCACTTGTGAAAGATGCTTCCTTTAGGTTGGCTCTGATACCATGCTAATGTTTATACCATTATTATAGTTCTTTGCATTTCAATAGATAATAGCAACATAAGAACAAGATCACTGAGAAATACACATTCACAAGAGACACAACATTTATCCTAGGAAACCCTCTAGGGGAAGAAAACCCAGCAAAACTTCCTTAATATAGATAGCCAATACAATGCCAAGAGATCTCTATGCTAAAATAGAAATTCCTCTCCAAGATATGCGCCGCTCTCTCTCTCCTTTGCCGGTAACAGATCAGAACTTGTCTCTCAAACTGAGCAAGTGAGTTGTGATCAAATGAGGCTCTAGCCTCCTTTATTTGTACAAGTTCTGGCACGTGTGAAGTGTCTCTTCACTGGCAAGGCCGACTTCTCAGTCTAGGTGGGTAAACCCACCTTTATTATATTTCTGGGTCTCTTAATTAACTGTTGGGGCCGACTTCTTATTATTCCTATTACAATTTTCTTTTGACCAATCCGCAAAAGGGGATTTGGTCTTATTACAATATCCGACATGATCAATCCACAATGGGGATTGATCCTATGAATAAAATATCAATAATAATAAGAATACTCTTTGCAGTTACATTATTTCAACACCTTCATGTCTATGAACTTCATTGGAAACAATTCTTGATACTCATGCAATAGTTATGTAATCTTATCAATAGTAGCATCATCCCAATAGTCTCCAACATTTTCCAACTTAGGTGCTTTATCTGTTCCAATATTAACCTTCTTAATTTTAATAGGCTTCCCAATAAAAGGTAATTCGATCCCTGGTCTTTATATGTCTCTCTGAGCTTCAGTTTATTCAATGTTTACATCCCTAGGGTCATCATCCTCATCCGCATTAATATTATAACAACCCTGTAACTTCTGAAGAGGTGCAGTCCATACATCTTCTTCTTGTGCAAAAGGGAGGTTAGGTGTCTCTTCAAAGACGTTTTGTCTTACAATTTGTAAAGCTTGATCTACTATAGGGTACTGAATTTCAAATAGGAACATAGTTATAAAGTTCTAGGTCATTCCATACCAATATGTAGTGATGAGGCAAAGTTCTTCTTGAAGATACCAGTTTATAGGTGTAGTATCTAAGGTGTTAATGAAATTATGTACCCACTGTTCCTTAGGAATGTTTTTCCATGCATCTTCATAACTTCGCACATGGTCCTTAGGACAACTCTGGCCTACATACTAAACTTCACATCCTTTAGCTTGGTCTGAAAAGCATACTGTCAATAAGGTGCAACATTCCACCCACTCTGTGATGTTGTTCTTGTGTGTTCCCCATCATCTAGCTGTTGTTTCTTTCAAGGATTCATATAGTGCCAATAACCTCTGTTTTACTAGTACAATTCCCTCAAATTCAACAAGAAATGTCTTTAAATGATTCAAGCCATCAAATGTAGGAAGATTACTTACTTTTGTGCCAATCCAACGGACTTCTCTGGTCAATCTGACACACCTCTACGTAGAGACTTCATACATTTTGTTCTTCCACTTTTCCAATGCTTCTTCTGAATCTTATGAGCATGCACTTTCACTTCGCCAACTTAGATTTCCATCTGTTGTAGGATTAATGTAATCCTGTTGTCCTGCTTTTAGTTTATAGATGTTTTCTAGCTCATAGGTGTGGTCTTATTCTCTTATCGGTTTTGTGTATCTGTGACCTTCATCATGATCCATAGGTGAAATGACCTTAATTCCATCACATTCAAATGTCATTCTCCTCTTTTTCAGGTCAACAATAGTCGAATTGTTGAAAGCCCAATCAATTCCCAACAACACAGGATAAGGACAGTTATCATGAAAAATCTCACTCACTTCGAAATATGCAAATGTCCTCACTCCATCGATGTCCACAAGGACATGCCCTATTATTCCAAAGGGGATCACCGCCTACTGATTATCCATTCTGATCCTAATAGGAGAGTAAATCAACTTAGGTTTTCTCATCAGTGCCCAAGTCTGCTTCGTCATAACATTTACTTTTGATCCTAGGTCAAGGACCACATAGTCTATGTCGTAGTCTCCAATCTGAGCACTAAGGTGTAGTTCCTTGCTTGTCCTTCTTTTCCTAGATACTTGATTCATATCTCTACTCATCAAAGGATCTATTCTTCCAATTTCACACTGTCTTACCAGGTGTTTTATTTCCTACACATCTTTTTCATCTTTAATCAAATTGATACGAGTATACAAGAAGTCCATAAGTTTGCTTATCTCTTTTTCTTGTCTATCTAGGGCAGACTGGTCAAATTTTGGTTGCATTTCACATTCCCTTACTTCTATTTGTGCCCTAGATGAAGAAGCTTGTTCTCCTACAAACTCGTTCCTTGCTTCTTCAAGAGTATGTTTTTCTCTCTTTGGATAAAACAATTGTTCCTTCTATACAACTCTTATGATCCTTGACCTATCTGTAGTCTTTCCTAGAGTTACCCTATCTTCTCCTATAACAGTGCCTCCTCTAGTAATAACAACGACTCTAGGATCCTCACCACGAGGTTCAACTGATATTAGCTGTACTTGTTGGTTTCCACCTCGTCTTTCCTAAATTTTTTCTAGCAACACTGGACAGTCTTCAATGACATGATCAAATGAATTACAATAGATGCAAGTAGTACAAGGGTTCTAACAATCCCTTGCCAAATTTCCTGGCTTGGCGCAGTTATAGAAAATGATCTGACCTCGACCTCGACCCATTCCTCCTCCTCGTCCTCTTCCTCTAAATCCACCATGAGGGTTGAAGTTTCCTCTTCCTAGAGAATTGAACTGTGCAATGTTCCCTTCTGACTGCATTTCTCCTTGAATTCTATATGTATCCCTTGACCTTTCATGCATGAGATCATAATCCCTACAATCCTTCTCATCATGCCCACATATTTACAGAATGTGCAATAAATATTGGTAGGTGTCTGGACATATTTTTGCATATAATAACATTCACCAGGGCGATGTCTATTTCTACATACCTCACACCACGGCAGAGTAGCCTTCTTCAATGGGTTATGTGCTCTAGAGGCCAAGTATTCATTAAATAAAGAACATTTCTCTTTGTCACGGCCCTCTTATTTACATCTGATACACCAGATATCTTCTATTTTCTCCTTTCTTTTGTCCTTCTTCATATCTTCAACCTGTAAAGATAAACTAGTTAATTGATTTAAAATATGGCTCATACCTGGACTGGATTGTCATACAAGGGTTCCTTCTGGTTTCATGGCGATATCCAATGCTTCATCCTACAAAGTGACTTTTTGTTGCATCAAAGGAACTCTGATATGTTGAAGGAGGGCAACAATGAACCATTCCTTATTTTGTTCATCTGGGATATGAAAAATCAAATGGCCTGTGAGGGTCTTAAACCTCTGATCAAACTCCTAAAGAGGTTCAGTTACCTTCTGTTTGATTTCCTTCAACTCTGTAATGTGTTGTGACTCCGAATTAGGTTTCTTTAATTCTTCA
Organism: Picea mariana; assembly: GCA_032191745.1. Lineage (NCBI taxonomy): Eukaryota > Viridiplantae > Streptophyta > Pinopsida > Pinales > Pinaceae > Picea > Picea mariana. The sequence goes on along the minus strand of JASDQU010736373.1, from coordinate 25,183 downwards.
CTCAATGTAGTCTTAATGTCATGCAACATTTTAGGTTGTACATGTCCTGAAACAAACTTCATATACCAGCTCAATGTGCGGTCCCTCAAGGTAGTACTAAACTGATCTCTTTTAACAGCTTCTTCGGTGAATTGCTTAATTCTCCATACATCTTCTCATAAGAACCAGTGTTGGTCAGGATCTTCAGATACATCTCCTCTAAAAATAGGTAACCTCATTTCATCTACCATGGACTTTTCTTGGTTTCTTGACTGAGTATGTACTAAACTGCTTGTAAAATTACTCTGAGTGCTCTGATTACTTTGGTTACTTTGGATACTTAATGTTGCTAAAACAATAAGAGGATTAATAATACTTACTTCTACAGTAGGCGCAGTACCTGAAGTTTCTGGTTCTCCTCGGAAAATTTCTTCGGTCTCTACTTCCTCTGCCCTTACGAACTTTGAATACTCTTCATCTGTTAGATATTCTTCTTCTCCACTATAGAATCCCTCATCTTTGTAATTATGCTTAAACAGGTTCACAAGAGGAACATCTTTGAATGATCTCCCAATGCACGTGTGTCCATCCTTTGTGTTACTGTCATTGTCTGAATTCTAGAACATTAGCTTTAAAATCTGACTGATTATTGTATCTTCAAGATATTCTTCTCATGTAATAACATCTTAATATTTATCTTMAAGAAGTGTAGAAACTTTCCTCTAGGTCCCTTAAATAAATACCTCTCTACTTGACTATATGATTCCACTCTGTCAATAGAGAACTCAGTAATGTACTCTCCAATAGTGTTATCAAACCAGAGATCCACTGCTCTAGACACAGCATTATCAACTCTCTTAATTTTCTTGATCAACRTCAATGTCCAAACCACAGGTGGTCTAGATATGATCTCAAACTAGGTGTCTTTTAATCTATCTAACCACTCATACAAATCCTTATGAACTCTTGTAAAGAAAATTCGGTGCACATCCATAAAGATGTACCTCGCCAACTAGTCTTCTGTGCCAATGCTAGGGTTCTTGTTCTGAGCTATGGTGAAGTCCCTTTCTTGTTCTTCTATCCAATTTTGAATTTTTGTCTTCGATGGAAACCACCTTGACATTCCCTCAAAAATATCCCAGCAATGGAACCATTTTTTGGCATAGGAGTAGACCCGAAGTTCATCTCTAACATTGCACCAACAAAACCTAACTACTGGCCCTTTCAGCAACACCTGTGAAGCAGATGAAGTCTCACCTAAAGTAGCAATAGGGGGGTTGCAGGACACAGGTGTCTACAACCAGAGGAAATGAAAAGTGAATCTATAAAAACAATGCAAGATAAACTAGATATTCTTAACAATCTTCCACTTACTTCATGAGGTTAGTTATATCTCTTATCGTTAATAGGAAAAAAACCATGCGATAACAGTATAACAGATATCAAATAACACAACATCAACCACAAAGAACAACAATATTTACGTGGTTCAACCTCTCCCTAGGGATACATCCACAAAACTATGTTTCTTGATATATTAAATGAAAACATATAGTTCTATCTGCACACTTAGCTGCAGATATTTCTCTCTCTCTCGTTCTCTTCCCTCCCTATGCACCTAGCTGCAGGGTTGATCTTCGCACCCAGCTGAAGATCCTGAATACAGAATGCTCTTACAATGAGAACACTATTCTCTCAATATCACTCTTATCAAAAATAATAATAACCAAAAGACCAACCTTCAACTCTTCTAGACCTTTATTTATACATTAGATGACTCTTGGACAACCTTAGACTGAAGTGTAGGTGTCAAAACCCTAGATCCAAAACCCTAGGTCCACATGACCTGCATTTTCAAGGCTTCTCCAACCTGTCCTTCCTTATTTTCCACGAGGTGCTCCAAAGAATATGTTGGTTTCTTCTTACACTTGATGAGTTGTCCACGATCCATATTCTTTGATGATTTAACTTCCTTGATATTCTCTTTCAACGGTTTTCTTTTCCTTACTTCATTCCTTCTTTTCTACTTCTTTAACCACTTCGACCCTTCCTCGGTTTGTGTGTCTTCTATGCACTTCATACTTTGTCTTTCTTCTTCCTTAATCTTCTCTTTCTTCCTTAATACATAACCAAGGGCCAATAGGCACACATATCCACAAAGGCATTATATGGGTTATAGGAGAGCGTGATGCAGGAGGTCCATTCTAGAGCTAGGGAAGATGCCACCAACCTATATATCAACAAGGAGGTTAAGGAGATATTGCAGGTAACATGTGAGAAAATAACACTAGAGAAGGAGGAGGAAAAAGAGTGTGCAAGAAAACTAGAGAAGAAACTCGCAAAAGTATACAACAACATAACAAACTGTGCGCATGAACTCGAAGTCAGAGGAGAAGAAAATATACAAAATATTGTGCAGACAATGGAGAGACATAAGCAGGAGATAGTAAAATTAACAGAAAAATTGACTCCAAGAACACCCCTAGAAGTGAAGGAACTAAGACATCTTGAGGATACTATGCATGTATATATCATAGCATAGGAAGAAAAATAAGTTGTGGAATTGTATGACAGGACTGCACACATTTGGACCAGCATGGAAGAAGATGGAAGAATGTAGTAGTTGGAGCAGAGAGAAGAAAAGTTGAACGTTGTAGTTCGGGACCTAAAGAAGAGGCAGAAGACATTGGCCATATCCATGAGACTAAGGGCCGCATAGGTGATGAAAAACATGTAGGTAGAGGTAAAGGATGCACAAGAGGAGAAACAAGCATGGCAAGATTAGTTGGAGCCCTTACATGAAAAATAATAAAAAATGATAACAATGCTAGAAACAAAGAAATCCAACATAGAACAAGCACATGCAAAAAGCAGGGAAGTTCTAAAAGAGCACATGACATCACAAGATGTGGAGATACTGGAAAAAAAAGAGTGCATAGGCAAAGGATAATGTGACAGATTTGGCAAAGAAGTTTCATGCACTAGAGGTAGCGCTGCATCAAGTGAACTAAGTGACTTGGGATGAGCCACAAGTTAGTGTTGGGGGCTTGTTGGAGTATAAATTTTTAGGAGTAAGTGAAGTAAGAAAGAAAGCATGGACCAAAGGAAACAATGCACGCCAAAAAATAAGGAAGACCAATGTAATAAAGGGAAAAGGAAGTAGTGCACAACAAGATTTGCGAAAATATGACGCATATGTGGACAAACCTATCCATGCTAGGTTTAGGTTTTTGGAGTCATAATGTAAGGGTTTTAACCCATTTTGTATATAAGTAGAAGAAGTATAAGGTATATTGAGGTATCGTTTTGAGCATATCTTGGCATGAGCTACATTAGAGCTTGTGTGCGATGAGTCTATTTTGGATAGTCCTTTGTGAGTTTTGAGTCTTTGTATTGTTGAGAGCTATGGAGTTTGGATGGATTTGATGTAACTGAGGGTCAGTTTGCAAGTTGTGGAGCTTGGTGTGGCATTGGTCCACCTCACCACTATTCACATATCCTATGATGTAATGCACGCAACACTATTTTGATGAAGAAGAAGAAATAAAAAAAACAATCTTTGTGGACATAGCCCCAGGGGGGGTGAACCACGATAAAACCATGTGTTGCAATGCGTCTGAATGGTTTTTTTATTTCTGAAATTATGATTAAATGGTTATATGAATGAGTGGTTTTAATTATAGTGCTCACTAGAATATGTATAATGAATGAATGAAATATTAGATTTGATGAATGGTATGATAGAGTGAATGTTTAAGTAGAAATGGAACTAAGAAGAACAAACCCAATCCCTTCCATGACTAGATACACCTACGTCCTGTAGTCACCCATAAACCATCTCAGGTGAGACTATGTTGTGCACTATGTGCGTAGTGAATCCTTCTAGTTTACCAGAAGGGTCGATGGTAAAAAGGGTTATGTTGGAGAACTAAGGTAAAACTCGGGTCAACCCATACATCCAAAAGATAGTGTGAGAGTGAGAGGGAGAAAAAGAGGGGGGGT
>JASDQU010736373.1:1775-15723 GCA_032191745.1 Picea mariana | reverse complement strand
TAGGAGAGAGGGGGGGTGAATACAAAAAAAAAAATTAGGAAATTGGAGCATGTGTGAATTACTATAGTGTGTGTGCTTTCCTATAGCACGTGCGAGTTCCTATATCATTTTCATGTTCTTATGAATGTGTGTTCCTTCCTAGAGTGTGTGCGCATTATTTTTAATTCAAAACCAAACCGGCAAGATTGACCACTTTAGCATATGTGTATGCTCACCTGGTTTCCTTGGATTTAGGTTCAAGATGACAAACCTAGTGGTTCAATCTGCAAATAGATAAAAACCTCCATTTTTTTGAATACCTCTCTATATCTCTATTTTTGATGTTATTTTTCTATAGGATACATAAATAAGTTTTTGACGAAACCACATACATAGATAGAGTCGACATTCTTTTGAATTCAAAAAAAAATCCGTGAGATTGAAAACTTTAGAATATGTGTATGTTGACTTGGTTTCCTTGGATTTAGGTTTAGGATGACAAACCCAGTGGTTCTCATTCTTTTGAATTCAAAAAAATTTCGGTGAGATTGACAACTTTATCATACATGTATGCTAACTTGGTTTCCTTGGATTTAGGTTCAGGATGACAAAACCAATGGTTCGTTCTATAAATAGAAAAGTCGTATCAAAGAAATCTTCTCTTGATCATTTTTTTTCCAGTGCATGTCCCTAATGATGTCCGAGTATAGAAAGTTGGGTCTTAATCTTGTCTCTCTTGAGGAAAACTGCTCTCGTACTCCCAAGAAACCCTCCATGGCAAAAGAAAATAAAAACAGTAGAGTGTGAGATTCTATTAATCTGTTTCTTGAGCAATCTCTCACGCAACAGAGGGACGAAATGATGGATAAATTTTCCCACATCCTTAGATGCCTGCCGATAAAAACATGTGTCTCTTCATAAAGAAACCACTTTGGAGTCACCTCTCCTATCAAGGTATAAGTGAATTTTGATATTCCCGTATTTGAAGGTTGGATCGATGCAAATGCCCTAGAAAATTGGTTAAATCTGCTATAAGGTTATTTCTTTGTTTATAATTTTTCCAACAGGGAAAAGATCACCTTCTGACTCCTTAAGTATCTCCCCCATGTCAAACATTGGTGGGAAACTTACTGGGATAAAATTTCCAGAGAGGAGTCTGGAATATTTGGGGTCGAGCCCACTTGGGGTTTTTTTTTGGATGCAATCAAGGAATAATATTACCCTGTTGGTAACTATGACGACCAATACATGAGATAGACCACGTTGCATCAAGAGAGGGGCCAAGAAGTGCCAGAGTTCACCAACACCTTTCATACCTTGCGCGCACAAAGCTGGGTATCAAATATTATGAGCGGCATTTAGTTATGAAATATCGTGGGGCTCTACACAGTTACATCCAAACTGAAATGGAGTTTCTAGACATCTCATAACTGGGAGATGATTACCAATATGATGCCAAAATCAAGAAGAAATTTAAACACCAGAACAAATGGGAGTTGGGGTATGAAAATCTGCAACAACCAAAGCATGATAAATACGGCCCTAACAAACAACCTTTTGAAAACCAGTCCAAGTCATAGGAAAAGAAGGGTAACGAAAAGACAGAGAAGGACACTCGAAAGTGGTGTGATTTCCAAAAAATCCCCCAGCACAACACCAATGAATGTCGCTCAAAACATTCATTGGTGGCCGAGATCAAAGAAAAGGAGTAGAACCCTGATTCATAATCTGATTCAGAAAATAATGGAAAAATAAAGATCATCGATGTAGACCCGACTACTACTGTTGCGACTACAACAATTCAACCAGAAGAACTAGAATATCCTGAAGAAGGGGAGTTCCTTTTTCATTCAAATATGTGGGTGAAGGGTGTTGGGTATGTTTTATATTCTTTGCATGTGTGTGTGTGGGCACGTAAGATATGAAAATTGTGTCTAACGATCCCTCTAGTAGTTCTCTTTGTGTCATGTGCACCGGGCGCTTTCCTAGGGGGGTACCAGGGGGGGTAGGTATGCCCCCACCTGGTTATGCGTAGCATTCGGCAACGGGCGGTAGCCTAGGGCAGCGCCTCGTTTTTTTTTTTTGGGGTGGTTTTTGCTATTTTTAGCGTTTTTGTAAATTAATCCCGGATGAAGGGATTAGGCTTCTGGTATCTATGGAATACCTTAAAACATTGTATATATTGTATGGTGAATGGTGAAATTTGATATAATGAATATAAGAAATGTTTTCCAGGTTGAGGGTTTCTGGTATAAAATCTCTGTGTATGAGCCATTGATTAAATTCTGTTTTTCTTAAGAATCTATATGCATTGCTTTACTTCACAGGTTTAAAACTTATATGTGGTATCAGAGCTCATTTTTGGCTTCAGAGGGACACCTTTGTTTTTGAGGGTTTGGCTCGGTCTTGATAGATCAATTTTATCTTGGGTATGTGATAAACCTGGGTTTAGTGGGAGCTTTTGCAGTGGAGATTCAAGTATAGAAAGAGGAATGGTGAGCTCATCTAGAATCGATATAGAAAAGTTTAATGGTAAAAGCTTTGAGCTATGGAATCTCAAGATGGAGAACCTTCTTGTAGACAAAGAACAATGGATCGTTGTGGATCCTAGTACACAACCTATTGGTACACCGTCTACTAGCACACAGGCTACTGGTACACAACCTACTAGTACACAAACTACTAGTACACCATCTATTGGCATGTCGAAGGAAGATTGGGAGAAGTTGGACAGAAGAGCAAGGAGTACTATTCGACTGCCTGGAAGATTCGGTTTTGTTGAATGTCTCAGGAGAATCTATAGCCAAGGAACTATGGGATAAGTTGGGGAATTTGTATCAATCAAAGTCCCTAGTAAACAAGTTGTTTCTTCGAAAAACGTTGTATCATCTTAGGATGGAAGATGGAGATTTTGTGACAGAACATCTGAATTCATGTAATACTCTAGTAAGTCAACTTGTCTCTGTTAATATTACGATTGCAAAAGAAGATAAGTGTATTACTTTGTTATCTTTTTTGCTGACTGTTGGGATAATCTGGTTGTAGCAATTGGTAGTACCACTCAATCTACATTGAAGTATGAGGATGTATTTTCATACTTGTTATCTAAAGAGATGAGGCGGAAAATCATGGATAGTCATAACATAGATGCTTTATTTGTAAGGGGTCATACCCAAGATAGGAATCCTAGTAAACCTTCGAGGGGGAGATCTAAATCTATAGGTATATCTAAGTCTCCAAGAAAATATTTGAGGAAATGTTGGAAGTGTGGTAAAATAGGGAATTATAAGAAAGATTGCAAGTCTAAGAAGGTTGATAAACCAAAGGGATCGGATAGTACCTCTTCTACAAAGGAAAAAACCTCCACTGAAGAAGGAGGTGATGTTTACCTGGCATCTACAAGAACACATGCAGACCGTGATGTATGGTTGATCAACTCAGGTGCGTCATACCATATGACTCCTCATAGGGAGTGGTTCTCTGAATATGAAAAATACGATGGTGGTGAAGTATTCCTAGGAGTTGACTTGACAACAAAAATATTAGGACGTGGAAGGGTTAAGTTGTTTCTAAACGATGGAAGGATTAGAACTCTCCCTAGGGTTCTACATATTCCAAAACTATCCAGGAGCCTAATATATGTAAGCAAGATGGATGATGCAGGAGTGGATACTGTATTTGGAAAGAACACTTGCAAGATGGTACGAGGAGCAATGGTGTTGATGAGGGGAGTTCGGTGTGGAATTTGTTGGGAAGCACTTATACTAATGGGTGTAACAGTTGTATTGTCCCTGAGCGGAGAAATGAAGGAGACAAGACCAATACTGTCCCAGAAAATAAGACCATGTTGTGGCATCAAAGACTGGGGCTTATTGGAGAAAAGGGCCTTCGAACACTACACTGTAAAGGTATGGTTGCAGGTATGTCTAATTGCACTCTAGATTTTTATTTATGTGAACATTGCATATATGGTAAACAAAATTGAGTAAGATTCCCATCTGGTGCTACAAGAGCAAAGGGGATCTTAGAGTTGATACACAGTGACGTGTTTGGACCTATTCTTGTTCCATGCCTAGGTAAATCTGTGTATTATATTTCAATCATAGATGATTTTTCAAGGAACACATGGATTTATTTTCTTAGAAATAAATCTTAGGTATTTGATAAATTTAAAGAGTTTAAGGCTCTAGTAGAAAATCAGACAGAGAAGAAAATAAAGGTATTGAGAACAGATAATGGTGGAGAATTCTGCAGAAATGAATTCGAAGAATTCTATAAGAAGTGTGGTATAGCAAGGTAGAAGACTACTCCATACACTCCTCAGTAGAATCGAGTTGCAGAAAGGATGAACAGGACATTGATGGAAAAATCAAGGAGCATGCTCAGCGGTGCCGGGTTAGGACAAGAATTCTAGGCAGAGGGAGTGGGTACAACATGTTACCTAGTCAATCAATCACCTTCATCAACGTTGGATGATAAAAATCCACACGAGGTATGGTCTAGAAAGAAACCCTCTCTTCAACATCTTAGAGCACTGTTTGGTTGTGATGCTTATGCACATGTTCCAAAGTAAAATAGGAGTAGGGTGGATAAAAAGGTTGAAAAGTGTATCTTTATTGGTTATAAAGATCGTGTGAAAGGTTATAAACTTTGGAACCCAGAAACCAAGAAGATTGTTTATAGTTGAGATGTTGTTTTCAGATAGGTAAAGGATATGTCCAAACAAGAATTCATACCAATGCAAGACGAACCTGAGAAAATAGATCTTGAGTTGGATGATGCAAAATATGAATCATCTAAATAAGAGGAACAAGAAGAAGAACCTCATACCCCAGTATTGAGGAGATCAGTGAGAGATAAAAGGCAACCAGAAAGGTATAGTCCACCTGATTTTTGTTCCAGTTTTTCTTTATCTATTACTGATGATGATCCCAGAACTGTTAGGGAAGCAGTGAATTCAGATGATAGTAAACTATGGAAGAAGTCCATGGTTGAAGAAATGGATGCCTTGGATAAGAATGAGACATGGGATATAGTTGAGTTGCCAGTTGGAAGAAAATATGTTGTTATCAAATGGTTGTTTAAGAAGAAGTTTAATGCACAAGGTAAAGTGGATAAATACAAAGCTCGGTTAGTAGAAAAAGGTTATTCCTAGGTAGAGGGAATTGAATTTGGTGAGATTTTTTCTCCTGTTGCTAAGTTAACTACTATTAGATTTCTTTTATCTATTGTTGTTGCTTTTGATCTTGAAGTGGAACAGATGGATGTGAAGACAACATTCCTACATGGGGATCTGGAAGAATAAATCTACATGAAGCAGCCATAAGGCTTTGTAGTGAAGGGAAAGAAAGAGCTGGTATGTAAGCTAAAGAAGTCACTATATGGTCTGAAGTAATCACCTAAGATGTGGTACCAAAAGTTTGACACATACATCCTTGGATTGGGATTTGTAAGAAGCAGAGATGATCACTATGTATATTCCAAGCAGGTTGGTAATCACTTCATTCATGTAGTGTTGTATGTTGATGACATGTTGTTGGTAGGAAATAACATGGATGTTATCAAGGAGGTGAAATCACAGCTATCCTCCAAATTTGACATGAAGGATCTCAGTGCTGCTAACTTCATTCTGGGAATGGAGATTAAAAGATATCATGCAAACAAGAAACTCTGGTTGAATCAGAGAAAATATGTTGAGACGATATTGCAGAGGTTTAATATGCATGGAAGTAAATTGATCAAGGTTCCTATTCCTATAGGTGTAAAGTTATATGCATATCAGTGTCCCAAGACACAGGAAGAAGAAGAGGACATGTCCCATGTTTTGCATGCCAGTGTAGTTGGCGGTTTGATGTATGCAATGGTCTGTACTAGATTGGACATTGCACATGCAGTGGGAGTTTTGAGAAGGTATATCTCAAAACCAAGGAAGGAGTATTGGACAACAATAAAGAGGGTCTTCAGGTATCTTCGTGACACTACCAGTTATGTATTGTTCTACCAAGGAAGACCAAGATTGGACAGAGTGTTGGACATACATGGCTTTGTTGATGTAGAATGGGCCAGAGATCTGGATCGCAGAAGATCTACAAGTGGGTATGTGTTTAACCTATTTGGAGGAGCAATCAGTTGGATGAGAAAAAGATAGGTTGTAGTGGCACTCTCAACTACAGAAGCTGAATACATGGTAGCCACTCATGCAAGCAAGGAAGTAGTATGGTTACAAAGATTGTGTTCAGGTATTGGGTTGGTACAACAAGCAGTGGTATTAGATTGTGACAGTTAGAGTGCAATCTTCCTGGCAAAGAACCCAGCTTATCATTCGAAGACAAAGCATATTGATGTTCAGTATCACTTTGTGAGAGACATGGTTGAGGAAAAGAAGGTGTTGTTAGAAAAGGTTGACACTTTGAAGAATGTTGCAGATTCATTAACAAAATCTGTGAGCACAGAAAATTTCTCCTAGTGTAGAGTAACAATGGGCATTGTTGCCCTGGATTGTTGATTATATAATCCCTTGGACCCCTGGATGCAAATAAAACAACAAGTGGGAGAATGTTGGGTATGTGTTATATTCTTTGCATGTGTGTGTGTGGGCACGTCAGATATGAAAACTGCATCTGACGATCCCTCTAGTAGTGGTATTTGTGTCCTATGCGCTGGGCTCTTTCTTAGGGGGGTCCCAAGGGGGGGCAGGTATGCCCCCCCCCTGGTTACGTGCAGTGTTCGGGGTAGCGTCCCGATTTTTTTTGGGGGGCGATTTTTGCTATTTTTAAAGGTTTTGTAAATGAATCCTGGATTAAGGGATTAGGGTTTTGGTATCTATGGAATACCTAAAAAAATTGTATATATTGTATGGTGAATGGTGAAATTCGATATAATGAATATAAGAAAGGTTTTCTCGGTTGAGGGTTTCCGATATAAAATCTCTGTGTACTCTGTGTATGATCCATTGATTAAATTTTGTTTTGCTTAAGAATCTATATGCATTTATTTACTTCACGGGTTTAAAACTTATAAAGGGGACCCCGTTGCATTTTATTGTTGATAGTGGAATCCAGAAGAACTTCATCTCACCATAGGTCTTCAAACAATTGAGATTTCCAACAACACCACACTTGCAGCCATACAACATCGAGTGGCTTCACCAAGGATGAGACCTCCATGTCAGCCAACATTTTCGATTGTCATATGGAATCCAACCCTTCAAGGATGAAGTATTATGTGATGTTTCCCCACTGGATGTCTGTGATGTTCTTTTTTTCCAGCCATATATGTGGAAGCGCCATGCTATTTATGAGTCTCAACCCTGTAGTGTCATTTTTACTCTAGGGGATCATCTCTACAGGATACCAGAGGCAGTTCCAACTGTTGTCCCACCTAAAGAGTTTCAAAAGGTATTATATCATACTACAAAATTCAACTTCTTCACAGTTTGTTCAAAAGGTGAACAGAAGAACACTGCAATCACTGCAGCCTCATTCCAAGCACCTTCTGTCTAGTAGAAGCAAGTCGACAAGATTGAAGAAAAGTGCAAGTATTCCTTTTTCACATAGTCATATCATGTAGCCATACTGGTTAAAAAGGTCCATCCCTTCTAGCCATAGGTTTGTTAAAACCTTCAACAATCTAAGAAACGCAACTCCTCTAGCAAGGAAAGCAACTCCTCAAGATGCAGATTCAACAAACGTGTTTCCCTCTCCCTCGGGAACTCAATGAAATGGAAACCATTTATTCATAAGGAGTGAGGATTGATCCAGGTGGATATTGGTGGCCACCCACCTATTCCAACTGGCTCAAAACAATATTCTAGCAATTTACTATTTTTAGCAGTTTTTGGTTCTTAAACTTCTAGGGCCATTTTGAGGGCCTAAATGAAGTTTTTTTCTAGATAGAGCACCTCAATGATAGCCAAAGGACTTACTTAATCCACAAAAATTAATATCCTCGACTATACCTTTCCAACTAGCTATCGTGCGCCCAAAACAGAGATCATATGCCAAAGTTACGCCCCCGAGAAGTTGATACACCAAACTACCCAAAATGGGGTCCACAAAACTATTGGATTTTCATCTTCCGGGGTTAGGGTTTTGGATTTTTTTTATGTTAAAAATTCCTTTAGAGCCTCATTGTAATCATCTTCTTGTGAATGAGCATATCCATCACATCTCTTCTCAGAGATAGGATTCCACCACTCTAGCGAGTCTTTCACTCTATATTTCTACAATTTTGTACATTTCCCTCATTAATAGAAATTGTGTATTATTATATATATGTGTTTATATATGATATATTTCTTTTATATTTCTGGATATCTTATACATCTATGTACATTTATTTATTATATCTTCGCTCTCATTTCGTGCCAAAAATAATATGGATCATTTGAATTCAAAAATATTTCATCAAGATTGACAACTTTAGCATACGTGTATGCTGATTTGGTTTCCTTGGATTTAGGTTCAGGATGAGAAACCTAGTGGTTCGATCTACAAATAGATAAAGGGCCTCCATTTTTGTGAATACCTCACTATATCTCTATTTTTGACGTTATTTTTCTATAGGCTACACAAATAAGTTGTTGACAAAACCACATACATATATAGAGTCGAATATGCAGATTCCAAATATAAAGTTTTTTTTTTTAAATTAATATTGTTTACTATTTTTAATCCATTTGTTTCTTTGCATATATCAAAATCCTAGAGTACATACCTCTTTTATTTTTTCTATAATTTTTTGTTGGCTTAACCATTTCTAAAATGAGTTATATGTCGCACTAGAAGAGACCGATATATACGATCCAAAAAAAAAATGAAATTCTTTTGATCATGTTAAGACCCTCGTAGCCTGCACGAACAGAAGGCGTTGTAATTTCAAGGATATTTGACTTTCATAATTTAAAATATATATATATAATTAATATTATAAATTTCCAAAAAATACATCACACTAGAACAACAGGTTCTCTACAATTATAGAAGTGTTTGGAATAAAATTTTGTCGTTAAGGTACTCACGACCTGCATAAACGGAGACATATACATGATATTTTGTTGGAAAAATAACATACCACTATTAGAAAAAATAAAATTTCACATAGTTATTCACAATTCCAATGAATAAAAGTCATATATTCAAAAATCTAATTCAATTTCTTACGTTTCATCTTTTTACACCAAATTCAAATTCATTGTAAAAGTACCTTGAATAATCCCTCTAAGTTAAAAGATTATCGTTATTCCATATTTCCATTGCCACTATCACATCATGAGAAACCATCATTATCTTGCACTCACCCCATAGTCAACTGTGGTCAAATATAATAAATCATAATCAACCATGGCCCACCAAAGTCAACCACAATTCAATGTGACATAACCCTTAATGAATGTTGTGATCCCACATATACATTGAGGAATGTAGAAACTCGATGAAGTCGGCTAAGATGAATCTATCAACGCGACATAATTATTGAGTAAACTCACAACCCAACATAACCCTTCAGGAATGTCATATTGCGACACAATCCTTAATGAACATCACAATAACTAGTACGGAACATAACAAGTTGACCTAAGTCAACCAATATGAACATCACAATAGATATAATCTCTTAATGTCACAATGTGACATATCCCTTAATAAACATCATTATGTGATTGAATATTAAAGATAACCTCTTTAACCATTTCCAACCATAGTGAAATGTGTTCAACCAACATGGTCAACCTTAGCCACTTTTGCTTGACCATACTTAACCATGGTCAAACCATATCTACATCCTCTACTATAGTTAATAATCAACCATTATCATCCATAGTCAACCATTTCTAGCCATACTTGACTGAAGTCAACCATGTTTAGTGATAGTCAACATGGTCATCCATGGTCATTCATAATTACCATAGTTAAACATGATTAACCATAGTTGTACATGAACAACCATAATTAACATGGTCCAACATGTTTAACCATTGATGAACTCATTGATACAAGATAACTATTGAAAAATGTAATAGTTCAACCATAGTCAACCAATTCAACCATAGTCAACCATAGTTAAACATAGTCAACCATAGTCCACAATAGTCAAACATGGTTAATCATAGTCAACTATAGTCAAATGTGGCCAACCATGGTTAATGATGGTTAGTCATAATGAACCACATGGTCAAACCATCATTAACTATAGTCAAACATGGTGAACTATAATCAACCATTGTCAAACATAATCAACCATGATGAAACCATCATTAACTATAGCAAAACATGGTGAACTATAATCAGCCATTATCAAACATAATCAACCATGGTCAAAGATGGTCTACCATAATAAACAATGGTTAAACATGGTCTAACATAGCCAACAATCATTAACCTTTATCAAACATGGTCAACCATATTAAACCATGGTTAAACATAGTCAATCATAGTCAAACATGGTTTAGCACAATTAACCATGTCAAACCATAGCCAACCATGGTCAACCATAACCAACCATAGTAAACCATGGTTAAACATTGTCAATCACGATCAAACATACTTAAATATAGTGTGTTGGATTACTGAGAGGGGGGGTGAATCAGTATTAGAGAAATCTAATCCTTTTTAACCATATAATGCAAGTCTTATATCAATGTAGCATTATCATCCAATATTTGCAGAGTAAATAAACAATGAACAAATGAACAATCATACACATACACAGTACACCAATGTTTTTACGTGTGTTATCACTGAAATTTCGTCTGCACATGGCAACAAGAACTCCGCATCATCAAAACAGCAATGAAGTCATTCATGGCACTGAATTAGTTCCACGGCATTACAAAAGGGTCAAAAACTATACAAAGTAACCAAGAATTGAAAGGCGCTTTACAGTAGTATGGTGCGCATGCGCATGCGCAGGACAAAAACGTATTATTCGCGCATGCGCGCGCGACGCGCCGCTGTCAACACAAGAACCCACGCATCTGCTAATACGATGCATTAATTGAATAGGTCAGCTTCCCAACCGCCTACGGACCGGCTCCCAAGTTGATTTGACTCTCAAATTAGAGCCGATTCTGCAAAATCGGCGGATTAATGACCTAAATAAACCCTAAACGGGTCCCTGTTCACACTTTGAGAAGGTTACGTGACCGCCCAAAGAATTGCTATAAAAAGCCACGAGGATACACTGTTTTGGCAAGGAATTCTAAGCACTATTATGCTGTCCATATGGTTTAAGGGCTCATCCTTTGAACAACAACCCATCAGCTGCATCACCAAGAGTTCTTTCACTGCTATGTTCAGTTCTTTTCATTTGTAAGGAAAGCAAATTGTGTGAGGGCCCAAAAGAGCCTTCCATTGGAGGGAGAAGGAACCTCTGGTCTCTTCCTTCAGCGTGCTTCGGTTTCATCAATACACCTGCCTGAAACCATTGGTGACACATGTGTTCTGTGTTTTATGTTTGTTGTTTCTTTTCATAGTTTTATCTGTTTTCGGTTGATATTAGATTGTAGTTTGTTTTTGTTTCTCTAACCCTATGCTCTATAACTGTTATGCCCTGCTAACCCAACAGGGTATGCAAGCACTCTATATTTTCTCATCTGGTGACCATTTGAATGCGAACAGACTGGTGACTCCACTGGGGAGTTAGGTATCAAATCCTCCCTCAGTTGGGTTTTATTTGCTTTCCTTTTGTTTTTTTTAACTTGCAGGGACATAAACCGGCTTCCGCCGACCTGTTAACCGGTCGATTCACAGGAGAATCGAGAGAACTCGGTAACTTATCAAAGCGCGCGGGTATTCCACCCCACAGACGCACGCATGCACTTTGGTATTTGATATGGTACGCGTGCAGGCGCCACCCGCGCCTCTATCTATACTAAAAGCCGCGCATCTGAACTAAATTTCTCATTGTAAGGTTTTGGATGTGGAGAAAGTCATTTTCCTCCTCAACAATGATGTTATGCATGCTCTAAATACTGCACCACTAGACCCCTCAACTTATAAAGGGGATAGTCAAACAAACATAGGCACTTAGGTGGATAAAAATCATTTTTCCCTTATTTGCTTTTCGCCACATGGATGGCTTTCTTTGATTTATAATATAAGTTGAACATCAAATTGAAATCACATCTAAACTCACAGTCGGGACTAGAAGTTGCAAGTAACAATCTTGAGTATGCTCTTCTCTCGCGCCCTTAAGCGATCTTGAATATCAGAAAAAGATTGCGAAAACGATCTCATCTCCCTTAAAATTTCAAAACTTTTAGGAGAGGACAACGGCTCTTTCGAGACCCCTCTTAGTTTCATTTTTTCAAACACATTCTTGTAACAGGCCCATACATGCCCACATGTCAAACAAAGCTAGAATAGTGTTTGAATTTCTTCTTTCTTATATCAAAAAACTAGGAGAGTTTAAAAGTCTATAACGGGACCACACATGCCCACATGTTCAATCTAGGATAGTTTCATGCTTTTTCTAGATTAACTCACACATAGGGAGTTAAAGGATAGTAACGGACCACAATGTCCACATGCTAGTCTCATAAAGCTTTTAAAATTCCGCAAGGTTGTACCAATGACATCTAGATTATTTAGGTAATCAAACTCTTGTAAAGGACCAAGCGATGTCCACATGCTGCAAGGTGACATCTAAATAACTAAAATTTGGTACACTTTTCACTCACACACAAAAGTCACTTTTGCACTCACATAGCCTCTTCTCGAAACGTGGAGGTCTAAGTAGGTTTCCTCCCAAGGGATTCTGAAAACACCCCATCTTTTCTTGATAAGACTATCCACTCCCACTTTTAATCAAACGAGGTTGGTTTTTCACCCCCAGCCTCACAAAACAATTTCATCTAAAATCTTTCTAAACAACTCACTAAGTTGTCCTCCACAGGAGGTGCCAAAAGAAAATTTTAGTCTAGGTATGATTTTGGGGGTAGGCATCCAAATAACCCCCCGTTATTTGGTTCTCACATTTTCAAACATAGAAGTTGACGAATAGGGAACTTTCAAATCCTCCAAGTCCAGCATTCCAATCACCATAAGGCAGGGAGATACCTGTGAAGGGTCGAAGTCCGAGTTCCGGTTGTTCTGTGCGTCCCCCCTTGAGGCACCCACCTCTTGGACGGGATCCAGCCCGTGACCCATTTCTTAGGCTGAAAATCTAAATGTCGTGCTTGGACCGAGGTACCTAGTGACCAACTGTAGGACATCTACCCAGGTGGCGGTTGTGGGCTGCAATTGCACCTTGATTGGATTTTGTGTGGCTATTGGGAGGTATCGCCAACTCTTTCGGGATATTGCACCCTCTACCCCTCATTATAACCAATTATTTCATCCTTCACTAGTGTCTCTTCCGGTGACTTCAGACCCCACTATTGAGAGCTATTGGAAGGTCCAGTGCTATTTGAGAAGAAGGACGTTACGTCTTCTAGAACACGAGCATTTGCTTTCTTTTGATTCCCCCACACAGACAAAACCCTCTTACCCACATATATGCTTCTTTTTTATTTTTGTATGATGCACATCTGATTACAGTTTGATTTGGATATATATATTGTGTAAACATTTCAACACAAAGGCTTTAGAGTTTCTATATTTCTCTCATCACTTGTTGCACACATTCACACAACTAGCCCGACATCATAGGGGAACCACAACACCCCCGTCGTTCATGACGCTTACTCAACCTCCCTCCTATCTTAGGGGGATTATCTGGTTGTACCCGTTCAATGGTACCTCCTTCACACACTCCTACGAGTGCTACCATTTTGGGATCAGCTTTGCTTGGTTCTACATTACTTGGGTCAACTTCCCAAAGTCATCCATCCACTCTCTCTCCTCTTCACGGAAGCAGGGGACCCACTTCCTCTCAAGGAGGGAGCACCAACCCACCTAGTCCCCATCAAGGGTCAGGTTCACAACACAACATGGCTAGAGATAACCCTCCCCCACCACTATAGATGCCA
>JASDQU010736372.1:202369-222901 GCA_032191745.1 Picea mariana | reverse complement strand
ACAAACCAACCAAAGTTAAGATAGCAAAATATATTCAACTGACAACATATGTGTATGATCAAGGAATTACACAATAAAGTGAGAATAGCTTTATGGGAAAGGGACATGCCACTGTATCATATTAATTGAAAGTACAAGATTACAACCTAATCGCCTTGATGTCGCAAGCTTCCTTTCGATGGCTCTTGGCTCCAACACACACACTTGCTCAATCCTTGCATGAAGAAGATCAAATCCTCTTGATAGACTTGCTAGAGTCTCCAAGCTCCTGTTCAAGCTAAGTCCTTCACATAATTCTTTCACCAATTCTCCAATAAATCTTGCTTAACCTTTTCCATGAGAATTCCATCAATATATAGGAGAGAATGAGATGGTTACTTGGATAAGAATAATCCCACAATATCAGGGAATCCAGTACAAGGATAACCATTCGAATGCCAACCCATTCTTCTAGAAGATTCCCTTCTAGAACCATCGAGAATCCATCTTTTTCCAAGCTTTAGAGAAGGTTCACACCCTAGCTATGTAACACAGTGTGAGAAGTTTGCACCCTAGCTTAAAGCAGCCTGCGAGAATGGGTCATTCTCGCACCCTGGGATACTAGCAACCTGCGAACTCTCTTCAAAAGTATGTTTTCTGGGAAGAGATGAATGTCACTTTTCTCAGGAGAAAGTTCTTATGAGGTGCTTGAGTTCACCATCATCAATACACCATCATGATGACCAAAATCATGGGTAACAGTCAATGTAAGAAGACCTAATAGAAATTTTCTCTTCTAAAAAAATATTCCTCTAGAAGTTTCCTTAGAAGGTAGAATTAGTATAAATAAGAGTAGGGGGTATGGGATATTTTTTCTTGGAGATTATTGTAATAGATATATGCTATGTTGGAGGCTTCCCCCTCGAAGAGGCAAGTGAACATTGTTATCTTAATAAAGGTGCTCTTTTTGGTGTTATTTTGGTATTGATCTAGTTATAATCTTGGTGTTTCATTACTTCTTGCTAAATATTTATCTTCTGCATATTATATTTCATCCGGTATATTGCATTTGACATATTGGCATTAGTTTGATCCATCTTTTGTGGCATTATGTTATCCCTTACCAAAAGCCAATTATGTTAAAAGCATTGCAAAATTTCATTAGATGTTAAACTAGCAAAATAAATTAATGGATTCTTAAGTTGGTCATCAATGATCCGAGCTCAATGTAGTTTATGTGAACTCAAGATATCTAGCAAAATAATTGCCCATCAAACTTGACATTTAAATCTCACATGTTCAAATTTTAAAAAATAAATAAAACCCTAAAGTTTAGCATTTAATCCAAAGGTATGAGATCACCCCTTGTACAAAAACTATGTTATTAAGGGCACGTATCGATATACTCACTTCTAGTTTCATAACTTTGGAGCATTTGACTATTAAAAAAAACAGTATAAAGACATAGACATCACCACTAAAATTGAACTTAAATCTTTGTATTTGTGAATATGAGCCTCCACCTACTAAAGTTCTCACTTTCCATATAAGATGGAAATATTATCATTAGTGTTAAAGAATGAAACAACAATAGCTTAATCGAGATATAAAGAATGAAACAACAATAGCTTAATCGAGATATAGTTATAATTTAATGAAATTGAATATAAAATTATACAAGATATCTATGTGTCATTGAATGTAAGAAATAAAAAGTATTCAACCAATCTCATATTAAATATCGTATTGTAAATATTTAACAAAATTACATCTATTATGAATTTATGAATTTATTGGATGAAAATCGCATTAATTAATAAAAAAATTAAAAAATATTTAAATGTCTTCATAATACATAATACAAGTCACTAAATGGAATTACATGACATAATTTTTCATCATCCTATTATCCACACGTAGCATGGTCACCCCAAATATATCAATGGTAACTCTCATTGCAATGATAAATTGTTAAATTTGGTAAAACATTTTACATCACAAAAGGGCTTCTTGTTCTTACTAATCATAAGCTAACTTTAGTCAACATACTTAAGAATATTATGATGATGATATAGACTGGTATTAATTGATTGGTTTGATGATATAGATTGGTATTAATTGATTGATTTAGGTTTATGAATTATAAAAAAAAATTGAATTCAAGAATATTATGATGATGATATAGATTGGTATTAATTTATTGGTTTGATGATATAGATTGGTATTAATCATAATATAGATTGGTATTAATTTATTGGTTTGATGATATAGATTGGTATTAATTGATTGGTTTAGGTTTATGAATTAAAAAAAAAATTGAGAATTAAGTGAATTTTCCAAATATGCATTGTGTAGTTAATTATATGTTTATTATATTTCACATAAAAAGACCCATAGAAAACACATTGCTATGGTAGTTTACTATTTTGATGTTTTGATTCTCGAGTAACCTATCATCTCCTAGAGGAACTCCACTAAGTATTTGGAAACCACATTTCAAAAAAATCACAAAAATTCCTTTCAATTGAATACAATTTTCCCTCCTTAACAACCAATGTCCATGGATTTTTGCAAAGTTATCTATATTGCCAAATCCATGCCCCTAAAAACAATGTTATCGAGATTTTTTTGTAAAAGTATTATTGATGTTCTGAACTTCGTTATATCTTATGTTCATTAAATACTTTACTAAATGCATCGAATCCATAGCCCCAATATTCCATGGATGAATTTAGTGCAATCTTATTTATTTTTAATTAAATCATTATGATTATGATTTTTTTAGGTAGTCATTATAGATAATATGTAAGTTTAGTGTAATCGTATTTATTTTTAATTAAATCATTATGATTATGGTTTTTTTAGGTAGTCATTATAGATAATATTATAATAACTTATTTTGCACTGACAAAATTTTACTATAACAAAAATTTCACATGAAATGTAAAGTTTCCTCATCCTATTAACCACATAATCACTTAAATTTTACTATATCAAAAATTTCACATGAAATGTAAAGTTTTCTCATCCTATTAACCACATGATCACTTTAAAGATATCAATAATAATTCTCATTAGAATGATGAAATTGTTGAATTAGATCAAAATCTTCACGTCACACAAATGGCTTCTTCTCACCACTATTCACAAGATAGCTTTTAATCAGCATTCTTAAGAATGTTATGATGATAATGATATAGATTGACATTATGTCATTTATCATACCTTATGGGAGATCACTATATGTAAAACCACTTGTGTCTCTCTTTGATATGAGTCTTTGTCTTTGGTTGATAAGTATGGCTCCCTTCATATATGGTTTCCATGTAAGACATCATATATGATTTTTATATAAGACTTTATTGCACTATTATACAAACTATTTATATATTATTTCACTAACCTACCCATATTCTTTGCTTAGTCAATTGATTCAATATGTGAAGAAATTTTTATTTAAAATCATTTATATAAGATTTTATTGCTTCATATATGGTTTCCATGTAAGACATCATATATGATTTTTATATAAGACTTTATTGCACTATTATACAAACTATTTATATATTGTTTCACTAACCTACCCATATTCTTTGCTTAGTCAATTGATTCAATATGTGAAGAAATTTTTATTTAAAATCATTTATATAAGATTTTATTGCACTATTATATAAATTATTTATATATTGTTTCACTAACCTACCCATATTCTTTGCTTAGTCAATTGATTCAATATGTAAAGAAAATTTTATTTAAAATCATTTGTATATATGAAAGTTGTCTGTATATATGAATGTTATTTCATGAAGAAAAAATGGAATTGATAAATACCGAGAATCATTGGAACTAGTAGATAAGTATATTCTTTGCCTAGTCAATTGATTTAATATGTGAAGAAAATTTCATTTAAAATTATGTGTATATATGAATGTTATTTCATGAAGAAAAAATGGAATTGATAAAGACTAAGAATCATTGGAACTAGTAGATAAGTATTTTATTTTAGAGAAATTTATAATTTTTTTAATCTTTTTATGAAATAGAAAGGAGAATTCTATTTCTATAGAAGACTTTTTAGTGTTTGACAATAATTAAACTTATATCTTGTATTGAATAGCTATCTAATATAGAGATGATTGTTGGTAGGTAAAGTTTCAAATGTCAATTGGGTGTAGTTCGAGTGGTTGTGAGRAAAATTTGTTACACATCCCTTTCACATGGGTTCAAATCTCACTTTGTGACATGTTTTCTCTCAGTAAACCAATTATTGATGATATATATATGATATATTCATAAGTCATTGACCTAGTGTTGTGGATTGAATAATTTAAGGTTTACCCTGGGTACAATCATCAGAATGAGAAGAAATGCTTGGGAGATTTCCTCTAAAATATGATACTTGAAAAAAAGATAAAATTCAAATATTGAGAATAATTCATTAGAACTCAATTATGTAATATTTAAAAAAAAAAAAAAAAATTAAAATCACATTTAACATTTTGAGAGAAAATAAATATCATTGAACAAAGGGTAAATTTTCTATCTTAATTTTTAAAGTTATAATAAAAGTTAATATTATATTGGAACCATATTATCTAAACCATTTTAAATAGGCTTAGTATTCTCTTTCAATGATTTCACCACAAACACCATTACAATATGATATAAAATTCAATATTCACAATGCATACACTCAATACTCATCGTAAAGTCCATATAGATTATAAAAATAATAAGTTCACATATAACAATTAGATAATACAAATCAAAACACCAAGGTATAAACAAATTAATTACATGAGCAATGGGCTACAAAAATACATTGCAAATATAAATTATATTTCACCATTTCCATGGCCATTTTTATAGTCACCATTATGGATGATTTTAGGGGCTAAATTTCGCTCATGGGCTAATTTTCCATGGTTTTTCCAAAAACGAGATTCGCTATTTTAAAAATGATTCGCCCAAATTCTATAGGATAAAATTATTTTTCCTTAAAAATCGCCAAAATTTTATAAAAACTATATAAAATCCTTATAAATTTAAATTTTTTTACAAAAATATCGCCAAACATTTATAGTTGGCATATGAAGGATTAGTAAGATTCGCCAAGGTTTCTACATTTTAAAAAAAAAATCCATCCTTAAAATCATCCCTGGTCACCATCACCTGCAATGGCCCCACTAACACCCATAAGATTGACGACATCCACTTGAATCTTAAAAATATTGTTAATAATCACCAATCAAATTAAAAATTTAAAATCAAGCTACATAAATTTTAGTAAAACATTTAGGTTGACATTGTATTCAAATTTTAACTACGTGGATCAAGTTACATAGGTCAAGTCAAGGGTAAAACTATGTGTATGGGATCTGAGTTGTACACCCATGCTAGTCATGACCTAGTCATCATGAATGTCCATGCCAATTCCCAAAAAACATGAGACGAATTGATTATTAAAAAAAATGATATCAATAAAAATCAAATAAACATCTCAATTTCATTCTATATACACATTTTTTTATCAATCTGCACATGTGTTATAGATCCTGGGATCCTTGATGGGCATGCATCAAGATGTATAAATATTTCATCCTATTCATGTACCCACATGAGTGCATTATTGACAACCCCTTGTACCTAGAAATTTGTGTGATGACATTAAATGTAAACAGGATTCAATCATTGATTCAAAAATTATACATGATCGATTGGGTGTTCGAGATCAAGCTCAATCTTAGGCTTAGATTCAAGCTTGGGTTCATGACCTTCTTCAACACCCTTTCCTTTACTATGTACATTATAAATGGGGCACGAGTGAAAAAAATTAAGATGAAATAACCAATTATAAATATGTAAATACATACATAATTTGTACATTATAAATGGGGCATGAGTGAAAAAAATTAAGATGAAATAACCAATTATAAATATGTAAATACATACATAATTTATATTGAAACTTTTGGAATTCAACCCTATACTAACCGAGTCTTCTTGATCTGTCATATATGGACAACAAAGCACCCTAGTACTAAAGTCATAATCGTCCAGTAATGTGGATATATGCATGCTATAAAAACAAAATAAGAGTATTTAATGTGTTGATTTTACATGTATTATCATGATCAAATGACAACTAATAAAGATAATTTAAGAATAAATAATTGTTAAAAAACTATACCTCACATCTAAGATCTGGCTTGCATCTATTATACAACCAAAAATTTTCATGTTGGTCATGGATGGTGTACTTCAATAAATCACAATGGTGTAGCTCCCTAAGTATTGGTGCACCTACCCAACACACATCAAGCTCTACCGAAATAAGTGGTGGCATATATCTTTCCCTAGATAAAGCAACTAAAACACTACTCGACACAAAGTGAATGGTGTCCACCATTGCATCCCTCACCTCAACTCTGATATGCAATGGTTCCTCTAATTACTAGGTTAAAAAGACACTCATTCTTGTGAATGGTATCAATCTTGTAGGAGACAATATGGTAATAGGGTCTCTACAAGCCCTAGGATGATCATAACTATGTCCCTACTAATACCATAAAAACATGATGGTATACTAGTATAATTAGGGTTCACATGCAACACAAAATCAAAAAGTATATGTGTCACAAAATACAACATGACCTAATCATGGTGGGGAAACATTCCCCATTCTATTATAAATCTATCATAAACATAAGGTGTTAAAACCTTAATATTAAAAATTCATAGTTTAAGTTATTTCCCCCTTGGACGGTTAGGAGGGATATCAAAAAACATAACCCTCACATCATGTCCACTTGTCATGGATTTCACCACATCCCAATTATGTCTCCCCAACACATCACTCCTCCTCCTCCTAATAAAACTCTTCTAAGGGGTGCACCATGGTCCTACCCTATGATATAGTGTCATCAAGTATTGAACACTACCAATCATCATCGACATTGATTGTCAAAGGGTGATATCACTTCAAATGGCTTGGATCTCCTTAACCGACCAATTTTATTATCCATATAACTTCTATAGGTTTTTTTTTGCAACATTATTCTCCCGCGACATGGGAGATGTAGGACAACCTTGTCCACTAGGGACCTCTCCAAGTTAGAAAAAACAAATATATAATAAAATCTATGTTTTTTCATGAAATCAAACTTTCAAACTTAAATATATCCATAACTCAACAAAAATTTCCACAATACACCCATGTCCCAAACCTCCTCACTCTCATATGATGCACGGGTAATCTAGGATGGAAGCAGTGGACTACCTCCCTGACTAGCTCTAGCCTGACTATTTCTAGGAATCCACTCGTGAATGGATGGTAGGAACCTATGAAATTAAAAAAAATACAATTTTTCATGATGATAACAATTCAACTATACAACTAAAAAAAACAACATTATTCGTAACACATATGAGTCCTCTCATTGGTCAAACGATGCATAACCCTAGGTTGTTTAGAAAAAAAACCGGAGGACTACCTAGAACTCTACCTTCCATGTAGAGAAGATCCATGTTCTAGAAATAAATCTACTTTGGATAAGAAAGATGAATTAGATAGAGTTGATTTCAAGCTTTAGCAACTACAACACTAGGGAGTTCTTGGCAAAAAGGCAAGAAAAATGTCAAATAAGGAGAGGCTAAATGGTCACTAATTTAATTATTTTAGACAACTTGGAAGCCCAAAATCACAAGCCTACCCACATGGAAGTAAGAAGTGAGGAGACGAAGATCAATGTAGTTTGAGTTGACCATTAATGTAGTTGAGGTTTCCCACTTCCTTTAGATGAGTTACATGGAGAATATGAGTTACCATCCTTCCACATACCAAACATTTGGGGATGTTAAGATAAGTAACAAGCCAAGAATACATAAGGGTAATACCAAGTAGAATGGAAAGGAAAATACCAAAGTGACCAACAAGGAAGAGGTAATGAAAAAAGAAGGGACTACCTGGGAAAAAGACAAGGAAATTCTCAAATAAGGAGAGGCTTTGATCACTAGTTTACTTTTTTGAGATGACTTGGAAGCCCAAACTCACAAGACTACCTATGCATTAGGAATACCACTCATGCCTCTAGGAATTTCGGTTGACCAATTCGTGTGGAACATATCATGCTACCACATCTATTCAAACTAACATTATTCTTCTCTACCTTTATCTATCACTATTAATAACCATCTTGTCTACATCAATATATGATGCAATGCACCTCATAATCATGCATATAAATTTTTGAGACAAAGAATCAGATGTTTTGTAGATAAAATATTTGTAGTCACTTATGCATCATTCCCCAATCCACTTTCCCATTATTCTCCTAGGCTCATGGTGGAAGTAGTAACACTCTTACATGATCATGCTAATTAGTCCAAGCACAAGAATGATAGAATAATTATGATATGCTTATATTGACATCTATGGCCATACTTAACAAAGGATGAAGCTCTCTTCGAACTAGTAAGCATTGTTGGCGCAATAATGAAGTGAGCATTGCAGCAAATCATGGAAAACAATTTGATATCCTTGCCACTCTACCAAGTAGAGTGTGCTCAAATTTTCTCCATAATTTTGCAAAACCACAGTTGTTAATACAAGTTCCTTATAATAATCACCTAGAAAATTTTGTGCAACCAAGAATAGTCACCTATTAAGTTCCCTCCAGCAATTAATATATAAGACTTTGATTTTTTTGTAGCTATACAACACCTTAACACTAACGTCCTTGTGATGTGATGCTTTCCACTCAACCTTCCTACAACACCATAAGGACTAAATAATGTTGAGTGAAGCTTCAAGGATGAAGCAATGTTTAAGGGTTATTTAGAATTGAGCATTTCTTTATACATATGTTTTTTTCTTTGAATTAGCCACTTAATTTTTTCCAAAGAAAAAAGTACGAAATTTTATAAAAATAAACAAAATTAAAATGTAATAGATGTTACATGCATTCACCATAGACGTTTCATCCGTGTACCTATATTTTGATCACACACACACCTCTTCACCCTACTTTGTATACTGTAACCAAAATTTACCAAATTTTATGTCATCATCTCAAGACAAACCGGAAATAAAACATACTTCCTCTCCTATTTATCTACTAGCATTTGTTCTCCAGCTTATACAAGAAATTGTAAAGTACTAAATAGATTTATATCCAGCACACATGTGAATAATCATATGTATTGTCTTCCTGCTACATTAATACTATCCAGGTTCCATGTTCCACCTCCATTCCTGATTTAATGATCTGTAAACTACCGTGGATATTCCACCGGAACAGTTCTTCACAACAAATTTGATAAATAACTGAAATATTTACTATTAAGGTTTTCTTCTACTTTAGATATAAGAATATTTAGTTACTAATCTTCTACTTATGCATGAAATAGATAAAATATGGAAAATAGAGAATAGTAAAATACAATCACACCATCCACAAATAACACAATATAGGACCTGGGAAACCCAATATGGAAGAAAATTCAAGTAGAAGGTGAGGTTGCTTTGCTCTCTTTTCTCAGGTATGGAAATAATGCAAGAACAAAGAAAGAGGCACTCTTTGTGGAGTTGTATTTCACACTATGGCGTGTATGGCTTCTACATAATCTCTCCTCCTCTGTTATGCTCACAAAATACTACTCTTAGATGTTTTTCTCAGTTGTGGAACCATGGAAAATTTCAGGGGCTATATATCGCCCATGGGATAATTCTCCATTCTTTTCCAAAAAAATGATTCACCAATTTTCCTTTTTTCTAAACAGGATTCACCCAAATTATATAGAATAAAATTATTTTACCTTAAAAATAGCCCTATTTTTTTAGAAACTATATAAAATCCTTAGAAATTTGAATATTTTTACAAAAATATCGCCAAACATTTTATACTTTGCATATTGAGTACTAGTAAGATTCTCCAAGGTTTTTAAATTCTAAGATAATTTTCCATCCTTAAAATTATCCCTGTATGGAACAATATACAATGCAAAAGAATGGAACCCCTTCTCCTCTTAGTGGCTCGATATTTAACATAGCCCGATAGCCATCTAGGGGTAGGTTTTTAACTTCCTCAACCCTCAATTGTGATAAGGTTTTGGAACTTCTATAATATTCTTGAAATTTCTCATGTGACTAGCCCCATATGCATGAGTAACAAGGGTTTATGTGGCGTCCTCTCGTACCATGGTGATGAACACGATAGGTCAACTTGCAGGAGGCATAACTTTTTCATATGAGCTCTGATTGACATTCGGCCTGCACTATTGGAAAGGTATTGGAGTGTAGAAAATTTTCAAGGGGGTGTGAAAATGTTCCAAACACTAGAACCACAAAAAACACCATTTAATTCCTCAAAATTACATTGGAAAGTTCCGGACCCCAATTTTCCAAATTGGGACCTACCGCTAAAATGACCATACACGTTGATTCCTCTAATTTTTTTCACTTTGAAAGCATAGAGATAACTGAAAAATAATATACTGATCCAATCTGGATCATACCTCCCTGTTTAGGGAGGATTTTGGTCCCTAAAATATTTACGAAATAAGGTGAGAAAAATTTTCCTCTATCTTCTCCCTAGAGTACCACTTTTTTTTCATGGAAGTTGTCCTTTCAACCCAATGTTCCAAACGTCATGTTTCCCTTTCATGTATCTATGGATCACTACTACAAAAATATGTGCTCTGCCAACTCTAGCTAAGAATATGTTGGTAAGTCCTCTAAGGAAGGTAGGACATGTTCCTCTTGATCCAACATGGACGACTCATAGAGTTTGAGATTATACACATTCACTACTGAGTAAATGTGCATGCATGGGGGTAGATTGAGTTTGTAGGCATTATATCCCACCTTTTCCAATACCTCAAAAGGACCATACCATAGAGCCTTGATCTTCTTACTAGGACTCTGTAGCATTTCCTTATTCAGCTATAACCATACTCTGTCTTCCCCTCTAAATGTTCTTTCTATTTTTTGTTGGTGATGCCTAGCCATGTAATTTTCATGTGACTTCTTCAGTGTCTCTTGTAATTGCAAATGGATTTGCCTTATTTTCTCAACAATTTTTTCTACTTTTAATGCATCTCCTCCTTGTTCTCCATATACAACAACTAAGGGTGAAGGTGGAAAATACCCAAAAAAAGTTTCAATAGGTGACTTACCAATATATCTGTGGATTGCTATTTTATAAGAGTGTTGTATATTGATCAAATTTTCATCTCAGATCTTCAAATGCTTCTGATTACAAACCCTCAAAATTTGCACCAAAGTCTTGTTGACTACTTATGTCTCCCCATGTATCTGTGGATGGAATTTTCTAGACCACTTCAACTTAGTGTCTATCTTCTCCCACATTGTAATCCAAAATGCACTAAGAAATCTAGTATCCCTATATAAGATTATGCTCCTTGGTATCCCAAAGTGCATCTAGAGTTGTTCAATGAACAAGTTTGTTGCTTTATGTCCCTTGATGGTCTTTTTAAAAGGCATGAGAATGCACATTTTTTTGTAATTTTCAACTACCACAAATAAATAGTCATGCCCCTTCTGTGTGGTTGGTAAACCTCCCACAAAATCCATGGAAATGCTTTCCCAAGGTTAGGTGGGTATAGGTAAGGGATGGTATAGACCTTGATCCATATTATTGGGCTTGTTGGTGCAACAAATTATACATCCTCTAATATATTTTGCTACATCTTCTTGCATTTTGGTCCAGTACACATACCTTTGTAAATTGGAAACTGTCTTCCCAACACCAAAATGTCCTACAACCTTGGAGGTGTGAACCTCTCCGATAAGTTGTATTCATTGACCTTTAGGGAAATAGAGCTTGTCAAGATTGTATATTAAACCATTGTGGAAATGATAATAATCCTTGATGTCACCTTATTATATATGAATTTGGCCATGTAGTTGTTGAAACAATTCCTTGAAGTCATCATATTTTGTGTATGCCTCCTTGTATGCATCAGGGGTAAAAGGCTCCATGTGCATAAAATTTCCCAAATTTGTAATATTGGATGTGATTGGTTTTCAAAGCATGTCTACCAACTTATTTGTTCTACCCTTCTTATACTTGATGACTAGATGATGTTGGAAATATAACTAAGAGGGGGGGGGTGAATCAATTATGTATATAATCTTGAAACTTTTATACATAACTGAGAGGGGGGGGGGTCAATCAATTATGTATATAAGCTTGATTCTTTATAGATTATTATTTAATGTGTTGTGGATAACTTAACATGCATAGATATACAATATTTGACCAATCACATAGAATACACAGGGACATTGATTTTCATGAGGAAACCCATAAGGGTGAAAACCTCTTTCTTCTTAGGATGTCAATCAAGCTCCAACTTTCATGTACATCACATTCTTTGAGCTCCAACTCAAATATGAGGCTACAACCTCTGATAGAAAGCTACAACTTGCAGAGAGCACCAACTCTCAGAATTCTCTAGCACCAACTAGATGGAAGCACCAACTCCCATATTTCTCTAGCACCCACTAGATGGAAGCACCAACTCCCAGAATATCTTCTAGCACCAACTAGAATCTAGAGGACTGCAATCCTCCCTAGCACCACTCTGATTGAATCTTACAAAACTTTACTTACTTTCTCTGTCTCTGGTATGGTAGATTACAGATCCATGTCTCCTCTGCCTTCTTCAGCTTCTATGATTTGTTCCGCTACTACATCATTCTTCTTATATTTTATGCTCTACTTCCTTTTACGCTCAACTCTACTTCCTGTTCAGCTTCTCTTCTGCCTTTTTATGCTTTGTGATACCTCTGCATCCTCTTCACTATGCCATGGATCTCCCCTTCATATTATGCATTGTGTCTCGTCCTACCCACATGCATCACTCTCCAAAAGACACTCAGTCTCTTCTCTATTCTGCATGTATTTCACACGTCGATTCATCTGCCTGATCATCATGCGGATTCTTCATCTTCTCTGGCAATTATTCAAGGTTCTTTGGCTTCTCTGGCAGTTATCCTGAGAATCTTTTGCTTCTCTGTCAGTCGAAATTCTTCTTCTTCTCTAGCAGTTATAGCTGGTCATTTTTTTTGGCTTCTTTGGCTTCTAATTCCTTCCTTCATGTGACCTCTGGTGGTGACCATATGCCTATCCAAAAGGTTCTTCACGTTCTTGGTCTAGCGAGCACTAGCTCCCTATTTTCCAATATAACCTTGGGCGATTAACTTCACATGACCACATGATTCTGGGCACGATCTCTCTTCGCATTAGCTCCCTGTCACATGTGACCTTGGGCTACGTCCTTACATAAGTGAACAATCACAGGTGCATCCAATGGTGGTTTGGGATTAACCACTTTTCTCCCTGTAATCTACCTCCAACTGCCACGTACCCCTTCTTCGATACTGTGGTTTCAATTGTGGCCTACCCTTAAAAAATTAACTTCCGAGAAACTTATGATCCTGGAATCAGGCATGATCGTCGATCTCGCGGTCTCTGACATATTCCCTCGATCAATAGCTCTGATATATTGTCTTTTCCTGCCTTATTTCCTCCATCCACGCACGATCCTTAGTCTCAAATACCAAGTGACACGTGGCCCTCCAAACCAACATATGAGGTCAATTTCGCCTTTTGGGCTTTAGGAGTCTCGATTCTCAAAATCTGCTTGCTCCTGGAGTCCATGATCTAATGGCGCGTGGTCTTCTCCAATAAATGGTCACAATCCCTTCAGGTATTCGGGGTTCAAAAATATCAACTTTCCAACCTTTCAACCTTCCTTTTCTTTTTCCCGAAGCTGACAATCCACTGATGCTTGTCCCTTTCGGATCAACGATCACAATCCTTTCGTGTCTCCGGACTTCAGAATTCTCAAGTCTTAACTGAAAATCCTTGAAGTGAGATTTCTCTGAAATCTCAGATCAGCTGACACATACTCCCCTTGATGATCAACAGTCGAGATTTGTCTTCAAGGATTTTCACATTCTCGCCATCCACAAACTTTCGTAGTTGTGGATCTTGCGCCACCTATCCTCCTCAATGATGGATGACCCCAAACCACTTCGGGACTTCGCAAATTTGGGAAAGTGCTGGTGTTAAACATCCCGAAGTAAAAATCTCAGAGTGACGCCACTTGATGATGTGTCATGAGCCTAGTAGCTGCCACATGTCACTCGGATTTGTGATTTGCATGTACCTAAAATGATGAATCAACTTGACACTTGTCATTGTCTGATTGTGCCACGTTTCCTTGCTAACATATTCTTGTTGACGTGGATCCTCATTCACTTCGGGACTTTGGGTATTTCGACTTTTCAAGTCTCCAATTCTTCTGAAGTGAGAATCCCAAAACAGTAACCTCCTCGCAACTTTTAGACCCGAACTAAATGTTGTTCATCATTCTGCGATGCTGCTTTTCTAGCTTATCCTATCCTTCCACTTTAAAATGATCTGACAACTGACGTTTACTCCAGCTCTCCGGACTTCAGGGATTTCAGACCTCAAACTAAAACTCTCGAAGTGATTTCTCCGTAGCGTAACCTCCTCACATATTTAGAGTCAAAACGAATGTTGTTTGTTGATCAAGATCTTATATCAATGACTCGATCTGTCTATGATGCAACTTTTCCTTGGATTAAATCCAACGGATCTCCATATTTTCTTATCCTATCATTCCATTTATTTCGATCCGACGGATAACTAAAATTCGGGTGATCGATATCTTCAGATCTCATCTCTTTCTTATATTGTCCTTCCACTTAAATCAATCTGACGGCTGACATAAATTTGTATGATCGAATTCTCAATATTTTTTCCCTGCTTATCCTATCCTTCCATTAATTCAATTCAACGATTGTTTGTCCTCTGGATCTGTGATCCAATGACCACTATCTCTCTTCCTCCTAATCTTTTGATCTCTTCGACTTAGAAGGTTTTCTAAGTGTTCATAGTTCTCGACCTTTTCTCCTCCTACGAGTTCGTCTCTTGGACCTCGTCTACACTTCTGAAAACTGTTATCTCTTCTAAGCTTTCTCATCTTCTACACTCTTCGAGGTTTGGTTCATTATTGTTCTTTCCATCAATGATAAGCACATTCTTCTTGTAAAAATGCCAACAATCTCCCCCTTTGGCATTGATGGCAACCCTGAAAGGTTTCACTATTTTTCTTAGACCTCCAACTGTAGCATACAAACAACACCTTTTTCTCCCCCTTTGACATCAATGTCAAAGAAAACAGAGAGTGACTCTATGCTCCCCCTAATCAGATATACTAGCAGCACTCTCCCCCTAATCAGATATACTAGGAGCACTCTCCCCCTGATCAGATAGATTATTTATCTTGATAATGGGGTCACGCCCAACTTCTGTCGTAGATACTCAAACTGAGATTTTGCAAGCGATTTAGTGAAGATATCAACAATCTGATCATTGGATGGAATATAATGCAAAGAAACAATAGTGTTGGTCACATGTTCCCTCAAGAAGTGATACTGGATGGGTATATGCTTGGTCTTGGAGTGAAATACAAGATTCTTTGACACACTAATCGCACTAGTATTATCACAATGAATTGGGATCGATGCAGTATATTTTACCTCCAAGTCTACAAGGGTCTGAATAATCCACAATGCTTGGGTACAACAAGTGGCAGTTTCAATGTATTCAGCTTCTATAGTTGATAAGGAAATGGAACCTTGCTTCTTGCTCAACCATGCTACAAGGGAATCTCCTAAGAAGAATGCACCTCCACTCATGCTTTTCCTTTCATCCACGCAGTTATCCCAATCAACATCTGAATAGACTGAAAGTTGAAATTTTTGATTCCTAGGATACCATAGGCCATAGTTCATTGTTACTTTCAAGTATCTGAATATTCTTTTGATAGCCAACAAATGACTCTATTTAGGTGCAGCCTGATACCTTCCTACCATTCCAACAACATGCATTATGTCTGGATGGGAGGCTGTGATGTACAGTAGGTTTCCTATCATAGACCTATATGAACTCTGATCAACATCAGGTGAGTCATGATCCTTGATTAACTTGCATCTAGTGACCATAGGTGTGCCCATAGGTGTAGAATCTTCCATTTGAATCCTTTTCAACATTTCTCTTAGATATTTCTCCCGAGAAAGACATATTCCTTCAAACCTCTGAGTAATTTGCAGACCAAGAAAAAAGGACAGTTCCCCTATCATAGACATTTCAAATTCAGACTACATGGAATAAGCAAACCATTGTACCAATGAAGCATTATTTCTTCTGAAGATAATGTCATCTACATAGACCAACAGAATGAGCAAATCATTACCCTCTATTTTGATATATAGATTGTTGTCAATTGTTCCTCTCTTGAACCCTTTGTCTTGAAGATACTTATCCAATCTATAATACCAGGCAGGAGGAGCTTGTTTCAACCCATATAAGGCTTTCTTCAGCTCGCGGACAAGGTCAAGGTTATCTGACAGTTGGAAACCCTCTAGTTGTTCCATATAGACTTCTTCTTTTAGATATCCATTTAGAAATGTTGGCTTGACATCCATTTGATATACTTTAAACTATTTATGATAAGCATAGGCAAGAAACATTCTAATAGCTTCTAATCTTGTTATGGGCACAAGTGTTTCATCAAAATCCAGTCCTTCTATTTGAGCATATCCTTTGCAGACCAATATAGCCTTATTTCTTAGAATATTTCCTTGCTCATTCATCTTGTTTTTGTAGACCCATTTGGATCCTATCACATTTTTATTTGTTGGCCTAGGAACGAGTTCCCAAGTTTCATTCTTTTCAATCTGGTCCAGTTCCTCATTCATTGACTCTAACCAATTTACGTCTTTATTGGCTTCATTAAAGTTCTTAGGTTCCACCATGGATATGAAGGATATATGTGATTGCTCGGTGTCTTTGATTATCCTTCTCCTGGTTTGTACACCTTTGTCTTTCTCACCAATTATCTAACTTTCAAGATGATTCTTTTGAGTAATTCTGGAGGAAGGATTTGATGTTGATTGTTGTCCTGACTCTTCTTATCTAGGTGTCTCTTCTCCACCTAATTCATCATCTTCTTGTGACTTTGATATTTTTTGTTCTTTATCTTTATCTTTTTCATCTGGCTTAGTGCTTATTCTCTATTGATCTTTTACAGGAGCTTCTTCATCTATTCGAACATCAATACAGTCTACTAATTTATGCATTATTTTTTTAAAGCATTTGTATCCTTTACTGTTCATTGCATATCCTAATAAGATACCTTCATCATCTCTACTATCAAATTTTCCCTAATGATCATCAATATTTTTTATGTAGCATTTGCTTCCAAATACTTTGAAGTGCTTGATTGATGAAGGTCGACCAAACCAAAACTCATATGGAGTTGTATCACTATTCGGCCTTAGATGCACTTTGTTTAGAATATGAATGGCCGTGTGAGCAACCTCCACCCAAAAGGTTTGTGAAATGTCCCTTTCACTCATCATAGCCCTTTCCATCTACTG
The DNA here is from genome assembly GCA_032191745.1 of Picea mariana. Taxonomy (NCBI): domain Eukaryota; kingdom Viridiplantae; phylum Streptophyta; class Pinopsida; order Pinales; family Pinaceae; genus Picea; species Picea mariana. The sequence goes on along the minus strand of JASDQU010736372.1, from coordinate 205,425 downwards.
AACTGGTCTATTTTGGCATTCTACAACTTCATTTTGTTGAGGAGTACCTAGAACAATATATTCTCTTTTAATTCCATGCCTGTCACATAATTATTTAAAATCTCTTGACATAAATTCTCCTACACTGTTTGAGTGAATTGCCTTTAACTTCCTTCCTGTCTGATTCTCAGCTAACGCCTTAAACTTTTTGAACTTCTCAAACGCATCAGATTTTTCTCTTAGAAAGGCAACCCACGTGAGTCTGGAGAAGTCATCAATGACTAGCATAAAGTAATGTTCTCCTCCAGTTCCTTCCTTTCACGATGGTCCACACAGATCCATATGAACAATTTGAAGTGGTTTCTCTGAATATGTGAAACTCTTCGATTTCAATTGAGCATGAGTCATCTTCCCCAGTTGACATGATTCACATATAGATTTATTAGGCTCGGATATTCTTGGAAGGTCTTTCACAGAGCCTTCATTATTCAATTTGACAATATGATCAAAATTCAGGTGTCCAAGCCTTCTATGCCATAACCAACTTTCATCAAATTTTCTTAAATGACATTTCTCCTTATCTTCATTCAGAACATATACATTGTTTTCAATTCTAACCCCTTTTGCAATCAACTCTCCTATGTTTATTGTCTTTATTTTACAATTCTTGGTAGTGAAAGTGACTTCACATCCTCTGTCACATATCTAACTGACACTAAGAATATTATTCTTTAAACCATCAACAAATAATACATATTGAGCTTTGCTTCTTCCATTACTTAAGCTTACTATACCTTTACCTCTGATCTTTCCTGGAGCATCATTTCCAAAGGTCACACTCCCTGATTTATTTTCTTTGAGTAATAGGAACTTACTTTTGTCACCTGTCATATGACTGGAGAATCCGTTGTCAATATACCAGGTGTCCTTTTGTCTTTGAGCTGACAACACTAATCCACACTTGTTATCTTCATTCTTCTTCCAAAACATGATGTTTTCAGCTTTATGATTTGAATCTAGCTTATAGTTTTTCAAGAGACAGTCTACATCTTTATGTCTATAATTATGGTAGATGTAACATTCTGGTTCATTGAATAAAGGATCATAACGATTGTTATGTGTAATCTGCGTCATTTTCCCAACCATCACATGATTTGCAGTATGTGGTTGTTTTTTACTTGGTTGCCTCATTCTTTTTTGTGGTAGATATTTATTCCTTGGTTGTCTTGATTGCTCATGTCTAAATCTTAAAGAGCAATTTACAGCTCTGTGGCCAAAGTTAGAGTAGTAAAAACAATATCCATAGAAAAAATCTTTGTACCTAAAAAATGGTTTTCTTCTTTGAGTTGGTCGATTTCTTCCATGCTAATGATTTCCTTGAGTAGAGGGTGTATTATTTCTTTGTTCTACAGATTTAGTTCTGGTAGTTTTTCCTTCACTCCTCCTTGAGGGATGATTCTCTTCCTTTGTTTCTGAAGGTTTGTTGTTGTCAATATTTGTAGATTTGAAAAACTTGATGGATTCTTTGTTGCTTGGATGACAACTACTTGATCCCTCTTCATAAACCAAACCATTTTTCAACTTTGAATTCCTTTGTTGATTCAGAATGGAGGCTAATCCTTCTGAGGCTTTAATACTTGTCATATTTTGATGATATAAGGCCTGAAATTTCTCTAGATCTTTTCTGATAGTCACTACTTCATCTTCCAATTTTTCACCTTTTGTTTCGGCTTCCTGTTGTTTGAGGATGTCTTCAATATTCTTAGCTTCTTCTAACTTAACCTTCAATAGAGAAATTTCTTCAAATGGTTCATTGCATGTTTTCTCATACCTGAGCAGTGACTGTTTTTGTTTTCTTTTCTTTTCTCTGAGTCTATCAATCTCTTCCATGGCACTAACAAGTTCTCCTTCAAGATCTACTACCGCTTCACAATCAGTGAACTCACTTCCTGTATCTTCAGTTTTTAGATATTCTAAATCTATTAGCATGATATCATTTATTTTATCTCCAATAGAAGAGTCTCTCCTTTCATCATCTGAGGGATCATCATCATTGTTTACACAAAGGCTTTTCTTCTTAAAATTATTCTCTTTATAGACCTTCTTGTTTTTGTGCTTCTCTTAATCGTCATATGTCTGATCCTTTATTCTGTGAGGACACTTAGATGCAAAGTGACCTATCTTACCATAGTTTAAACATTTGAAGGGCAGTTTACCTTTGTATTTGCCTGATCCTTTCTTCAGTCTTCTGACAAAATTTTCTTCAATCTCATCTATATCGAAGTCTGTGTTTTTCTCTACTTTAAAATATGCCTCTCTTGTAGTGGATTTACCTTATTTGATTCTCATTTCATAAGAAGTTAGGGTTCCAAGAATTTGATCTAGTGTCAACGTTTTTAGATCAGTTATTTCCTCTATAGCAGAGACCTTTGAGTTAAATCTATCAAGAAGAGATCTTAATATTTTCTAGACTAGAAAAGATCCATCTATCATTTCACCTAGGCCTTTCATAGTGTTGACAAGTTCTTCTATATGTAAGAAGTACTTCCTAATAATTTAATCTTCATCCATCTTTAACTACTCAAATTTCAGTCTGTGAGTCTGAAGTTTTCCATCTTTCACCTTTTCATTACCTTCATAACTACTTATCAACTTGTCCCACATAACTTTTGTTGAATCACAGTGCATGACTTTGAAAAACTTGGCTTCAACAAGTCCACTGAGGATGGCATTCATTTCTTTTGCATTAAATATAAACTCCATCTTATCATCTTTTGAGGCCAGGACTACATTCTTCACATATCTCGTTTCAACGACATCCCAAACATCAGCACCAACAAACATTAAATCTGTTCTCATTCTTATTTTCTAGAAGGAAAAGTTTATTCCATCAAACAGAGGGGTCTATTAGTTTAACTTCCATCATGACTAGTCATGTTCAAGCTTATGGATCTACCTTTGATCAAAGGCACCGACTCTTATACGAATTCTTGGAAATATAACTCAGAGGGGGGGTGAATCAGTTATGTATATAAGCCTGAAACTTTTACCATTATTTTATGATTCTTTATAGATTA